>NW_024121177.1:5436920-5542421 GCF_016745375.1 Pimephales promelas | reverse complement strand
GACAATTACAAGTCATTATGTCTCAAAGGTAATGTTGAGTAATATCTTTCGGCACAGCTCACAGGAAATGGCCTCAGAAGATGATGAGGTCTGGACCAAACGAAACATGCTTGTAGCGTTATTTCAAAATCAGCGACAACACGTACACGTGCAGGTTTAATTATGCATGCAATCTGCCAACAAAATGGGTTTAATAAATAAAGAGCAGGTATTGTTTAAAAAAATCAATATGAATTTATATCAAGGATTTTTCTGGCTAGCAGGAAATCAATATATTCATAATAAAGCTTTTTATTCTTCCTTTTCAATATAGAACGAGATTGTGTGAGCCGTGACATCTCTCTCAAGGGCCTTTGAAGGAGGCGGGTAATTTTGAGAGCGGGCTGTGCGTGTGCGTGTGCGTGTGTGTTGACAGGCTACATATCCACCTGTGCATCTTTACTTCTAAATAATAGGCCTATTATTACAACATGAAATCAGAAAGATAGGGAAATTAGTTAATAAAGTGCATAAAAACGGATCTATCAACAGTCAGTACCACCGTAACAAGATTTAATGTTTGTATGTGTGTGTGTGTGTTTTGTGGGGCCTTTAGATTTCTAATTCAGATTCAACAGGTCACCTTCGCTTCGAATCGCACATACTTTTCTCTCTTTCGTTCTATACCCGCTCAGTCTTTCCACCCTACAGCCAAATCCCAGTCATGGTGTGATTTATGGGGACGCAGTAACACATGGGACGCCAGAGCCAATCATCATTCATCTCTAAAGAAGGAACAGCTCACGCTTGAGCTCCCATGGGCAGCACCCCGAGCAGAACAGGCCAGAGGAGAGCAGAAGAGACGCGGGTCATTCCTATCCTAAAATGCAGGACGTTTTCATGTCTTAAAGGGAAAGCTCACCCTCAGGCCATCCCTGATATACGTGTCTTGTTCTTCAGTAAAACAGTAAAGAAGATTTTAAGCTGAAACCGTGGTCTTTGGTGATTCATTTAATGCAAGTCAATGGTTACCGTCAAAATAAACATTTACAAATCTAAGTTTTTACCCATGACGCTACATTGAGGTCTTATGAGACAAAACGATCGGTCTGTTGAAGAAACTGAACATTCTTTACAACATTGTTACCTGTAATCCAGAGCCTCGGCAAATGTGTGTGCATTGGGAGTTTCCATGTTAGATTGTGGAGTAAATATATAGGCTATAATCTGTGTGTACACAGCTATTTTTTTAAATGGCGGGTGCTGGTGTTCCACGTGCGTTCGGCCAATCAGTGTACACTTACATCACTGGTAGTTCCTACAGTATTGTGCTGGATTAGACCCATTCTCTGAAGTAAGAGCTCATTTATTTCCCCCAGTTCCTGCAGTACGAACAGGACCAAAAACCGGGAACATCCACCATTAGTTCCAGAAACTATGAAAATGTTTCTCCAGTGCGAAAGCCACGGATGCATCACCATTGACTTGATTCATGCATCACATGAATCACCAAGGACCCCAGTGAACTATCCCTTTAAGATGGAAATCATATTATGGGCAAAAAGTACCTCAGATGACCTACTTCTTCCGGCGAGATTTTGAAGTGTGCATTTGATGGACACTTATCTATCCCATGAGGCCACGGGAGAGGATTTGTGAATGAGAGTGAAGGTCACATGAGAGTACGTCTGGATTACATTCAAACTACTGTACACACGTTCATAGTATATACAACATCCTTTTTTGGCGGTCACAGAGTAATTATTAATAATAACTACATACTCGAGAGAGAGAGAGAGAGAGAGAGAGAGAGAGAGAGAGAGAGAGAGAGCGATTAGTGATGACCTGAAAGTTGGCAATGAAAACCCTATAGAATTTTTACATTGGCTTTTGGATTATTGCAGAAAATAAACTCTATGACAAACAAATGTTTATGGTTTTTTTCTTCACATATTGTTAATCTTCAAAAATGAACAGCACATTTATGAATTTTTGAGCCTAAATACAATCAGCAGATATAAAATGCTAGTATAAATGATTTACACGATTATAAAAACCATGCGGCTGTGCAAGCAGACTAGTGAGTAGGTGAGTGTTCCTGTTCGGATGATGACGACGTTCAATGTCCCCGATAACCTTTTAGCAATTTATTCCCATCCTTTTAGGCATATCCTATTAATTGTGCACTGTAAATAATCAATCATGTTGAAAGGATCTCTGAATGAGTTGCAAATGTACTGGATAACGGGAAAGACCCTGGAAAACATCAAAGAAGAGCAGAGTTTCATTGATAAATGCACAGTTCCTCTACAGTAAAGCCTCATGGGTCAGAGACAGAGCCTGCTAGCTAGTAGTACACACACGCACAAAACTTTTCCCGAAGAAACAACAGCTATCAGCAATCCGTGCGGTTGAGAGCTGGAATATTCTCTCTGTGAGGGAGCTTTCACAATGATTGATCTTAATCATTAATTTGGCTCTTTTGCTCAGCCCTGCGGTGCGCCTCACGCAGCTCGCGTTACAGTTTCCTGTGTGTAAGCACAGCTCAGCACCTGTGGGCGGCATGAACAGGTTTAACTGTGTGGGCCACGCATGTGTGTGTGTGTGTGTGTGATATAACACCAGTGTTCATGCCGATCCAGGTACAGAGGGGAGAGCAGGGCTGTACGCTTCCAGACACTATAAGCTTACATTAAAACTTGAAATGATTATGGAGCTTTTTTTTTACTTCTCACTTATCATGACAGGTTCCTGCAGTGTTTAACAATTTAAAATTGGAAAATATCAGGCTGGAGCTGTAGGCTTGTGGATTGATAAATGAAAATGTCCGTACATGTTACTGTCAGGAGAAACGAATGCCTAGCGGGTAGTGCACATGCTTTGGCGTGTCGCGCCTACATGTAGGCGAATCGGTTTTGGGTCATTTTCCAATTTGTGGGATAATTATTGTTTTTTCATGTTTTTGGCATTGATGGAAAGAAAAAAAATTCCCTTCGACTCCCCTGTTTGAGAATGGACATTAAAATCCACTATTCAAACTTAAATGGTTGTAATTCAAGAATTCTTTGGAATATTGACCTACGGTTGGTCTTGTTTTAAAGAAAACACTTAAAGCATGTTATTTAAAGCACTTCAAAAAATGAATTTTAAATTTACAGTAAATCAAATATGCACTGTACTTAATATATTTATTTTACATAAAATATATATTTTACATTTTTTTAGTGTTAAATTACTATAAAATCAAAGCCACATATCTAACCAAGGTGTGTTCCAAATTTGAAGTTGATATCACAAAAATTGAAATTCCTATGAAAGTTTTTTTTAGGCGTAATACCAAAAATAGCCACCGGGTGACATACGTTCCATTGAATTTAATTGAATGCATTTCTGTCACAACATATGGAACCTTGAGACTCAGATCTTTCTGACAATGTGTTTTGTCAAGATTAGAAAAGGTTTTGATCATAAATTATGAAACATGATGACGCCCAAAAGGGGAGGAGCCCGATAAAATAATTTAGAGTACAGTTTCTATGGTAACGCAATGTTCAAGTTTAAAACTGTTTTCCAAAAAGGATGAATTTTGAGTTTTTAAGCTTTCAAATGATACCTAATTTATGATAACTACTAAAATATGTGATGTAATAAAAAGGGCGATAAAAAAGATATAATATTTTAGAGGATAATATATAAAATATAAATATAAAATACTTTTTGTGACAAAGGTCAGAACTCTTGTTATGATAGATTTTTTGTGGTGCACTCTTGTCATAAATTCAAGTGTTACTGTTTCTACCAAAAAAACAAACAAACAAAAAAACAGTGGTAAACTATCTATTTAGGAGTCTTAGACATTTCTAACAATATAGTTTGTCATGATTAGTTTAGGATTTAATTGTAATATAGTAAGGTAAGTTTAAACCAAGCACAGCTACCAATCAGTGGTGTTGAAAGTGGACTACATTTAATTATAGACCTCCTCGGACTAAGGGCTAATGCTCACTTATATGCCTTTCAGCAAATAAGATTCATGAGAGATCATGTTGTGTCACCTAATTATATTCCTGATGACAATCTTCTTGACTTTTCGTATGTCCCACTTAAAGAAAATCCACCATAAAAATAATGCTAATAAAAAAGGAAAGTACATGTGGTATGGTTTATTATGTGGTATACACAGGCGTGTTAAAGGTTGGTGGTATATTATTTAATTTTAAAACGCTGATATGCTAAATTCAAGCAGTTTATTAAAAAAAATTAAACTGACTTAAAGACTGTAGCTCTAAAGTGTGAGAACATCTGGCCAATTAAACAGTTAGACTGGAAAGGAAACAATTAGATTAAACCTTTCTGAATGTATATGAAGATAATCAAAGATAATTTAGTGAACTGTGTAATTTCTTAATAACTGCACCACCAAACAGAAGTACAAAAATAACATTTTTTCTACACACACACAAACACACATTTTGGCATTTTGTGTTTTATAAGAACTCTCGACATCCTAATATTACATTACTCTAATAAGAATGAGATATTTAGCATTATGGTAATGTTGCAGGGTAAAATATGGAGAATATGCTTCATTTTCTTTCAGCAAAATATGTTTTATTCCCTTTGACTTGATTTTTGGTAGGAAATATGACAAGAACATGTTCTTCACAGAATTACCAGAGTAGGAATAAGGGTTCTGCCATTTTTAATATTCAGAGCAAGAAGGTCAAGGCTTCAATCTATCAAAATGAACTATATGCCGTGAATATGTGATGATGATTCGGGTCTTTGAAAGGAAATTATTCTATACGAGCGCTGAGCTTGTGAGTGTTTTGTGTTTTTTTTTTTTTTTTAGGACAGTTATCGTAAAACTCTTCATAGTTATAATAGTATACATTATTTTTCATGTCTTGCTTTTGTCCTGATCTGAATAATTCTTTTATAATTGTGTATATAGGTTCTGAGGAGGACTGCTGTGCAAGAGAGCAACCTTGAACATATTTGCTCTCTACAAGGAAGGCCAAATTAACAATATTCAACAATCTCGTCAGTCTTTTATTCCATTTATCACCCAAATATAATAATCTAGTCATATTCATACAGTATTTGCTTATTTGCTTATGTTCATTTTTACTTTACATTCATATTGATATTTTACATATATATTGGTTTTGTCTAGCTAAATGTCTCTGTAGCTGTAATAGGCATAATGCTATAAAGGGAAATGTTGAAGGTTCATTCATTCTTGTGGTAGCAGCTAGGAGAGCTTTTCTGTGCTGCAGTGTCTGTATTATCTTCAAGGTTAGCTGATAAGGACTGGCTGCCTTGGACACTGAATGTTATAAAGGGGTGTTTTGATACTGTATGCTTTGGAACATCTCATACAACACCTGAGGTTCTGATACATTTCTTCTGTGGCAGCACTCGAAATTACGAAAGCTTGTTTAGGATCGGTCGGAAGTACAAAATTACTTTTCCAGTACTTTTCGATCGATGGAATCTATCCATCTATCCATCCATCCATCGATTAACCCACCCATCCATCCATCTATCCATCGATTAACCCACCCATCCATTCATCCATCCATTAACCCACCCACCCATCCATCCATCCACCCACCCACCCATCCATCCATCCACCCATCCATTAACCCATCCACCCATTGATTCCATCCATCCATCCAGCCATCCATCCATCCATTAACCCACCCATCCATCCATCCATCCATCCACCCATCCATCCAACCATCCATCCATCCATCCATCCATCCATCCATCCATTAACCCACCCATCCATCCATCCATCCATTAACCCATCCACCCATTGATTCCATCCATCCATCCATCCATCCATCCATCCATTAACCCACCCATCCATACATCCATCCATCCATCCACCCACCCATCCATCCAACCATCCATCCACCCATCCATTAACCACCCACCCATCCATCCATCCACGCATCCATCTATTAACCCATCCATCCATCCATCCATCCATCACAAAAATTAATAAGAAATTGTTTTTTTATCAAATACATTAAAGCCAATACTTTTAGCAAGATTTTTTTCAATGTGACATTATTAACATGACAATTAAACACCTTTAACCCTAAATCTCAATCAGACTTATTTTATTATTTTTTGTGTGTGAACCAAATTTAGTTTGTAGAGTAATGTTTGGTGATATAAAAATACAATACCACAATTATACACTCAATAATGTGTTCAAAGTTGGTGTCAATAAGAATTTTTTTTTTTCTGGAAAAAAAAAAATTGATTCAAGGACATAATAAAATTATCAAAAAATGACAGTGAAGACTTTACCATTAGCCCCTTTCACACATACAGTCTTTACTGGTAAATTACCGGTAAGAGATCATGTGTGAACAGGACCTTTTCAAAAATGTCAATTTCCCGGTATGAGAAGTTGAAACATTACCAGTAAATTACCGGTATGATGCTGCGTGCGAACAAAGAATAAGACACTTTCATGTCTTTAGAGAAAACAAAGTCATTTTATGAAAAATTGTCTGACAGACTGCAACTGAAGTGGAGGATTCCACGGGGAAAAGTGAAGGAAGAGGGGCACAGAGCCTATTTTCAGATGCATCTATACGCTGGAACTATACCTAATCAGACATGACTTTTCAGGAAAATTTACTGGGGCACAGCAATCCTGCGTCTCAGTTCGCCTACTTATACTACGCCCTAAAAGTGTACTCTTTTTGTGAAGAAAAAATACATACAGGTTAAACTCGAAAAATTATTGATGATTATGGCTTACAGCTTAAAATCCCAAATTCAAAATTAGAATATTGTGCAAAGGTTTTCGTATCTTTAAGCCATAATCATCAAAATTATAACAAATAAAGGCTTGAAATATCTCACTTTGCATGTAATGAGTCTATATAATAGATTAGTTTCACCTTTTAAGTTGAATTTACAAAATAAATGAACTTTTGCACGATATTCAAATTTTTCGAGTTTCACCTGTACTTTTGTGTGTGTAAGCAGACGGGACATACTATCAGGTCATGTAGTGTCTTTAACGGTTGCTCTCTGTCGCTTAGTTCCTGTCACGTAAACTGGCCTGTCAATCATCTTGTCAAAGATAAAATCCTCTGCATTTCATTTCCCGCACATTGATCTGCTAGTCACGGGTCTTAAATGCAGAGACTCTTTATGCATTTATGTTATGTAAGTCAATAGCCAAACGGATCTTTATAAAAGTTCAACGTTGTCATATAAAGTGTCTAAAGTGTTTTTAAATAATTATATATATAATTTTTTTAACACTTTAGACACTTAAATTTAGGGTCCAATTCTCACTATGAACTAGTTGTTTATTAGCATGTATATTACTAGGATATTGGCTATTTATTAAAGCACATATTAATGCCTTCCATCCATCCATCCATTAACCCACCCACCCATCCATCCATCCATCCATCCATCCATCCATTAACCCACCCATCCACCCATCCATCCATCACAAAAATTAATAAGAAATTGTATTTTGATCAAATAAATTAAAGCCAATACTTTTAGCAAGAATGTTTTCAATGTGACATTATTAACATGACCATTAAACACATTTCTAACCCTAAATCTCATGCAGATTTATTTTATTATTTTTTGTGTTTGAACCAAATTCAGTGGTAGAGTAATGTTTGGTGATATAAAAATACAATACCACAATTATACACTCAATAATGTGTTCAAAGTTGGTGTCAATAACATTTTTTTTTTCTGAAAAAAAACCAACATATTTTTATTATTTTATAACGTTGTTATATAAAGTGTCTAAAGTGTTTTTAAATAATTATATATATAATTTTTTTAACACTTTAGACACTTAAATTTAGGGTCCAATTCTCACTATGAACTAGTTATTTATTAGCATGTATATTACTAGGATATTGGCTATTTATTAAAGCACATATTAATGCCTTCCATCCATCCATTAACCCACCCACCCATCCATCCATTAACCCACCCATCCATCCACCCATCCATCCATCACAAAAATTAATACGAAATTGTATTTTGATCAAATAAATTAAAGCCAGTACTTTTAGCATGAATGTTTTCAATGTGACATTATTAACATGACCATTAAACACATTTCTAACCCTAAATCTCATGCAGATTTATTTTATTATTTTTTGTGTTTGAACCAAATTCAGTGGTAGAGTAATGTTTGGTGATATAAAAATACAATACCACAATTATACACTCAATAATGTGTTCAAAGTTGGTGTCAATAACAATTTTTTTTTTCTGAAAAAAAAAATCATATTTTTTTTTTATAACGTTGTTATATAAAGTGTCTAACGTGTTTTTAAATAATTATATATATCATTTTTTAAACACTTTAGACACTTAAATTTAGGGTCCAATTCTCACTATGAACTAGTTATTTATTAGCATGTATATTACTAGGATATTGGCTATTTATTAAAGCACATATTAATGCCTTATTCTGCATGATTATTAAATCCCTAATCCTACTCAATACCTAAACTTGACAACGACCTAACTAACTATAAATAAGTGGTAATTAGGAGTTTATTGAGGCAAAACAATTAGTTAGTTAGTTAATAGCGAGAATTGGACCCTAATGTAAAGAGTGATTAAAAAACATCCCAAATCTTTTTTTAAGTGGTAATGTATGCCCATCAAATTATTAATTATTATAAGTATGCCCATGCATATCATGCATACATAGCATAAATTGTAAGGTATATTTCCCTTTATTACATAATGAGAATGATATTTTCTCAGTTCGTCGGGTCAGTATTGAGGGGGATGGTGTTCTGGACATTTCCCTGTCTCTCTCAGAGTCTGGCGCTGGGCCTTTTCCTGTCTGTGTGCATGCATTCATGCCCATCATGTGCCAAGATCAGCATTCAGGAGGAGACCTGAGGCCTGCCACACCATCAGAGGCCGGCACGAGGTGAGAAGAAGCCAAGGCTGTCAGACCCGGGCCCCGGGACCCGTGCCTGAGCCCCTGCGGCCCACAACAGCTGCCTCCGCAGTGCATACTTCCATCACAAACACTGCGTCTCTCCTGTGCGCTCACGGTCTGGACACTTACTGACATTTCATTTCTAAAATTTCTAAGGCCTCTTGATGATCAACACGATCAAAATTTTGCTGAAAAACCTGTTGTACACAATCTTCTTCACGGCTTTTGTCGTCTGATTAATAGTTTATACTTAGCAAGTAAAAGGCCTTTAAGTATTAATCAAAAACATCCACTTTCAGGACATGGTCATGTGTGTGTTTTTGCTGTGAATTAGTCAATGGTTTGTAATAAAATATTTTAAATTATAAGTAATATTCTAACATGAGCACTTAAGATTTACTTGACTACCCATTTATATATATATATATATATATATATATACTGTATATATATATATATATATATATATATATATACACACATATAATTTATTTATTTATTTGAAAAATCATGTTAAAATGTAGTACCAATTATGACACAACAGGCTTTTGAAAAACATGAATTATCCCTCAATCGTCATTGAATTGCATTGAATTATGTTTTACCTCCACAATAATAACTGCAATACATGCTTTAAAGATCTCATTGATTTACAAGATATCAGAATTTCATCTTACTTTTTGATCATATGAGCAACTGCCCCAAAGTGAACATTTTTGCTCAGTTTTGGCCTCTGAAATTTTTTTGAGCTTTATATTCTCACTATATCATCATAAATGAGCCATTAAATCTGATGTATCAAATATGATACTCAAAAATATGATACTCGATCTAAAGGTTAATTTCTCAACTGTTAAAAAAAATAGATTTTTATGACTATTATTTCATGTTGGTGTGATTCGTGAATGAATGATTCCCAACAGCTTTGTGAACTGGATCAACCAAAATGAAAAGAGCCAACTTGATAGAATAGTTCGTTCACAAATCTTTTCTAATGAACATATACTAAGAGCTCGGGTTGATGCCAAGATTTGTATGACATCAGACAGACGTTACTACTTACTCTATATGATACGTTTATGGTGCATTTTCACCCTTTTTAAAGCTTGAAAGTCCCCATTCATTGTACCAAAAAGGTCCAATTCAACAGAAGTCAGTCAGTCTTGGAACAACATAATGTGTAAATAAGGTAAAGGATAGTCATCAGTGCTGTTTCATCACTCACATTTACTTGTATTTTCCTTTGCTTTGAGACTCTAAAACAAAATGTGACCTGTATGCTGAGTGGTTAAACCTACATCTACATCAACAGATATAATGAAGTTCATTACTGAGGGTGTTTTCTGTAGAAGTGTTTCTGATGGTACAGACCTGTTTTGTCCACGCTATCCTTTTGTTTGCATTTCCCCTTGGTAACAGAAACGTCATCAACAGCAATGTCTCCCTCAAAGCCATTTCCACGGATCCCTTCAAACACCACCTGACAAAGAGAAGAGTGAGTTAGAGAACACGTTTGAGCTTTCCATCCACTCTCGTGCATTAAAACATACATTTGTCAAGACGCATTTCTACCATTCCCATCAAACGCACACATACAGTACAAAGCCAAATAAATGGAATTTTAGATTGCAATTAAATTCGGGACATCAGAGTCAGGGAAGGTTAAAATTCACACAAACTGAACTCCAACATGAAGTTATCTCAGGTCAACACCGAAAACTGTATTGCGAGAGAATACCCTAAGAACTGACTTACTTTAATAATGGAGGATGAATTTAAAACGAATTGGCTACACCTAACAGGGACTTGAATAGGAATCAGTTTGGAATCCCATGAAGAATTAAAAAAAAAAAATCAACAATACGTTTTGTGACACATAAATAATAATTTATGTTTGGTTCATTATTCATATTTACTCCATCAGCCACATGACATTTGACTAAATTACTGTCAAAGCAATTAACATGGTCATCAAAACAGATTTTAATTGGACCATACAGCATTTAAAAACACTTAGTGTAAAGAAGATGACTAATTAATAAATGTTTGACATGATGTGTTTTCCTATTATGGTCCTCTTTCTCTCTCTCTAAAATAATAAACATTAGAGAGAAACAATTTTGAACATTTATTAGTTCATATCATCTAATGTTTCTGAACGAAATGGACATATGCTGTGCACTCTAAAAAATGCTGGGTTGTTTTAACCCAATTTTGGGTAAAATATGGACATACCCAACCATTGGGTTAAAAAATGTAATTTAAAAATGTAACCCAATGGCTGGGTTTGTCCATATTTTACCCAAAATTGGGTTAAAACAACCCAGCATTTTTTTAGAGTGTGTGTGTGTACTTTTAAGGATAATTCACACTGAAAAATGATATATTATTAAGAACTACAGTACACTTCATTGATACACATTCGTACAGTATATACACTCTAAAAAATGCTGGGTTGTTCTAACCCAATTTTGGGTAAAATATGGACATACCCAGCCATTGGGTTAAAAAATGTAATTTAAAAATGTAACCCAATGGCTGGGTTTGTCCATATTTTACCCAAAATTGGGTTAAATCAACCCAGCATTTTTTAGAGAGTACAAATTACAATTGAACTGGAATTTAAAAGCCATTCACGATTTAAAACTAAAGTCTTTGTGCACTAGAAAGCACATACAAAAACACAAAATACTGTACATAAAACATAAATATTTGCAATTTATTAAATAATTGCTAATTGTCCTATACAGTCATAATGATGTGCTGGTCATATTATGTGCTGGTGTTTATTTCCTCCACATGTAACCGGCGTTTGACTGACAGCTTAATTACAGCAGCTCTGAAGTTCACTGCAGAGACCTAATCAGATCTGTGTCACATCCACGCAGTCTGACTGAAGTTTACTGAATTACACACACACACACACACAGCACCACCTCTAAACCCCAGGTGGTGGCCTAACGTGCAAGTAAGTGAAATATATATAAATGAGCAAAAGTAAACAGAACGATTCAATACATTTAATCCACCCACGGCCCCTTAGAAGCAGATCTAAAGCAATTTACTGAAACTTTGCAGAATGGCTCTTTATTTTAGATTTAGGTTTTGCAGAACTTTCATGATCCTTACAAGTCCAACCTCAAAGAAAATGCCATTTTGGTCTGATCTAATAAATCCTTCCAACATGATTTGAAGTAGAGAGAGAGAGAGATGGTTTGACATTTTACTTTTTAGCCCATGCAGGCTCATTAGAAATCTGTGACTTTGGATCAGTGTTGGGGTAACTCGTTACAATCAGATATTTTTTCAAGTAACTAGTAAAGTAACATATTACTTTTTCAAACTGATTGACAGCTCTCCTGACTCCATGTTAGAAGCGCCCGTGTCCTCAGATCACTTGAACGTGGCTGTGATTACAAGAGGTAAAAGCGATATAAATACTGTTCGTTTTCTCACACAAACCGCTCGTTTCGTGCCTTAGGCCATCAATGTGTACTTACAATTACGAGTCATTAAATCATGTTTAATTTGGACTTCTCTGTGTATGCTCTTTGAGGTGGTGACCATAGACCTCCATTATATGACTGATAGACAAGAACGGTTTGACCTAAAAATATCAAAATTGAAAATACTGCGGAAACAAAGACACCTACATCTTGGATGCCCTTGAGGTAAGCTAAAACACATCAAAAATTAATTTCAAAGTGCACTATTCCTTTAAGGCAAATAAAGTGAGGAGGTGTGTGTGTGTGTGTGTGCGCTGTGTAAACATGATGGTTATTTTAGTTCTAGACTAAATGTGAGCATATATATATTTATAGCATTTAGTGTATATTTGAAACCAACAACACTTTAAAAACAATGTATTAATAGTAAAAAATAGGACCCTATTGTTACAATAGGGTCCTATTTTTTACTATTAATACATTGTTTTTAAAGTGTTGTTGGTTTCAAATATAAATTTTTTATTACTGAAATGTAATTTAACCATTAAAATGGAATCCAAAAAAAATTATATATAAAAAAAAACTGTAGGAAAAATAAAAAAGGAATTTACTCATAAATAAAACATTTTATGGAGCCTTGGTATAAATGTTTTTGCATTTTAGCTGAAATGTGCCACTTTCATATTGAGCCTGAGTTTTATATTGGCACACATGTGCCCACCTAAAAACTAGACTTAATCGGTTCACATACTTGACCGCAGATGAAGATAGCACACTTTGCACACTCTTGACCCCTGTGTTTTCATCAACACAACACACAGACACACCTGCAGCATCACCCCGGGCTCCCGCTGTGCCTAAATGAACGAGTGGCTCCTCTGAATAAATAACGGGATCAAGGGATGAGGGCAGATGGGTAATTTGATTTGCCTTGTGTGTGTAACAGTTTCTCTGTCTGTGCTAATTGACTGCGGGGCCCAAGTGGTGACACACACCATCATTAGGCCAATGTCGAGCAGCGCTCCACGAGCTTTCCTGCTCACCTGAATATATATTCATGCATTACTACCACCCACCGTCAAACACACATACACACACACACACACACACGCTCATAAAAACAATTTGCACTTACAGAATCACAAAGTCATGCATAAAACACCATTAGAGGGCGCACACAAAAACACGCACAACCTGCACAAAGAGATCTGGCCACACTATCCAGTAATTGGTAGGTGAGCCGATCTGTGTGTATTCTCTCTGTTCGTTAATGCAAATGGCTTGGTGTAACGGGCCGAGCACAGTTGACTTTAGTGGGTTGAGCTCATTAAGGGTATGACAGACCATTCACCTCTCACACAGCAGCTCAGATGCCAGCAGAGACAGAGAGAAACAATTATGTGCGCCGTCTGAGAGGCGTAGGCATACAGAAGCCTCTCCAGCTCCGTGTTCATTATTGTGTGAGGGAAGAGAGGAGCAGGAGAGATGGGGGAATAATAGTTCAGTCGTTATATGTTTCGTGGAGCATGAAAAGTGAAGTTACATTGAATATCAATGCTGCTCTTTTCAGCGAACGAGGGGTTGTCAAAAAGTACCAGAAAAATTATGATTTTTTTCATTCATTAACAACAGAAAAAGAAAAAAAAAACGTTGAAAGAACCGTTTAAAATACATTCAAGTGATTAAATGGGAAAGTGAAAACTTTTAGATTGTTACAAATTATTTAAAAAAGAAATTTTCTTTAGATTTTTCTATTTATCAAAGAAAAAAAATCAAATGTTTTCACAAAAAATATGAAGCAGCACAACCAGGGTATGGCCTGGTCAGGTCAATGCAAGTCATATCTTTTTATTGCACGATTGATGAGTGTTATACTATGAGTAATATATAATTGACAAAAAAAAAAAGTAAATTAAAGTGATCTGGTTGTTATTTTCGTGTGATGTACGTTCAATGCGCCGACGTTTTGCAGCCAATCACAGGGATTTCTGTGATAATGACCAATCAGAGGTGCTGTAAAATCTACTCAATTAAATTGAGTTCACTGCATTCAAATCATACTGAAACTTGAAGTGTCTTGAATGAGTTATTTAACATTTCTACTCTGTTTTTACTCAATAAAGTGAAGTTTCAGCTATATTAAATGCAGTGTAAAGTTTAATTGTGTTTAAAGATGATTATTGTTTTAGTGAATAAACTCGAATAAAATAAGTTCAGAGTACTTATTTTTTTAACTTAAATGAATTGAGACAATTGGTTTCCTCAAATGAAATGAGTTAGCTTAACTTGTTGGGTTTTACAGTGTGAGAATCTGCTCAGTATCTCTCAAAATGCTGAATGAACAGACAAACAAAGTGGAGACACCATGTAAATAAATAATTAATTGTGCAGTTTTGATAAAATCGTTGATTTAAATGTTTTTTGCACGCAAAGAGTTTCCGATGAACTGACAGCTTCAGTGATTATAAAGGAAGGCTGTCTAATTTCATTCGCAATTTGAAGAAAAGGTTTTTGTTTTTATGAGACTTTGTGACCAACATAAAAAAAATGTTAGTAAAACATTTTATAATAGTGATTACTTTCACTATTCTGCTGGCTAGTGTTCATTTAATGTCTTTTTAGATTTTAAAAAACTAACTTAAATGCTCGCGCCAGCGCATGAACAGGGTTATTTTTTGAGGCTGACTATTGAGGCTGACCCTTTCAGACTCAAAATGTATGAGAGAAGATAATTTAATGAATAATGCAATGTGATTTAATAAGGTTTGACCTAGTCAAGTGGTCAAATTGACACCTTAAAGGGATACTCCATTTTTTTTTTTTTTTTTTTTTTTGGAAATAGGCTCATTTTACAACTCCCCCAGAGTTAAACAGTTGAGTTTTACCGTTTTCGAATCCATTCAGACGTTTTTCTGATATTTAGAAAAAAATATCAGTATCAGCTATTTGGATTTGCGCTAGTAATTTGCCCTGTTTAGTAAATCTGAGTTTTACAAAAGATGGCATTTTTTTAAGGATGAATAAACAATGTTTTTGTTCATTATCACATTAAAAAATAATATTTAAATTGTATAATATTGAGACTTTTGAACTGCTGGAAAAAGTGTGAAGCACTTGAAAGTGGGAGTGTCACGTCGACGTCGAGGGAATAATGGAAGCAAAATTGATTGTCTGTTTCTTCTATTTTTATTCTTATTTTTAACTTTTTTTTAACTATAGGTATATATGGTTGTCTTGAGTATATGTACTGTTTGATACATTTCAGGGTTTTGTTCTTCAATATCCTGCCTTGTCAAACTCTTAAATAAATTAATGAAGGAAAATTTGACCGAGTAGTTGACTTTGGCCAGACATATTTGAGCTCATTTTGAAAACTCTTGAGAGAATTTTTTTCTCTCCAAGGGGAAAAACGTGCATTTCTGGGGAAAATACAGTACTCCACTGAAAGCAGGAGGAAGGAACAGAACGGTCCAGGACATTTTCTGAAGCCTGTGATTTTGCTGTATGGAGACTCGATGTCCGGTGAATCTCATCAACCAATCACTATGGAGAGAAGCGCTAGGAAAGAGGCGAGAGGTGAGGCTGATGGGAAATTTCGAGCACACAGAGAGAAGAGGTTAATGGATAACAAACACGACAAAGAGCTGAGAGCATCAGCGGAGAAACCAGCAAGCGATAAAGAGGATAAAGAGAAAAGAAGAGATGATGAGGAAAGAGCTTAAAGGGCTGTGTGGAAATGGACGCTTTTCTCTGCTCCTCTCTCAATCTTTTCAGAAAATCATAATTAAGCAAAGCTATAATTACCAGCCCTCCCTGGCTCCCTGAACTCTTCCTTTGTAAAGCTCCTGCGCTTTTGTTATCATCTTGTTTCCCTGTTGGCATCTTTCACACGGCCGTACAAAACGTCTCAGCCTGCGGTGACCTTTTCCATTAAGACAAGGAAAAGGCCTTAAGAGATGTGTAAACTGAAGACTAGATTTTGATCCGGTGGTGTTTGCCCATGGAAAAGTCGCTACCAAGATGCGTGTTGTGGGAGATTTTTAGTACATTGGAGTTGCAGTTGCTAGGGCGTTCTTGATGGTTACTAGGTGGTTCCCTACTGCAAGTATAAAGAGTCCACCCTCAAGTCTCTATGATATACTGGTTCCTTTCTAAGAAATTAATATTTTTATTCAGCAAAGATGCATTTAATTCTAACAGTAGACACATTACTAATTAAATGCATCAAATATTTAAATAGAATTAAATGCATCTTTGCTAAATGGAAATCTTTTGTAACATTCTAATGATTAAGATTTCTATTTATAACAAATGCTGTTCTTTTGAAGTAAATAATCCTGAAAAAAAAAATAATCACACTCTCCACAAAACTGTAAATGTTCTTGAGCAGCAAATCATCCAATTAGAATGATTTCTGAAGGATCATGTGACACTGAAGACTGGAGTAATGATGCTGAGCATTCAGCTTTGCAATTATTTTAAATTGTAAAAATATTTCCTAATAATGTATTTTTCATCAAATAAATGCAGCTTTGGAGGGCATAAGAGACTTAAACATTAAATTCAGCTCAATTCAATTCACATTTATTTGTATAGCCCTTTTCACAATACAAATCGTTTCAAAGCAGCTTTACATAAAACTCTGTCCACGTTACAATTCAGAGTGATCGGTTATGAAGTTATGTTTTTCAGAAATCACAGTTAGCTAAAAATGTATTAATTAATGTATTAACAATTTAAGGCAGGAACAATGAGCTCATTAAAGTAATGAACAGTTGTTTGTTAACAAATGATTATGACATTTAGAGAAATATAGCATTGGTGCATGTTGATTCAGAGTTTGCGTCATCTGAAGTCATTTTATGAAAACCGTTTTATGCTCTCGGTAGGTTCTGTCACTTAGAAAAGTATCACGTGTGGCCATCACAGGTTAGCAATGTGGTCACGTATATGATCAAACAATGTAAACAACAGAAATACTCAAAACTGCAGGGTATAATACAGATAAACTGTATTCCACTGAGAGTCAGTGTTTATAGTTGTGTTAAACAGCCCAATAGCAGGCAGGTGGCATTTATATGGCATTCTATAAAAGAGAACAGCCACATTGGGTATTTACACGTGCAACACCAACTGGTCTTAACAACCATTTAAGTTCATGTCATGGATGGGGAGCAATGAAACACACACCAGAGGAACACACAGCCAAAGCCGTACCTCACTTTCCCAGAGTTTATGAATGTGGGAATATGCAAAGAACACACACAGTGTTAGCTCTACAAGGTTAAAAATTATTTGGAAAAAGACCTACGCCGATTGGACTAATTTTATATAAGAAAGTAGAATGATGTAATAATCATCTCATCCAGTCACATCAGATTCGGCCATGACTGTAATCTTCCAGACTTTAAACGGACTGTGCGTTCCCATGCCGTTAAAGATTACAGCGTCTTTTATCTTCTATAAAATGGAATTAAAAAGTAATAATATCCCGAAAAGAGATCCCATGTGTAAAACTCTTCACCCAGTGGACCAGGTCCAGCCTTTCATCCACATAACTGTCCTTGTACATTAAGAACAAGTGGATGTCGATCAATGAGAAGACGTTAAAAAAAAAATCACAAGACAGACTTACACTGTGTCTGCAACGGACGCGAGTGCTGTGTTATGGTAATGTTTTATATTGAAAAGAGGTTGCACATAGATTTTAAGACTGTTTAAGGCTTACTGAACTAACTAACTATTTTAAAATTACATTTCAGTATTTTAATAATTATATATTGTAAATTTGTTAAGAATTATATTTGAGACTTATGAAAAGAATTCAGTGTACAATGAACTGAACGTATACAGGGCTAAAGGCACACTTTAAGAAAAAAAGTGATTTTCATTATTGCAAGTGTTTTATTTTTTAGATTTTGTGAAAAAAAAAAATCATAAAAGTGGTTTGTATCCTATAAATGTATGAGGTGGCAAGCATGGGGCTAAAGGCACAAAGTATTGATACAAAAACTTGATATGTTTTTAATATGTCTACTTGTTCAAGTAATCCTTTTCAGCAAAATCTGTCAAAACTTTTTGTTTATTTTGATAAATAAATGAATTCATTTTTGTTCAATAAATATACTGTCATTAAAATATGTTCATTTTGAAAAACACAGAAACAAAATTATTTTAAAAAGTACAGATTATGAAAGCAATGAGTTGACAATCTAAAATAGTTTGTCACATATGATATTTTATTATATGATATGATTAATATCATATTTGTAAATATGATGGTTTCATTATAAATATGGCGTTTATCTCTAAGGTGGACAGCCAACTTAATATTATTAATTAATATTTCAACAAATGTATAAGTGAGTCATCTGTTTATTATCATGCCTCTCTTTTACATTTTCTTCCATTATTGAAATATTTTAGCTTTAATTACCTTGAACAAAACTCAAAAATCATTAAGACACTTGTTTGAAAATATATATTTAATAATTTTAGAGGCAAGTTTTTGTGCAATCGATTGGTTTAGAGAAAAATAAAAATGAAAGGTGCATTTTACCCCGGTGCGTCTCTAGCCCTGTTGAAAACTTTCCATTAATTAAGAACCAGTACTCAAATCCCAACCTTGTTTAGCAACATCTCTCAGAGCTCCTCTAATGCTCTGAGGTCCATTAAATATCAGTTAAAACCCCTCAGCTAGCACATGTAATGGATTCACACAGTCGAGTCAAGCTTTTGGATAAAGTAACGCTTTTGTGATTCTGCTTGATCCATCAGGCTTAGTAATGGGTGAGACGCCTCATGCAACGAAGCAGACGCACTTCCTTTTTCTCGGAGATTCTGTGGGAAAATGACGCTAATTCATCTCGGCAAGCATCCGCAGTCACTCAATCCAAACGGCAAGAGTCAATGGAAGAACAAAGAGAGAGAGCAAACAAACAGACAGCAGAGGAAAAACGGCTGTCTGCCGGACTTGTCAACTCCCACTGTCCAGGAACGCCTGGATTGGTCTTTAGCATCGATTGATGGAGGCCAACTAGGGCCTGGATAAAAAAAACAGAGGAGAGGTGAGGATCTTTACCTCTTCAAATGACAAATACACTGCATTACTGGGGGAAATGAAAGAATACAGAAAGTGGAGAGATACTAAAAAGGGGCTTTTCAAAATATTAACTGAGAGCGAGGAAAAAGAATGAAAATATCTGTAAACATTTTTTCCCATTTAGACATCTGGTGAAAACTGAGACGTGGACAGATTTGTCCAATACATATATACTGTATATCCCCCTCAAACTGATCAGTGCTACCACACTAATGGTGAGACGGATCACAAAACTTATCATGGGTCCGTGGTTTGATTAAAGTCAATTTTATTTTAAAATGTGCTACTTTGTCTGGCTCTACTTTAGCTGCCGCAGCCTCTCTGTAATCACCATTCAACTCAATGTCCCATCCATCTGATTGGTTACACCTCACGAGCAAAAGCCTATCAACACTTGCGACACTCTCTGTGTGTCGAAAGGACGGCAGCATTTTCAGCATATTACTGAAGCGGGAATAAACATCACAATCTGATTTTCTGTTTTTATAATGACAAGCAGAGTTAGTGTCCCAGTCACACCACTGAGAATGGCTCATACGGTGTTACACTCAATTGAGGCTAAAGCAAAGGTTTTTTGATTACTCGTTCACTCTTGAGCATCTGGTGCGAGTGATTTCAATGTTAAGTCAATGTAAAGATGTATATATATCCTTTATTTATTTTTTCATTCTGTTGAATCAGAAAGAGTATTCCATTATAAAAATGTAGGAATTACATACTATGGAGGATTTGTGACATCAAACGAATTCAGAGGCAGCACTTTATAGACACACTGTTTTTAGTTAGAATACACCGGAAAATGTGAACAATAAGACTGGAAATGTTAATTAAGAAAGGAAATAGTTTATTTTGAATTCATGTCGACTTGTTCATGGTCTTAATGTTCAGCCGTGTGTCGTTTTCACGTCGACTGGCGTATATTTTGAATTGTTTTCAATGAGCGCCACGTTTTCAAAACGGAAAGAGCGTAACGAGGCTTTGATCATTTATTTTTTCACGCTGAAACGCTGCGTTTTTTACAGGTCGCCGAGAGTTGAAGAATGTTTAACTTTGGGCAGCGCATTATCACTGTCACTTTTTACCCAACCGTCCAATCGCAGTGGAGGAGGGGCGGGACTAATACCGCAGCGACCAACCGCCAACATTCTGCTTGTACAACGTCAACATATGACAACAACATGCATAATAACGGAACAAAATTATTTAAAACAAGATCTCAGAATCAACTCCAAAGAAAATATGGGTGAAATGAGATACTAGTAACACTTTTATATTCCGTATCATAACAAGCAAAGTGCCTCAACTGAAAAAGATGCTGCGCTGCCAAAACGCTCTCAAGCGCCAAAGCTAGGTGTTTTCTGCAGAATGCCTAGCGTTTTCACCTGGCTAAAAAACGCTTTGGTGGACACACAACCTTACTGATTCATCAGTTCACATTATTTAAAAAAAAAAAAACTTTCCCTCCAAAAAATGATAATTTCCACCACAACTATTTCCCCCAATATTGTAATCCATGTGGGTGAAGCAAAACAAAATGAATAAATAATATTTCCTGAACCAATTAAGTCCCAAAGGATAAGCTCAAGCCCTGTCCTACATTGTTTCCCACTGAATATTCAGCTTCACCTGGAGATTTGTCACATTATAGAAGTCAAATGCTCTGCAAATGCAATTTCTTGTTGTCTTTAAGCAGTAGACTATAAAAAATGAGGGTAGCTCAATGAGACATTAAAATAATCTGACAGGACCAATGAGCCCAAGCTTAAGTGTGTCCCATTTACCTCTAAACTCTATTTTTCCCTCTGAATTATCTGTCTTCATTCCCTTCCCTATTGCATGCGGCGTTCATCTTTTTCTGCCCTTCTCTCTCAGTTTTCCTCACAGTATAAATCTCCCTGTTTTTCAACCCAGGCCTTCAGCTCTTTCAATTTGTCATTTTCTCCCTCCAGCACCTTTTCTCCTCTGTGATGTGCCCTAAAACGTCTCCTGGTTTTCGCAGCTGTTGTGGTGAGAGCTCAACTCAGCAGAAACACGGGTCCAGAGAAGAGCGGTAGAGCACGACTCAGCGCTTCCTCAATCATCCCTCCGTAGACCCTCTAACCACACACACACACACTGACACATAGAGATATATCACACCTGCCAACTAGGACTGCATGAAACAAGCAAACTAGATAAATAAATAAATTATATATCGTAAATATTTGATATTGGGTCCCCATAAAGTATGGTCAACCAAGACACACACAACTCTCATCCCCACCTACACATATCCACAGTCATACCTGGAATGGTCCGCTGGGATACATCTCAGCATCAGCCTTCCTCCATTCAGGCCCCTGGTGTCCAGAGAGGGTCCAGACAGCAGAGTCCACAGTGGCGATGCTCTTCACCCTCATCAAAACATTGAGTGTGCCTGCGGACACACACAAACCACAGCAGAGTTTAGTGGAGCGGATCGCTTCTGGTTCTGGACTTTAGACTTTCCACAGTAAGTTTAGTCCACTTTGCAGCCTATCTGGCTGTATTAATATAGTATAACTTCATGGTAAAAAATGAGGCTTACAGAACATTCATGAAATTAAAGTCTTATTCTACACATTCGCTCAAAAATCACAAGAAGACTGAAAACAGTAGATCAGTTTTTTTTTTTTTTGAGAAACTCCATAATCTCCATCAATCAGACGAGATGATCAAGAGATGCTCTTGCTATTTTTCGGTGCAATAAAATGATTGCTTACAATCAAACAATATGATAGATCATTGCTTCGGCACTAATAACACCCCATTGACCCGCCACTGGTGTCAGTAGATTATGAGACATTGCACAAACCCGGATTACACTCCTGTGACGGTCATAATATAAGGTCAAATACGTGACCGTTGATTATCTTACCACCACAGCACGATGCACTGCACTGTAATAATATATTGATGGTTTAACTTAAAAAAGTAAGTAACCTGGTTGACTTAAAATTTTAAGTTCATTGAACTGGAAAAAGTGAGTTAATACAATGAAGGAGATCAATTTAACCATCAGAAACTCAAAATTATAAGTTATCTGAACTAAATAAATTATTTAGGTTGATTTGACATAAGAAAAAATGTTGTGATTACTAAACTGTAAAAAAAATATTGTTAATTTAACTTAAAAAAGTAAGTAACCTGGGTTGCCTTCAAATTTTAAGTTGATTAAACTGGAAAAAGTGAGTTAATACAACCATCAGAAACTCAAAATAAGAAGTTATCTCAACTAAATAAATTATTATAAAGTTGATTTGACAAAAGAAAATATGTTGTGATAACAAATCTTGAAAATATTTTTAATATGCAAATCAAAATACTGTAAAATCAACACTGTCTGGAGAAACAGGATGTGACATCATGATAAGCGTATCTATATTCATCAGACGGTCTGTGAACACAATGAGTGTATCACTCCATATACAACAAAGATTATGAGAGGTTTAGTGTTAATATGAACGTCAGTATTGAATCTGTCAGACACTGAACACAAACTCTCTCTCACATACACACACTGATGATTGAAGGCAGTGAAGCCAAGTGGCATCTTTATGACTCATGCATTAAATTATTACTCTCGCTTTGTGCTTAACGGAAACCAATATATAATTCAGTTGCACTTTGGAACAGAAAGAGAGAGAGAACAAACTTTTGTAGTGCCTCAAATGAAGCTCTGTCTCTGAACGTTAACACACACACACACACACTAATGTTTCCAAACTTCCACATACGCAGCTCACGACATCTCACGTAGAAGATTAAAGCAGACGGGTCCAGACGACCAGCCAGGCTTCACATCGTTACTTATTCAGGAACAGCAGATATGAATGAATAACACAAGAGAAGTGGCACACAGAAACATTAACAAAGCACACAGATGGTAGGTACTGTGACAAAGTGGCCTGTTCAAAGTACAAACCACATCCTAATAAACTCATCCAAAGCTGTCTGAACAATCTCAGCAGACACTGACCGCAAATACATCAATCCAGGTGCAGTTACACAAATATTTACAGTCTTATGGCTGGTACACACAGAACAAAACGCAGAGACGCAGGTCAATGTAACAGAAAAAAAACACAATGTCTAGAGGTGTGTTCATAAAAAAAAAAAAAAAAAAAAAAAAAACCTTGTCAGCATAGGTTTACGCAAAAACGTAAGTTTTGATGCAAATCGACCCGAGTTCGAATACACCTTTTCCCAAACTCGCTCTACTCCCTTTTCCCATCACATATCAGATCAGAAAGGCATTTATTTTAAAAAAAAAAAGAAGAACATATTTTAAAAAATGTGTATAGTTAAATTAAATAAAGTGTCAAACTTGTGTTTAATAATAACCTTTTTATCAGTTAGGGGTAGATGTAGTTAGGGCGGCATCCATTTAATAATTTAAAAAAATATAATAATTTACACTGTTATTATTGGATACCGTTGTGCAACAACACTGATGTGAAAATAGTATCTGCCAATATGTATAAATATAAATAGCATCTAACTACTATTTACACAAAGAAAATACAGTTATTTGCATACCGGTAGCAGACACTTGGATGAAGAGACATTATGAGAAATGTCTTGAGACTATGTAAACTGTTAAGCTCAAGCTTTAAGTATTGAACAAGGTCATACATCTGAATAATGTCATTATAATACTGCACCTCAAGCAAAAAAACATGTGTTTCTTACACCATATACGGCCCTATTTTAACCATCCAAGCACATGGTCTAAAGCGCACATCAGCGTAAGTGCACTTACAGCAAAAATCCACTTTTGCTAAATTAACGACGGGAAAAATGGTCTGCGTGCCCAGCGCATGGTCTAACAGGGTTGTCTCTATTCTCTTAATGAGTAATGTGTGTGTTTTGGGTGTAAAGTGTAATAAACCAATCACGGGTGCGTTTCCCGAAAGCATCGTTAGCCAACTATGGTCGCAAGTTGGTCGCAATTCCCATTGAACTCTATTGGTAACGACGGAACTTGCGACCATGGTTGGCTAACGATGCTTTCAGGAAACGCACCCCAGATTGTCATCTGCCATTTCCTTTGCAAGCCACGCCATGGTGGATTCGCTATTTACATGGCATAATTTGCAAATGGAAAGACTGAACGCTTCTCTGGCGAGGAAACGGATCTGCTCGTGCGCAAGGTTAAAGTAGGTTAAAGTTAGCCGGATTCCACCATATCTTTATGTACACAATATTAATCTTTTACACAGTAATCCTTTTATTTGGCTTGTTTGTCTGCTGCTGCGTGTCTCTCTGTGTGTAATAATCAGAGTGTAAGTGTGTAAGTATTGCGCCACAAATATTGACTTTTCAAAATAGCAAGGCACCATCAATGCTCCTGAACACACTTCGTTTTCAGACTATGAAAAAAATCTAATTCAGAACTATTTAAACTACCACCTAAAATTCAATTTTGTTAGATCACACTTGCAAATAATTCAAATTTACACAATTCAAATTCAAATCATTTTTTCATATTATTAGCTCCATACAAACCAGCAGCCCATGGGCGCACAAATAGGCGCAAACGCATTTGCAATTTAAACAACGTTGTGCTGGGGGTGAAAATGATAACTGCGTCGGGCTGAAACTAGCAAAAAGCACTAACGTCGTGCCTGGCGCTGCATTGCACCAGGTTTATGATAGGGCTGCATGTGTATAATCTGAAGTAACCATTCAGTACCAACTGTGTTATGTACCTCCACAAGTAGTTTTTATCTTGAGGGAGAAAAGGTCACTATAATAAAGTCCACATGTGGCGTTGCTTTACAGACATTACACTTTTCAAAGCGATTCGAAGAAAATCAGGAACAGGAATGCTGTGTTGTATCAGAACCCCTCTGCCTTGGCTATAAAAGCATCTGCCACGTTTCAATGGCCTCAATCACGGCGAAGATGTGCTCGTTGGGTGATAAAAAAAAACTGAAATTGTGTGCTGGTGCATCTTTAAGGTGATTACACACACTCAACACATAAACCATTGTAAAAAAAAAAGTCAATTAAAAAAAATGTACCAGGCAGATAAAAATGACTCTTGCGCAAAGACCTTTAACATAAACGGCTAACCAACCCTTTAAATTAACCGTTGTGCCTGTGTATATGGACAGAATCTACTAAAGGCCTAAAGCCCTATTTGCACGGTAATCGTATTATCTGGGGACCTCGTGTGATTTATAAATTACCCCGCCACATACTGAAGCCTGTGATTTTACTCGAATTTACCAAGTTATCTCCCGGATATGACGTCAATAGGCTATTGCTTGGAAATTTCTTTACATTAAAGGTCTAGCTGTATGATATATTATGACGTAAACACACTCTAAAAAATGCTGGGTTGTTTTAACCCAATTTTGGGTCAAATATGGACAAACCCGAAATGTTGGGTTAAAAATGTAATGTAAAAATTTAACCCAACGGCTGGGTTAGTCCATATTTGACCCAAAGTTGGGTTAAAACAACCCAGCATTTTTTAGAGTGCAGATAAAGTTCCTTACATGCTGCTTACATGTCATTCATCTTCATCTAATCATGCTTTTTGTTTTTTGCTCTTCTGATGATTTTCAGCTTTTACTTTCTGCAAATTACGTAGTTGTGTATAGCGATATGATCCAGCACCAAAAATACTATCAAAACACTCCAAACCAGCCTCCATTCTTCGCGAAAAATGGATAAAAAGGTGCACATGAAAAAAATCTTGAAAAACTGATATACGATTTGGCCAAAACACACATTTAGCCCGATTCGCACAGGACTAATATTATCTCATGACCTCGGTGATCGGCGAAATGCGAATAGGGCTTAAGGCTTCAAACGGACCTCTGTGCTGTCAGACACAACATATCCAAGCATCAGAGGCCCTTGGCTAACCTTGACACAGGTCAAACACAGCCAAACACTCATGTGTCTTTGTAATGAGCAGAAGATGGAGGTAGAGCAGGAAAGCTGGACGGTGGCAAGTGATTTTAAACCATGTTCAAACCAATGTATACTTCAGTGTTTGCTTTCTACATGATGTTTGCTTTCTTGAAAGCAGTGTTATTATGTTAAAGGGATAGTCATCATTTACTCACACTTGTGTTGTTCCAACTCTGTATGAGTTGCTTTCTTCTGTTGAACACAAAAGAAGATATTTTGAAGAATATGGGTAAGCTATAACTTCCATAATATATTTTTTTTTCAACTATGTAAGTCAATGTGGTCCATCAACTGTCTGGCTACTGACATTCTTCAAAATATCTTCTTTTGTGTTCAGCAGAAGAAAGAAACTCATACAGGTTTGCAACAACTTGAGAGTAAATGATGACGAGTAAATGATGATGAGTAAAGTAAATAAATATTCATTTTTGTGTGAACTGTCCCTTCAACTAAAATATTTGTTAATTGAAATAAAATAAGTTTACTGAAATTTTAAAAGATTTTTAAAAAAATATAGAGATGAAAAAACATTCTAACATTCCTAAACATTCTATAGTTGCCTTGACAAGAATTTAACAACCCTGTATCACACATGTAACGTAATTGCGATTTGCAAAATAGTTTCCTCAGAACGTATTTCGTGTGATACATAGTTGGAATTCAAGTTCAAAAGACTTCCTGTTACTCATTAGGAGAAGAATTTCTTTTTAAGTTGACTCTAATTGGACTTAATTAGTTCAGTTAACTTGAAATTGAATGTGATAGGTTTCTTAAGTTTTTTTTTTGTGTTTTTGTTTTTTTACAGTGTCATTAACTTATGATTTGTGATGTAGCTGCTGTCAGATCCAATACAGCTGGGCTGCTTCATCGTTCAACAAAAGTTTCTTTGCAAACTCTGATGCGCGAGACACTGCAAAAAGATGTCTGTATAGTATGTTTAAATTGAAAAACGTTTTTTATTTTTTTTTATTTTTGGGTTTTTAAAAGTTGCACAGTAAGTTTCAAATGTAGTACCTATACAGTATGCGATTTCGGATGCAGCGAATTAATACATACAACAGTTAGGGTCCATTCACACAGAACACGTTTTGATGAAAAAAGAAGAAAAAGTGAAGAAAAAAAAAAGTTGAAATTTGAACTTCTTTTACCTTGAGCAAAAACAAAAAAATATGTTTTTTAGAACCTATTTTATATAACATATAACATATTTTAGAACTCCATCTAGTGAAGAAAAAAATAAAGTTGAAATTTGAACTTCTTTTACCTTGAGCAAAAGAAAAAAAAAGTTTTTTAGAACATATTTTATCTAACATATAACATAATTTAGAACTCCATCTATGCTGCAAAAGACCCCAGACGCGAAAGCAACAGTTAAACAGGTCCATCTAACATGCGTTTGCATTGAAAACCAATGGAAAGCAGCGCAGAAATGTATTCAATGTGAATAACCCCAAAGTCTGAGCAAACAGGCCATTCATTCTTCTATTACCGAATAAAGTGTGTGCATCACTAAACAACAACAATGACTGACAAAACACCATGTCAAGCCACTGCTGTCACCCACTAACAGGAAGGGTCGCGCTGTGAAGTGTAATGAGTGAAGGATCTAATGGACTGACTTGTGCTGTGAGTGACTTCTGCTCTAATGGATCCACTGGCTGGACAACTCTCATTACAACTCCTTTGTAATGAACTTCAAGCCTAATAAAGTTACGGTCTAATAGAACATGCTATTGTGTTGGTCTTGGTGAAAAATCGATTCGATTAGATTATAGTCTCAACAGTGTGGAGAGGACGGGGATTGATAGAAAAAGACAACATGAAATCAAGTTTGACTATTTAAATGACGCACTTTCAGGGGTGCATGTTAATCCAATGCATTAGCCTAATAGCACCGTGTTTATAGTATCTAATCAATCCCGTTAAACCCTGTCTATTTCAAAGAGTAACACAAAATAAAAAAATAAGATAAATAAACAAAATTTTAAAAAAACAGAGGAAATTAGAATTATTATTATCATTTTAAATTTTTGCAACTAAAATACAGCAGATAAAAAAATAAATAATGAAAAATAAAAAATAAATAAAAATATTAACAATAATAAGGATGACTAAATAATAAAAAAACAAAAATGCAACACTTAAAAGAAGAGAAAAATAAAAATTTTAAATCACTATTCAAAACATCAACTGAAAACTCTTTCCCTATAGTGTATTTTTAGTCGATCATTTTCACAAAACGTCCATGGTCCCCAGAATATTTTGTTGTATGAATATCTGAACATAATATATATTTTAAAGAAATCACAGTCCTAAAGCTCATCCTGGGTTGACATTTCATTCAGTAACCTTAGGCAGTTTTGATGTATATTATGTTAAATGATCAAGTTACCATATGCTTCTATCTTTTGTTTGTGCTTATTACCCTCTACAGATAATCCCATCCAGATATGCAGAGAGGGAATCTCTCTGTCTCTTTACTAATAAAGATTCATTGATCCAGTCAAGTAATGCAAAGCTTTTTAAAACAAATACAAGCCTCCAGATAACTGAATATACTCCACACATACACAGAGAGAGAGAGAGAGAGAGAGATCTTAAGATGTGATCAAATCTGTCTACACACAGGTGAAGATCATTCAATTTAATCAAATAGCTCAAACATGTGAGCATAAGAGAGCTTTTTGAGATTTTTTTCCTAATCTTTGAACGGTAGTGTACATTTTATTGTTGTTCTGCAAATATCGCATGCTGATGTTGCAACCAAGCTCTGCTGAATCTAATGGTAGTGTGGCTTAACCAACGCAGAGCTAATCTCTTCAATTGCTAATTGGGATGTAATCAAATCGAATGCAAGCACAGTGGCGCAAATAAAAGTCTAAACTCTCATATTGCTAATGAGGTTGTAATTTATGGCCAGCATTGAGCGGCTAACACATTCCTACACGTTAAGATTGCTAACAGGGACGTCTGTCTCTCAGTAGGGCGTCTCATGTAATGAGAGTCGAGCCAGCTGTGCCTCCTTCTCAGTTTAGCATCTGTGCCCACAGTGCCGCCCACATGCCAATGCTAATGATTAGCAGATTAGTGCACACAGACAGTAATCAGCAGATATATGATGCCGACATCCAGACTATAACCGATAACTGCGACCAATCACGTGAAGGATAGAGATGAAAACCGTTCAAACCAGCCTAAACTGGTCCATGGTCACGCTGATTATGCCAGTCTGCTCTGATGGTCTTATGAGGGTTTTGGACAGGGAGATCAGTAATAGACAAGTAGTTTTTTTTCAGGCAAGGTTTTGAAGGGAATTACAAACCTGCACACATATATTCAAATGCACATAAGAATAGAATCAATTCTTAATGAGCATTTGAACGTCATCAGCGTTTATCACAGGTTCACGTTTAAAGTCTGTTTAGAGACATTCATACTGTATACATTTTTACCTTACAGTTACTGTAAATCTGGCCTCTAGTTCACAAACGCCAGAGGAGAACTGGCCCCCGACTGAGCCTGGGTTCTCCAAGGTTTTTTTTTTTTTCTCCATTGGGTCATCTGATGGAGTTTTAGGACACCATTGGGTCACCTGATGGAGTTTTAGGACACCATTGGGTCACCTGATGGAGTTTTAGGACACCATTGGGTCACTTGATGGAGTTTTAGGACACCATTGGGCCACTTGATGGAGTTTTTGGACACCATTGGGTCACCTGATAGAGTTTTAGGACACCATTGGGTCACTTGATGGAGTTTTAGGACACCATTGGGTCACTTGATGGAGTTTTAGGACACCTTTGGGTCACTTGATGGAGTTTTAGGACACCATTGGGTCACCTGATGGATTTGTAGGACACCATTGGGTCACCTGATAGAGTTTTAGGACACCATTGGGTCACCTGATGGATTTGTAGGACACCATTGGGTCACCTGATGGATTTGTAGGACACCATTAGGTCACCTGATGGAGTTTTAGGACATTTTTAGGTCACCTGATGGAGTTTTAGAACACCATTGGGCCACTTGATGGAGTTTTAGAACACCATTGGGCCACTTGATGGAGTTTTAGGACACGTTTAGGTCACTTGATGGAGTTTTAGGACACCTTTAGGTCACCTGAAGGAGTTTTAGGACACCATTGGGTCACCTGAAGGAGTTTTCCGGTTCCTTGTCACTGTTGCCTTTGGCTTGCTCAGTTGAATTAGCTTCAATTAATTAACCAATCATTAATACCCCCTATCAGCTCTACCAAAAGTGGATGTTTTTCCACTAAGAAATGAACATTTTAAACGAACATTTTAGATGTTTTGATTGATACTGTGAAGCTGCATTGATACAATCTATATTGTGAAAAGCGCTATATCAATATACTTGACTTGAGAAGATTTGCAGATGCAAAAATGAATGAATGAATTAATTAATAAAATATCACACTTTGTCGTTAACATGTTGCTAAGCCATTCGATTCATTTAGATATATCGTGCAGCCATATATACAGTATATATATGTATATACTGTGTATATATATATATATATATATATATATATATATATATTAGGGCTCTCAGTTAAACGTGTTATTAACGTCATTAACGCATTAACGCAAACCCGCGATTAACAGTCTTTTTGTTGAAATTAATAGGACAAAAAGAAATCAAGAGACATTTAGAATAGATAAAAATGTGTGATTAATAATATATATATACTGTAGTAGCAAATAAAAATTGCTCTAAACCGGCAATTTAAAAGCAGACAGAGTCAAATATGATGGGTTAGAGAGCTTTAGTAGACAGCTTGAGTATGAGGTTATGTGCATGCATGTACACCCTAGGGTAATTTTGATCATGATTAATGTGATTCGCCTTTCAATTTTAATTTTCATTAAGGACCTGCTGTCCTCACCGAATCCTAAATAGCAATGGAATTAATAAAACATACCCTTTGAAATATACAGTGAAGGCCTGCAGCAGGGAATCCAAAATGCCTTTGGAAAGCCGAACAGATTGAAGTGTGTTCTGTGTTCACCAGTCGCCCCCCCATCGCGAGCCCTGCCCGTGACATGAGTGGCAACTGGCAAATAATTACACGGGCTCGTCTCATTAGAACAGGAGACAGACAGCGGAGACGCACAGGTAAGGAGAATGAGGTGGAGTGAAAGTAAAAGCAGACAGTCAGAGAGAGAGAGAGAGAGAGAGAGATGTAGTAGAAGAGGAGAAAGAGAGAGAGAGAAGCACAAATTATAAGCCGTTAATGGGCTGATAAAGTTTGAAAAGAGAGCGCAGATAAAAAGTGAGGGGAAACAGTTACTTTCACTTACTTTGTCAAGCTGAAAAATGAGGAAAACAACATAAACTTTTGGTCCGCTGTCGAAATTTAGCTTGAAGGACTTTTCTGTGATAAATTCCTTACATTAATGAGCAATTAAAGTCTGTGAGTACAAGTGTGTGATATCAGGGTGTTACAGATCTTTGAACCCGATCAAAAACACCCATTAATCACTGTTCATGTTGCATTTTCTTTTTAAATTATAACATTATTTACTGTTTTATAAGTTATTTATGCCTTTGAGGTCGTAATAGAGAGGTTTTGTCAGATTGAGCTTACTTCTAGGGACAGTTTTGTCATCAAATCAACAAACATTCTAGAAGGCTCTGCTCCAAAACGTAGTCTGTTGTCTAATTAAAAAGCATTTTAAGCAATTTAGCTTTTCAAGAGACCTTCTCTTAGTGGCCGTTCACACAGGATATGTTCTTGCATTGAAAAGCCGCTAAAAACAGTGCAGAGGAATGGACCACAACGTCTCAAAGAACATTTTTAAAAGTTGAACTTAATTTAATGTGACATGGTGTCTAAAAAAAGTGGCAACTGCATCAGATGCCCACTTAGCACATGTTGCCATAAAACAACAATGAAAATGTAGTATAGACGGATGATAGAACGTGTCCTGTGTGAAAGGCCCTGAGGCAGTGTCACATGTTTCCTTAGCATAGAAGATAATTCTATAATGCATTGTGACGAGTGAAAAAAAAGCGAAGCGTATATAAAATGTTAATCTAATTACGAATTGACTATTCTAGCCAATGTTTGTGTCAAGTGTACACTTTTAGAATTACTACTGTGTGACGCTGATGTGTGGGCACTTTCCATGTTTTTTACACTCTACAAACTGTATGAAGAGTTCAGATGCAAAAGCCTCTAAATGCCATTTGAAATTTTCTTCTTTAATGATGATTTTTATCAAACTTGTATATATAAGTTCAGTAATTTCACTTAAATAACAATTAATAGGTAATTATCATTGCCATTTAAGTGAAATTACTGAACTTAAATATACAAGTTTGATAAAAATCATCATTAAAGAAGAACATTTCAAATGGCATTTAGAGGCTTTTGCATCTGAACTCTTCGTATATTCTCTTTACACTAAGACTACCCCTAATCCTACCTATCATAGAAAACTTTCAGCATTTTTACATTTTCAAAAAAAACGAACATCACTTGGCATGATTTATAAGCTGTTTTCCTCGTGGGGAACAAAACATTTCCTCACAAGGACAAGGATTTTGGAAATTGATATCTTTGTCCCCATACACGCCACACACACGACTGTCTTGGAGCAAAGAGAACAGACAGATGTCACTTTGAAACAAACCTTAATGATTTAACAGTCACGATAAATAAGTAATGGATGTGTGGATGACATCACCTCTCTGTCCTTCACTGTCTTTGACCTTCTGGTGAACGCTACTCATAAAGCACTGTACTTTCCTTGACAGATTCAGCTCAATGCTGCGGTAGAGGAGAACGCATTTCAAGACACAGCAAACTCAAGTTAGAAGCTGAAGTATATTATACACGTGCAGGGAAACGCCATCCTCAAACTTCCAACCTGTCATATCGAGACCACTTTGCACTACCCAATCAATTCTCCATGAATGCCAACAGCAAAACAACAGGTAACCATAGGTTTCAAAATCGAGAATTGAAATATTTGATGGTGCGAATTCAGACTAGGGTTAAAGGCTCACCAATATGTTTCCCGTTCATGTTGTAGTAGAAGGAGACACAGTATGGGGTTCTGTTGGTCCCCGTCGGTCCTCGCGCCGCCGTCACATTGTACAGTGGAGAGAGTAAACGAGCCCGGTCCCCGGCCTGACGGGGCCGTGACGTCTCAATGTACATGTAGAAACCTTTATTGTAGAAGGAAAGTACAAAACACATGTTACCACAGGGTTTTTCAAAGAGGGCAGGAGCATATAAAATTAAATAAATAAAAATTTAATTTAAAGTAAATGTAAAAAAAAAAAAAGTATTAAATAAAAAAATAAATAAAAAAATAAAATTGTTTTCAAGGATAGAAGTGTGTCTTTCCACAGAGTTTCCACTGGAAAAATTCTTTAAAAGGTACTATGTTTAGTTTGAAAAAGCGCTGTTAAAGAGGGTAGGAGCAAATAAAAATAAATAAATAAAAATTAAATTTAAAATAAATGTAAAAAAAATATTAAAAAATAAATAAATAAAATAAAAAATCAATCAAAATCATTTTTTTTAAAAAATAATAATAAATAAAATAAATAAATAAATAAAATTGATTTCAAGGATACAAGTGTGTCTTTCCATGGAGTTTCCACTGGAAAATTCTTTAAAAGATACGATATTTAGTTTGAAAAAGCGCTATTAAAGAGGGTAGGAGCAAATAAAATAAAAAAAATAGAAATTAAATTTAAAATAAATGTAAAAAAATATATAAAAAAAATAAAAAAAAATAATAAATAAAAAATATTAAAAAATAAATAAATAAATAAATAAATTAAATAAATTGTTTTCAAGGACACAAGTGTGTCTTTCCGCAGAGTTTCCACTGGAAAAATTCTTTAAAAGGTACGATATTTAGTTTGAAAAAGCGCTATTAAAGAGGGTAGGAACAAATAAAAATAAATAAACAATTTATTTAAAATAAAAGTAAAAAAAAATATTTAAAAATATACATTTAAAATAATAATAATAATAAATAAAAAATAAATAAAATTGTTTTCAAGGATACAAGTGTGTCTTTCCACTGTAAAATTCTTTAAAAGGTATGATATTTAGTTTGAAAAGCGCTATTAAAATACATTCGAATTGAATAGAAAATGTTTCTTTTCAAATGTATACACCCATAATTACTGCGATAGTGTGTTGGTGAATGAGGGATGTAATTTGTGTGTGTTTTTACCTTCTTTCGTCCCACTCCTGTCCGTATCAGGCCCTGTATTAACCGACCGCTTTGGATTCTGGGTCAGATGGTTCTGTCTGGTCCAGTCAAACACATCGCTGCGGTCTTGAGTGAACCCACATATCCTAATATCCTCAAAGCCACACACTTGATCTAAACACACACAAAAAACATGAAACAGATTTGAGATTCACCTTCCTAGTTAATTGGCACTAACTGCATGTTATGATTAAAGTACAAAATAAAAAATACTCTGCGTAAGCTCATGAATGCAAAAATGTGATAATACTTAATATTAAAATTTGTTTAAGCACAATTGGACACTGTAGCAGCCATTAGCAAAAACGGTATGCGCCGTTCAGGTCAAAGATTGTCCCAAATGAAGCATTGCAAATGGAAAATCATATGGGAATTGAAGTGCAATATACATCAGAGTGATTGTGGGTGTGCAATCTGAAGCTGACATTTGCCTCATAATAGCGCAAAAATGCAGCTCAATCTGTTAAGCACGGGCAAGCACTCGCACCTGCATTTGCGTTCTCGCATAAAGTATTTTTCTGGCCTCATACTGATGGGCAAATCTAAGGAGAAAGTCTGCAGGTTCTGTTCTCCACAGGCTCCTCTAGAGAACTGAAGTACTCTCAGCACTGCAGCGTTCACAGCGATTGATTACCCTCATTTAACAAACACAGAATACTGTAGTTCGTCACCCAGGACGTCTCAATTCACACTTTGAATGGCTGATTGACTCATGACTCATTTTCCATGTGTGAGAGAAGACGGAGCGAATGAATGGAGAAGAATGCAGGATTTCCATGTTGTGGTTTGAAATCACCATTCTCTTCCTTCCACAAGCATCCAGCTCTTCAATTTACTCTGCTGATCTCCAGTCTGTTTTAATTTATGTTTTTTTTTTTTTTTCTCCTCTTTGTAGCTCTTTGGCAAAGCTCTGTGCTTATGCTGCCAGGAGAACTGTGTTGAATTTAATTGGGAAGAACTGAAAGGCAGGGCAAGCGTCAGATGGGAGGACGGTTTAGAGGAGAGAGAAAGACAACACGCACAACAGCATCATGGAAAGAAAAAGTAAAGAACTGTCTTACCTGAAGGTCTTGGATAAGTGTAGGCTGCAATAGAAAAGAAATAAAGATTATTTAAATATATATACATATACATACAAACATACATCACACAAGGCTGTAAGATACAAAATATTACATAAAAACGCTATATTTTTCAGCCTTTCGACAAATACTCAATACATATACAGTATATTTTACAATATTTATAGAATTCCTCAAAAATAGCACTATATATAATCTTGAACTATTTTTGAAACAAATTATTAATTTACTATTTTTAAATTTGAAATTAGGTTAAAAAAATGATGCAAGCAATACAATCTGTTTAAAAAAAATAGTTAAAAGGCACTGTTTCTACACTTAATAAAAGGTGGTATAGGGTATAATTTTCCATTATAGAGACAAATATAAAAATATGTAATGTAGAACTAAATAGCATAATTAACAATAATAAATCAATAAATAATATTTACATCCCAATTTTTTTTTTACCAAACATTTGGATATAAAATAAAACACACACACACACATATACATATTAAAATTTCCACATATATATATATATATATATATATATATATACATATAGTAAGTAATGTAATTAGTAATGCATACAAATGTTTTTAATTAATGTGTTTTATCATCTATAGATATTTAATATTATATTAAATTTGGTAAGATATCTAAGTATTTATTTATTGCTATTACCGAAACAAATAAAATAAAATAAATAAATTATATATATATATATATATATATATATTAGGTAATAGCAATAAATGAATACTTTGATATCTTACCAAATTTAACATATAATACAAAGTGTATACTTGTGTATGAATTGTTGTGTGTATCACAGAAGGGTTTGATGTCTTCCAGCTGCATTTATTCTGGAGTTTGGACATTTTTTGGTCTGTTAAGGGCAAGTGCTGAGATCGGGAGTGTAAGATTGAAAGACTATCCAATGGGATTAGATTCTATCAGCCGTTTCTGACTGGGCTCTCGCACTGAAACCGCTGGCCTGTTCCCGGCGTTCTGGAGCCATCAGCAAACCCAACACACGATGGCTGCCATACTTTTGACATCTCAATTTAACATAATCCCAAAAGCGAACCCTCGCATTTGAAATGCATGACCTCTGTTGATGGGAATCATGAGGAATTTAACAATTCTGGCTCAGATTCCCATTCCAACTAGCCCAGCTTTGCTTTGTGCTATAAAAATATCAAGATGTCAAAATTAAACAAGATTGTTGTTTTCCTACCTGAATGTAAAATATGAACTTTCATAATATGAAACTTTCCGTGAATATGATATTGCAGATACAAAAGTGAATAGATACGAGGAGCCTATAAGTGACATCTTGCATGCAAATACCAAATGACATGCATAACTGTAAGGTGACTTACGTTCGGAGTACTGTATGGTGCGTGTGACCGTGTTTCCGGTGCCGTAGTTAGTTATGGGAGTAAGGCTGACCTCATACGACAGGGGAATACGCAAGTCCGTCAGCGTGTAGGACATCAGCACACCTTTCACTGGCTCTTTAGTGGTGATCTGCTTGGACAAAACCATCTGCCGGCCCTGCAACGAAAGAAAAGGGGCTTGAATCATCATATCATGATTAAATGATATCTCAATTAGTTACCATTTATACTTGTCTTGACATGAAATTATACACTACAGTTCAAACGTATGGGATCGGTAAGCCTTTTAATGTTTTTTAATGTTAATGTTAATGAAAGAAATCACGTATGCTCACCAAGGCTGCATTCATTTGATCAAAAAGCATAATTTTTTTCTGAAATATTATAACCATTTCAAAAATCTATTTTCTTTTTGAATAATTTTTCAAATATACATATATATACGTATATATATAATTTATAACATTGAAATGAATGCATCACTGCTGAATTACTAAAATCTTACTGACTCCAAACTTATGAATGGTATTGTGTATACATGTATTAGTACAGTTTTATAATTCCACATTTTTGAAGAAATTATTGTTATGTGTTGATGTCTTTTGTGTTTCCATCTGTGGAGTAACTCATACCATAACTAAATACTTGTTTGAAAAAAGTTGCATTTAAAATCACTTAAAAAATCATTAAGCTTTGAAAATATGGATGCTACAACACTGATGTCAAATGTTGCACTATTATTATTCCTCAGCTGTTTTTTTTTAACAGAATCACCCAACAATAACAAATTTCATATAGCTGTGTGTCTCAGTCATAAGTACACTGTAAAAAAAAAAATCTGTTAAATTTACGGGAAAACTCCGGCAGCTGTGGTTACCAGAGTTTTCCTGTTAAAAGTACGGTAGCAACATTTTAGGTTTTACAGACTTTGACCGTATTTAATTTTACAGCAATAAACCATATTTCATTATTTGATATAATGTTAATTTACTGACATTTTGAAGTATTAATATCTGTTTTGAGTCAAAAGATCAGCTCTTCCACAAGAGAGTTCTTACTACTATATAGAAGCTGCACAGTGTCATTCACACAAACATTAAACACCATCATGGTAACATGTTGAAATTTAAAAAAATGAAATAAGAATTAATTTAACAACGTTAAATGTAACATAAAACCCTAATGAACATAACTGATAAGAAAAAAAAAACAGTTAAAATACATTAAATGTACGTGTCACGCAGGGAATTGTGGGAAAGTCAATTTACATTTTTTTACTGTAAATTATACAATGACTTCTTCTTTTTCACTTCCAAAAACTGTAAATTTAACAGTATTTTACAGTAAAACTACATTAAATGTACCATTATACTGTATATATCACAGTTATTTACCGTATATAGTAAGGAAACTTTCTGTTAACCAATTAACAGTTTTTCACTGTAGCATTTTTACAGTCTTACTGTTAAAATCACAATCATTTTTCACAGTGTAGAGCTGGCATTATTTTGGATTAGTAACTATTTCATGGGGGGGGGGAGCAGAAGTAGAGGAGGAAGATGGAAGAAACTGCAATATGTCAAGGGATACAGACATTCTCTCATCTTTTTACTTTCATAAGCATTTTCCCTTTCGGTGAGGAGGACAGAAGATGTACGCTGGACACTTGTTGCATCACACCCAGTGTTGTACATCTCTAACCTCCACAGAAGCACAGAAAGGCCTTCAGTGCAATGATTTGCTGAGTGCAAGGTCAGCTGGTATCCAGCCACCCTGCAGAAGCTTTCGCAGTCTTTCCTCCGGCACAACAGCAGTGTGCTGACTAAGAACACTTGCTGAAACAGATCAGCTTGTCATCTCTGCTTTGGCTTTCCCATGGGATGTCTCAAAACGCCTCTGAACGCTGCTGGGTTTAAGGCATTTCTAAAGAAATTTTAGCGAAACAATAGCATTTTATGTGTGTGGGGTGTTTGTTTTTTGCCTAAGCTTTGTGATTCCCCCTTTAAACGTATTGATTCACTTTACAAAAAGGCATTTAATAGCAGGTACTACTACAAGTTCAAACACTAGCAAACTCTTAGCTCTTATCTAAATAAAGCACTGCACTCTTATTATTATCAATGTTGAAAACAGTGCTGCTTAATGTATTTTTATTTTTTGTGTGTAAACCATGCACTACCATTTAAAGGTTTGGGGTGTAATATATTAAAGTGGTCATGAACTGGCTTTTTACATTTTATTATATTGTTGTCATGACGTTCGCTTGGTTTTTGCTTTCAAAAACATCCAAATGAATAAGTAATAGGCTATTTTGTACCCTAGTGTTGAGCCTAGCTGAAAAACGCTGGGTTTTTATGGGCGCCTCGCACTGAAGACTTGGAAGTAAACGCCCACTGCTGTGAGTGGATAACAGTTTTGCATATTATAATGAGTTTCGAGTCGGTGCACTTGGGAGAAATTGCTCTGAAAACGTCCAATGTTGTAAAATGGCAACCGGAATGATTCGCCCATACATGTTCGACCCAGAGTCCACCTTTCAGATGCAATATAGACGGCACAACATACTCTTAATCGGTCTGCAAATCCAGTCTTGTTTACAAAACAATCCTCAGTGAAATGAAGCGAACAGACGCACAATGTTTTACCCTCATCAGCTGGAACGTCATTAAAAATAAAGTTTATCATGCAGTCCTATTGGAATCCAGAGGAAGCTTATAGTTCAGCTTCTGATTCTGATTCTGTATTGCTCGGTAGTTCGATTCGGTTTGTCATCACGAGGTAGGCATCTATGTTATTTATCTATGCGTGTAATGCGAGAATCGGTGGGCGGGGCTAAACCGGCAGTGTTGAAGTAGGCGTTGATCTTCTTCTACGTGGGTGGTGTTTTATCCTCTTTGACGTCATAGTTCCCCACTTTGAAAAACGAGTCGTTTTCAGAGGCTGGTGTCAATAAAAGCTTTTATTGGACTAACAAGGACGTTTTTAGTTCTGAAACTTTGAGGATATTCTTATAATATGATGACCTCTGAGATGTCAAAAGCTCAAGGAAAATTTGATTTGTAATAATATTTCACGATATTACTGTTTTTTTGATCAAATAAACACAGCCTTGGTGCGTTTAAGAGATTTCTTTTAAAAACATTTAAAAATTGTAATGTTTCCAACAGTGTTGTAGTACTCGAGACTCGGACTCGTCTCGGACTCGGTCTCGAGACCATATTTTAATGGTCTTGGTCTTGTCATGGACTCGTGTCCATTTGGACTCGGAATTGACTCGTACTCGAACATTTTTTTTTTTTAAGGACTCGGAATTATTCCCGAGTCCACTCGAGTTCAATTCAAAATATTTTTCATGATTACTAATGTATGTTAATAAAATATTTCTTTAAATTGATTCACTGGGCGTAGTGATTGGTGATTTTATAGATTTTCAACTGCGCATGACAAATTGTAATAAAATTACTTTTAACACCACCTACTATGTGGCCTTTTTACCCTAAACTAATCATATTTTTTAAACTCTAAGTAAATTCAGTTAAAAAAAAAAAAAGAAAGGATTTCTCTAAGTAAATAAAAGTAAATTAGGTAATCAACCCTCACTGGTCTCGACTCGGACTCGACCGTCTCTGGTCTCGGACTCGATTCTCTATGGACTCGGTCTTGACTCGGACTCGACTCTCTCTGGTCTCGGTGTCGACTCGGACTCGAGTGAGGTGGTCTCGACTACAACACTGGTTTCCAAACCTTTGTCCGTTACTCTCTGTATGGCCTAAATATATGAGAACATAAGGAAAATAGTACCTAAAATATAGGTGAATCTATTTCAAAATCTAAATCACCAATAAATGTTGGTCATTTTTGTATATTATCTAATAGACTTCAAATTTATACCTACAAATGTCTTCGTTAATGAACCATTAACAGTAAAGGTAGGGGTAAAGTCAGCATATTGTGTTATGATTTCTCCAATTCATACAAACAGTTTACAGTTTGGTGCCGCAAAAACTATTAGCCTAGCTGTGTCTTATTAGAAGAAATGAATGTGCAGTGAGCTGTTCCAGGTCAGCTCTCACTCCCAGAGGATGTGTGCTAATCACAGGGCCGACGGCACCGCGCCAGCCCAGGCTTTTTCCATGAGGAATTATGGGAAACGTGGCAGCAGCCCCATGGAAACAGTGCACAAAGGAATGAGAAATTATCTTCAGCTCCGCATGGAGACCCAGGCAGCAGGTAAACCCGCCGGCATTCCCTCTAAACACGACACATGAATAAGTGTATGTGTGTGTGTGAAGCTTTTTTCATCCTTTGTTCCCCCTTTTCCAGGTAGGAAGTGGGAGCATAGCTGTGATGTTAACCTGGCTAGTGAGGTCAAACGCATTTGTTATCTGTCTAATTAAGTGCCACTGTAAACACGTTACTGGGCCGTTCACCAAGGCGACACGGAGTGGTGTGCTGCCACGTCCAACACTAAACCCACTCGAGCCTACACAATGCATGCCAAGACTTAACAGCCGTATCTAACACACACACACACGCGTGCAAACGTGCGCCTTGTAAAAGTCACAGATAAATTGTCTCCGCTTGGCTGCTCCTCTCAGATTTTCTGTGTATCTCTCTTCATCTAAATTACCTCACGCATCGTACACACACACACGCACCAGGGAAGGGTGGCAGTGCTTAATGAACAAAATAAATAAATAAAATGAGAGAATACCTGATATTATAGAAATAAAGAAAAGTTTGTTCCCTTCTTTTAAGTAAATCATGCACAATATAGGCTATTTCATGCCCTCGATTTAGTACATCATGGACACGTTGTATTCAACACATTCCCTCGTTTTGATCTAACTAAAACAAGGGAACAATTATCATATAATGTGCACATTAAACGAGGGAACTAATTATTACGATTTGCCTAAAAATGATTAAATGAATTAGTCAAATGTGCTGAAGTATTAGTAAGCCATGGGAACATTTTGACAATACTTTTCCTTGATTACTCCATATTTAATAAACAGAGAGTAAAATCTGCATTTTTGACACTATATTATTTCCTTAACTACTTTCTAATCAAGAACGATACAAACTCGAGTTTCCAAGACCTTAAGGATGATGTCAATGACCAAGACAACTTGATGAAACGTCAATTCAATAGATAAAACACAATTTAAAAGAGCTGGACGACAGCTTATAACAAATAAAAAATAGCGAAAATATGCATGTTACTAAGTTAATATATTTAATTAACTAGCATTTTTAATATAAAATGTCAAATGTCTTCATAAGTTGGTTATGATATTTCAAAATATTTGCCAAACCCGCACACACACACACACACACCTGTTTTATACCTCCTTTATCTCAGAATGTCTTTTTTCAATCAGTAATTTGTTGTTCTCTGTTTGTTCCCATACGCCAGGTAATGTATCAGCCATCTGTACGTGTACTTCCTGTCATCGATATCGGTCACACATTCATTACAAGAGACCAGGGGCGACTGCAACTTCTTTTTCTGACATTTTCCCTTATAACTTACAAATAAGAAAACTTTTATAAGAAAATACAAATTAATTAGTTTACATACTTAACTACTGCGCTCTGTTACTGGTAGGCGTGGCCTACAAGTGCATTCTGGGAGTTGTTGTCTTTCATCCACATAAGACAAAAGTACATTTTCTGGCTTTTCTCAGTTTAGAAAGCTCCAAATTCAAAAATAATTTCACATTTCTTCTACATAAATGACCCATTTTAAATACACATTCATCTTTCCAGAGGTGAAGTACAGTTTTTAGTCCAGTGTTGTTGTTTTTTCCATATTAAGAATTGAGTGCAGTGTAAGATATTACCTTAAACAACAAGTCTAGGCTACTAGTGAGTCTCCGTGATGAGTCTGCCCGAAAATGTGTTTCGAGATCGCCCAAAACGTCCGGGATTCGGCTTTAGCGTTCTACAGTCGCCGTTCATCATGTTTACTGTGGCGAGCGGGAGAACGGCGCGAGGCCGATGGCGTGATTACCGATGAGCGACACCTGTGAGACGCACCGGTCTCGTATCTCTCACGGAGGAGCGGGAATTACTAAGATCACGCGTGTGTGTGTGTGTTTGTGTGTTTGTAAATGAGCCATGATGCTAAATATCCAGCATGTTTTTAAGAATTTTGAGAGTAGTCTAAAATTCTATTGAAATTCTGAGCCTGTTGATCGCCAACTAGTAGTGAAATCATCACAGATCCATTGATTTTGTTTGGATTTTTATCATTTTTTCTGTGGAATGAGTATAGTGTTTGGTGAAAAGAATGGCATATTGCCTGATGTCATAACTTAAGGGAATAGTTGATTGCCAATGTAGTAAAGATGAAAATACTGGAAAAAAAGTGAAAAAACACCTGTTTTTTTGCATTAAATTGATGCAAAATCATGTAGAAATGTGTTTTAAGAATTATTTTTTCAGTGTATGTCGTCCGCACATGTGTTCTGTGTATCTGGAATGCATTTATTGAGAACCAACCCAACCCACTAAGGATTTGATGAAAAAAAATAATTTTTCACATTTTTTCTGATAAAAAATAAAGGGTGTGTACACTAAAATGGCCACAATTTTTTTCCGCGATATTTCAGGCAGAGCAGACCCTCCAATTATTTGTTCTTAGGGTCAAAGTTAACAGAAAAAACACAAATAAAAAGTATGGCAGACCATGTCAGATTCAACCTAGAGCTTCTGAGACTTTGGCTCCCCGACTATTAGCAATGTTAAAACGCACATCAACCGATCACTTGTTTAGCGCTCATGTAAACACTACATTCAGATTCACCAATCGGAATGAATTCAGTTAGATTGAAACAAAAGCTGTGCGTGTAAACAATGAATGGCGACTGCAGAAAGCAAAAGCTGAAGCACGGACAACGACGGCCGGACATGTCTGGGAAAAAGAGGATGGTAACCCCGACTACTCAGCTTTCTCCACAGAACAAGAGCCTGCTAGCTTAGCTTCCAAAAAAGATGGATGACGATTTTTTGCGTTATCGGAGGATTTTTTCCAGACAAAAAATACGTAAAACTCTCATCTCGGGGGATATGAGGGTGACAAGCATGGTAACTTGAAAATACTACAGGTTTTCTACTAATACAAAGCTTAATGCTAAATCCTGAAGTATCCCTTTAACGCTTCAGGGTCTGCGTCTTGATCGCTCGTCTTCAGGAATATGGTACATACCGAATCATTAACTGGCGAAGAACTTGCACTGCAGAATCGAGCGGCTTTAAAGGTTGCACCACATCGCATAGGGCTTTAATGTACGAAACACTCCCACACACAGACACAGCTGTAAGATCTCACCCTCTCGTGATATCACAGGTGTGGGAGGTGTTAGCAGCGGCCTGTGAAACACACTTCACTGGCTGCAGGATTTACCCTGCAGGTCTGACTCAATAAAGATGTGTAAATGCATTCAAGCACTCTATCTCTCTCTGGTTCGCCACACTGATCTGAGGTCTGTCACTGGTGCATGGGTTCAGATGCAGACAGCTGTTTGAGTCTCCCGTGGCTGTGTAACATATGGCACATACTGTGTTTAAAAGATTAAACTGGGTTTGTCGTTTGTCAGCAAATTTAGAACAATGTCTGAATACGGAGTTTAGCTTTTAAACATCGGCTCGGTGGGGGGAACTGCGAAAAATGAGCTCAAAATAATAATGTGTAATGAATGTTCCTCATCTTACTCTGTCAGCGGTAGTTTATTCTAGAGGGACTGTGGTTTTCCACACCGGTAAACAAGCGGCACGGCTTTTAGAAATGAGGCTTGGTGTTTGCTGCGGTCTCTGAAAAACACAGCACTCATTTCAGAGACGACTGAACATTCTTCTTTTGGAAAGTTCAGAGGAAATGAAAGCGCTCTGCACACCTGTTATACGAAAGTGCTAAAGAAAAAGTGTTTAAGTAAAGAAAGAGAGAGTACAAAAGTACGTTTTAGCAGGGGCGTTTTCTCAAAGGAGACAAGAGATGCAAAAAAAGGAAACATCTTTTTATAAATAATAGAAAAATAGGATATTTATATGTCTAAAAAAATGTATAGTTTATTAACATTCTGACTATCCATAATTAATTTCAAAGTGGAAAAAAATAATAATAATCAATAATATTTTGAAATAACGTTTTTTTAATAAACATTTTCACTACTATGATATGACTAAAGGCTAAAAGATCACAGATCAAATTATTTAAATAATCTAACTGTATTGTGTTGTTATTATTATTATTTTTTAAATAATAATAATAATACCATATTTGGTATTTATTTGTAATACCATATTTTTTATTTAAAATAATTATAATTGATTTTATCATTTATTTATTTATTGTTTTTGGTTTTAATTTTTATTTAGTTTATTATTTTATATGAATGGCTTAAAGCTCAAAAATAAAATGATTCTAAAAATAAACAATAAACAAATAGTTTATTAACATTCTGACTATCCATGATTATTTTCAAAGTGGAAATAAATAATAATAATAATAATCATTATTATTTTGAAATAATAATAATAATTTATATTTAATAAATATTTTCACTAATATGATATGACTAAAGATCATTAATATCATTAATATTTTTAAATAACATGTTTTTATAAATATTTTTACTAATATGATATGATACCCTTACCTTAACCCTAAAGGATAAAAGATCACAGATTAAATTATTTAAATAATCTAACTGTATTATGTTGTTATTATTATTTTTAAATAATAATAATAATACCATATTTTTGATTTAAAATAGTTATAATTGATTTTATCATTTATTTATTCATTGTTTTTGGTTTTAATTTTTTTATGGTATTTATTTTATTATTTTTATATGAATATGAAGGCTTTAAAGCTCAAAAATTAAATGATTCTAAAAATAAACTAATAAAAAAGCATGATAAGTAAACTAAAAGATATTTATATGTTTGAGTTAATTTACAGTACACGTGACTCAGATCTGTTTTTCTCATGACCACATTGAATCTGATCTTTTCAATTCTGATTTGGGCCACTTCCATGCATTGTCCTAAATCTTATACAGCTCCGATGTTTTGCAATGCAACATCAGTCAGAACAGTCATGTCGGAATGCATGCGACTTTTATGTCCCTAGAGCAACATTCGTCACACTTCTGCGCTCATGGGAGTCACTTCAGAGATTTAACATACAAACCTGAAGTTATCAAGAATATTGAGAAAGGTAGCCAGCTAATGAATGCTCTCGTTCTCTGTGAGAAACAATGGCACTGCTTTCATCAGTTCATTAATACCCCCCCCCCCTCCCCCTCTTCCCTTTCTTGTCCACATTTCTCAGAGCAACATCTATAAAACATTTATCAACATTACCACTGCAAAGCAGCGCAGCACATTCACACCTTGAACATAATCAGACAAACACACGAACGCACAGTCTTTACCGTACACACACACACACACACAGAGAGAGAGAGAGAACTATTTTTCACTATTCACACACAGACATTCTTTGTTATTCTACTATGATCAAATATGCACATATACTCAGCTGAGTCTACTGAGAAACTCATCTATAGTCTGTCTCCCTGTCCACCCCACACACACACACACACACACATGCTCATAAAAGTTAATGCACGCTTGCTGCAGTCAGGATGTTAATTCATTGGTCCCTGTAGACTCTTACTTAAGGTAAGGTTTTAAAGAGGGGAAGATTAGCTATTCATGCACACAAAGACAAGTGGCTAATCTCCCCCTCCCTGTTCGCTTTGATTCCTGCCTCCCTCCATAATTCATCCACGCTCTTCCGTTCCGGCTGCCCCCCTCTGGGCTAGGTTTCTATGAATAGATGATTAGGACGTCGGAATCAAAAAATCTGATGAAGCGGTTTCCGTGGCGAGGGAGCGCCTATGCGCTCGCGCCGCTGCCGGGGTCGTCCCGAGATGTTAGCCGGTGTTTGTTTGTTGAAACCAGATTTCAACCGGAACACAGAGGGTGGAGGGAATCCCAGGGAATGCTATAAAAAAATGTAGTGAGAGATGATGCCATCCAAATCCTGAAAAAGACCCCCCCTTACCCTTTCAAATTTCGGTGAGGTTTGAATTATGAACGCAACACAGATCTAAGACATCTGAATGAAGTATAAACAGGACGTGATGTCAGAAGATGCAACCCTAAATAAGACAGAATGCCCAAGCACCTGGTTCTTCTCATCATCCGAGTCACGTTGCCCATCATAGTTCAGTACAGATGTCAGAAACATGGGGCCCTATTTTAACGATCTGAAACGCAAGTATCAAGTAACTTTGTGGGCGGGTCTTGGGCGCTGTTGCTATTTTACCGGCGGGATAAATGACTCTTGCGCCCGACGCAAGTTTAAAAGGGGGTGGTCTGAAGTAGCTTCATTATTCATAGGTGTGGTTTGGGCGTAATGGGAAACAAACCAATCAGGGGTGCGTTTCCCGTTACAACGACGTAGTTCACTGTTTCACTACCATAGTACGATGTATCGTTGGAAAAATCAACTAGCTAGTCACGACTGTTTCCCGAAACCCACTGTCGCAAAGTATCGTTCAACCACGTTGGTTTCGCACGTGGTGGAGTATTAAAGGGTTAGTTCACCCAAAAATGAAAATTCTGTCAGTATTTACTCACCCTCATGTTGTTCCAACCCCGTAAGACCTTTGTTCATCTTCGGAACACTAATTAAGATATTTAAGATATTAAGATCACTCCTGCATATAGGCTTCTTGAGGGAATGACAATTGATGGCCTCGAAAAGTTATTAAAGGACATTGTTAAAATAGTCCAAGTGACTACAGGGGCTCAATCTTAAGTTTATCAAACGACGAGAACACTTTTGTGCGCAAAAAAACAACAAAAATAACGACTTTATTTCAACTATTCGTTTATTTCTCTCTCTGCCTCGAGTCAGGTTACTAGTTTAATAGCGTAAGCTTCTGTTATTGTACGTCACACGAATCACACACATGACCAGCGTCGGCCAATAGTGAGCCTACGTGTGACGTAGCAATCACACTACGTTAACTGACTACAGGCCCATGGAGAAGGAAGTAAATATTTGAAATAAAGTCGTCATTTTTGTTTGTTTTGGCGCACAAAGAGTGTTCTCGTCGTTTGATAAAGTTAAAATTGAGCCACTGTAGTCACTTGGACTATTTTAACAATGTCTTTGATGACTTTTAGATGCCATCAAGTGTCATTCCCTCAAGAAGCCTATGGACTAGTATACAGGAGTGATCTTAATATCTTAAATATCTTAATTTGTGTTCCGAAGATCGGGGTTGGAACGACATGAGGGTGAGTAAATACTGACAGAATTTTTCATTTTTGGGTGAACTAACCCTTTAACTACTTTTAATGAAACTGTTTGACATCCAATTAACGCTAGATTTGTTTTAAATTAAACAGACATGTCATCTGAGGACTATTTCTAATTGTTCTCAGTTGTTTTGCTTTATTACCAGACTCAATATTTGGCTCGTTCTTACGTAGTAGAGCACGTTCGCACATGCGCACTCTTCAAACACGTTACTTCAAATCTTTTGAAAAACGAAAAGACGTAAATTACATTTGTATGTATTCTAAATAAAAGACACCGGTTGTACTGAATGTCAGCTTGCTTATTTTGCTCAATATAAGGATTTATTACTTCCAAATGTCATGCAATATAGAAACGATGCCTCTAACCACAGGTCGAGATCTGTCGTTCAAACCACACAACTTTGCGATGCTGTTTGCGAATGTTCGATTGGAACGATGGTTTCGGGAAACACAGACTCGTTAAGCTATGCTGATAACGACGGAACTTGCGACTGTAACAGAGTTAGATTTGTATTTAGTTTTATTGTGAATCCTCCTGAATTCAACAGCAGTTATTCATTTCATGTTAAAATAGTGCCCCTTATGTGGTTTGTTTGGGAGCTGCAGACAAAAATGCGTGGTTTGACGGTAAATAGGGTAACTCAACAGTTGCTATGGGGAACGCGAGCTGTTGGTGCGTATGGTCATGCTCTGTCTCATTTTGGCAATATTTGTGCGATTATGACGCAAAATGACTAGCGATTTCAAATATTTTGTTTGTGATTTGGTTTAGCCAATGTTTAAATCATTTAATTCAAGTAGTAACATATATTTGATTAGTTATGGCCTTTTGTGAACTTCCGTCCGATAGTGCTCTCGTTAGCAAGGCCACGAGGTTGCTAATTTTATCTTATATTTTATTTAGATACATGTTATGTCTGCAGCAAAACACCACAGAGAGGATGTTTTATTTCACTTTTCAGGTATGTTTTTATGTATATTTTTGTGTTTATTGTTGCTTTTGCTTTTATTATTGCATCATGTTTCATACGAAATGTGGTCATGTGTTATGTTCTATTATTGGTATACTGTTAGTGTAACTCAAGAGTTGCTATGGGGAACGCGAGCTGTTGATACATGTTATGTCTGCAGCAAAACACCACTGAGAGGATGTTTTATTTCACTTTTCAGTAAATACCAATCAACAAAAACGATGTGTCCTTGCAATTTATTGCGAAATTGAGCCCACTGACGGCTGTTCATCTGAGTGCATGAAGAACGAATGAGTGAAATTGGTCAAATCACAACGCAGAATACGAGCGAGAGACCAGATCCAGTCATGACAGCGACAAGATCCGTTACACGACCATAGTTGGCGAACGATGCTTTCGGGAAACGCACCCCTGAGCGTCATCCAAAATACCCTTTAAAGGGATACCCCACTTTTTTTTTTTTTTTTTTGGAAATAGGCTCATTTTACCACTCCCCAAGAGTTCAACAGTTGGGTTTTACCGTTTTCGAATGTATTCAGGCGATTTTCTGATATTTAGAAGAATATCAGTAACCAGACAGTTTCTGGTCTCATTGACTTCCATAGTAGGGAAAAATATATACTATGGAAGTCAATGAGACCAGAAACGGAAACTGGGACATATTTTCATTTTTTAGCAAACTTTCCAGACTCGTGTACAATGTACATGCAAAGCAGTTATTCATGTGGCCTCACACTGCTGCTGACTCAGGGATGAGGGTCAAAAGCCAAGAACCATGTGAATTATTGCTGTATGGGTGTGAAATAAAATTAGCCATACATGAGCATCCAATCCCATCTGGCAAAGTCGAGTCCGACGGACACAATGAGGACAGCTTCAGCTCTGTTGAGGAGAACTACACAATAGGTTCACGCATGCTATAAATATGCAACTTCAATTCGCAATTTATTTGTGCTAACACCAATATTTGTGTCTGAAGCGGCCTTGTGAGATCAACCCTAAAGGTCGATTTACTACTACTACTGCTAGAGCAGGAACGTAACCTCCGTGTGGCCTCCAACAACACTGTATTTTAATCCAAGATTGTTGTTTATTAGATAGACTACAAGCTCGTGGGGACCAGCTTGACCACAATAGGGTGTATGACCTGTTTTTTTTGTTGTTTTTTTCAGCAGGGATGAAATACAGACCCAATCAGGCTGCTTGTGTGTTCTTATGTTGGGCCAGTGGGGTTCTGGGAGTCTCTTTAATGCAGTACAAGCAGTGATCGATCCGCTGTCTGCTCCCTACATAGAGCACACTATTCCCCTGACTCCTATTACAAACACACTTATTCTACTCATCCACCTCCCACCGAGTCAACACAGAGAAAGAAGGAAAGAAGCAGTAAATATTAAGCTTTCAGTGTTTTCAGTGTGTTTGGGTTACCTGTTGGAGACTGATCCAGTAGCCGATGATTTTGTCCACAGCGCCGGGCTCTCTCTGTGTCCACTGTAAGATGTAGGAATAGTTGTTCTTCAGGGTACGAATGGGGTTTGGAGTGTCGTAGTAAAATTCTGCACTATACGGCTGGGCTAAAAGAACAATCAAACCAAAATGACTAATTAGTCAAATACTTTAAAAGGATAATAAACTACCATCTTACTGTAAATTGAAATATCAGTAAAACAACTTATATGAGATAATTGCGACTTTTTATCTCACAACTTCTCACAATTGCAAGTTTATAAATATATCGTAATTTTGACTTTATAACACGCAATAGCAGATTTATATCTCGCAATTCAGTATGACTTACGAGACGTAAAAATGGAATTATTTCCATATTATTTTCCGTAATTTAAGAATTACGAGATAAAGTTGTGAGATAAAAAGTGGCAATTATCTTATAAATTGTATTAAAAACCACTGATATATTTAAATTTACAGTAAGATGTTAACTTGGAATTGTGAGGGGAAAAAGTCAGAGTTACACGACGTAAACTCACAATTGCAGGAAAAAAGGTGGAATCGTGTGATAAAAAGTCACAGTTATCTTTTTTTATTTTATATTTAATGGTGAAAACAAGCTTCCATTAAAATTTCTTTCATAATAAAAAAGAATTGTGCATTGTTTTTGTTTTGTTTTTTTTGCCCCCACTCTTAGTAGAAAAGGTTCTATATAGAACCTTAAAAGGTTCTAAAGCGCTACGTATTTGGAACCTCTAAAATTAAATGCATGTGAATGATCACAAAATTCAAGATATGGTGGTTAAAAAAATGTAATTAATCAATGTCACACGAAGAGTGCCATTTCAGTTTTTATCCTCCAAAAATCTGCATGATTAAAATGTGATATTAAGTTACTACAACAGTTTAATAAACAATAATTTATTAACAACTACAAAATGTTGCAGAATAATGTAATATATGAAAGAATAATAGCCTTTAAAGAACCTTTGTCCCAAAAGTGTTCTTTCTTGTCATTATTGAACCTTTTTTTAGCATAAAATGTCCTTTGGAGTTGAGTAAAGAACCCTATGCTACATATGAAGAGTTCAGATGCAAAAGCCTCTAAATGCCATTTGAAATTTTCTTCTTTAATGATGATTTTTTTATCAAACTTGTATATTTAAGTCCAGTAATTTCACTTAAATAACAATTTTACTAAAAATCATCATTAAAGAAGAAAATTTCAAATGGCATTTAGAGGCTTTTGCATCTGAACTCTTCATATATAGAGCCCTTTTTTCTAAGAGTGAGAGGATATTGTTTAGTATTAGTTAATACTTGTATTGACTTGGATGGAAACCAGGTGTCCAGGTTGTCTGTTGCCCTGCCTCTCTGTTTTTCTTTGTATTTGCAAAAAAAATAATATATATATATATATATAATATTAAAAAGAGATTTATTTCATAATAATCAGAATAAGAACAATTGCATGCTAAATATTGCAGACACAAATCCATCAACAATATTATCAAATCTGCATGTTGAATGGAAGCTAGGCCTATAAGAGCAGTCATACTGTATTAGAGTGTGAAGATAGAACAAGCTGATAGCATTAGCACCGCTCAGCTGTCATGATGTGTTGGCAAGGCTAAAGATAAGGCCCTACTGAGAAGGAAAAACCTTTCGAGTCTGCAAGAAAGCAGCCAATTTTCTTTCCCCCACAGAGAGAACAGAAACACCTGGGCCTTTTGGAAGTGTGCTGAATAGTGCCACATCACCGTCTGGCCTTTCTTGGCTGATTTCTACATCATCAGCATATTAGTTGGCAACTCAACTTTAAGGAGTGAGTGACAGATTTTTTTTTTTTACATAAAATATGCTTCTTTTTATTTTAATGCAACTCATTTCCAAGGAAAGCAAGCAGAGCCAATTATGTAATCCCAGATGATCTACCAGCTTGATGATAACTATTTCATATGGTTTACTTGGTCAAAGCTGGTCATTTACGGTCTTTAGTTTGTCCAAGAATGTTTTAGGCAAGCAGTAATGATGGATGATTCATGAACAAATTGTTCTTCTGAGTCAGATAAGTGAATCGTTTACATTTCCACTTATGCATTTGGCAGACGGATTGGGATTCAAACCCTTGACCTTGGCATTGCCAGTGCCAAAACCTGTCTGAATGATTCTTTCATGAATCAATCAGAGCAGTTGGGTCAATTAGCTAGAACTGAGTCAACTAAACTGAATTGAACTCAGATGCACAAAATTACAATGAACAACCTTATTATCCCCCTGTAGTGAAAATCAAGCTTTTAATGTTGTTTATATGTCTATGTGATGTTTTTAATATGCGTTAAGACAAATCATGTTCAAATTCATAAGTCAACAACCATTGTTGTGTATTTTCTCTTTAAAACTGCAGTGAACTAAAGGCAGACTCAAAAACCTGGTTTAAAAATCGCTGAAGTCTACTTTGTAACCAATCAGGCCAATGTGCGCGAGTGAGTGTAGGTGGGGATAATTTGCATATTCATAGAACCATGTATAATGATGAAAGGGTGTAGGGTTACATTCAAGCTTTTTTATGGCATGAAGATTTTTTTTTTTTTTTTTTAATATGTCATTTTGGTGATCAAAGATAGTTTTAAGGGATAAATTATTGATTACAAGGGGACTTAAACAAATGATTTCAAGTGAACACTGAATAGTTATTTTTTAAACCGGTTCCCTGAAAGTATTCAAAAGATCCGATTCACTAACATGAATCAAACTCCACATTTGTAAGTAGTTGATCTCGGCCAGCAGCTGACCTAGTGAACCATCATAGTTAACCAGAATAGGGTTAGTAGACCAAGTTAACCAAGGAGTAATCAGTCTTACTTCTTAGATTCAAATTAGATCAATTTACCTTTTTATGTCACTGACTTAAATTATTAGATGATTAATTTGTAAGACTAGACAAAGCATTTCAAGACTATTAGTTTACAAGGAAAAATTGATGATCAATTATCCCAAATAATGCTCATCTATATTTTTATTTAATGTTTTTTTTTCCTTACGATACAGCATATAAACAGTCCTGAAACCCTCATAAAGATTACATTGACTCACCCGACACAATGAAGGTGCAGGTTGAGGTACCGACTCCATTGCTCACTCTGCACTCGTAAGTGCCATTATTAGAGCTGTCTAGTTTGAACCGAAGCTGAGGGACACTTTGAGGGTCCACCGGAGGGGTTCGGATGGGCATCGCATTACGGTACCAGCGCGCGTTGGCTATTCGGTTTGGATTGGACTTGAGAACCACACATCGGAGAGTGACTGTCGAGGACGTTTGAGAACGGACATCCAGCAGGACTGGATCCACAACAGGAGGGTCTGGTGGACAGAAAAACAATACTATTTTTTGCTGCATATTTTGTGCACAATTACAGTTTAGCAGTCATTTCTCATCAATAGCATCTATTTTGGTCTGCTGTGCAGAAATTCTGGCTTTTTGAAAAACAAAAAAGACTTCTATTACATATTTAAAGATAAAAAGAAATAAAAAGTCTATTTCTTCAGAGGAAGTTTCTTGTTTTTTATTCACCTGCAGGAAGAAAATCAATTGAAGGAAAAGAACAGTCATTGAACTGACCACTCTTGAGATTTTTACTGGAAACGAAGCCCCACATAAACGGCACCCAAGCACTTAGGACACATCACATGAATCCATCGCACATGCCGACGACGTTCAGATGACAGATTGCAAGCTACTGCCCGAATCAATAAGAAGGGGTCCACATTGTCTCAGCTAATTGCACACAATCAATCTATAAAGTGTGCTAGAGCTAGTGACTAATTACCGTCTACCAGGATCTGGTTAGACACTCTGCATGTATGGAGAGATGAGACTGCAAATTAGCAACACAGCACCTCAGGCATACATCAACAGTGCATTACTGTAACTAATAATGTGTGAAGACTGTGACAAAGCATCAGGGTGTAATTAACTCTATGAACTTCAATTCAATGAATTCAATGACAAAATAATTAAAAAACCTTATTAGCTTCAGACTTATTCACAAATTCTTTGGTTGTACAGTAGGTCGTCTTCAATTGAGGACCCTGTGAAATCAACCCGGTCTCATCCCAAGACGTCATATTACTGACGTTTTGGGACGTCTTTTGACCATACGTCAATATTCGCCTTTTTAGGGCCCCCTTAAACGTCGGTAGATGAGGTTATGGGATCCTAACTCTACCCCATACCTAAACCTAACCCGTCACCTAACTGACGTTAAAGGTAAAGCGTCAGTTGTATGACGGCCCGGGATCGCCATCTACCGACGTTTAAGGGGGCCCTAAAAAGGCGGATATTGACTCATGGTCAAAAGACGTCCCAAGACGTCAGTTATATGACTTTTTGGGATGAGACTGTGTTAGTGAAATAGATACACCCAAAAGGATTATCATACACAATACTCACGATCCAACCAATTCCTGATGGATCAAAAAAATTCCAGAAGAGAATTGGGTTGATAATGGTGTCTCAAATTGACTAGGTGACGTCAGTTGAAAAAGGAAAGTTGTGTAGGAGGCAGAGCAAGTTATCACATGGTGATGAAAAATTAAACAATAAACAAGATTAAACAAAGACAAACATTTTCCATTGTTTGTCTCCTGGCAAATAGATACAGTAAGACAAGGTTTGTGTATTAAGGAAGCAGACATGGTCAAATCTGATTTCACTGACTCGGATTCAACACTGCCAAAATGGTCACAATGAAACCCATTTAAAATTCCCATAGGTTCTGTGATTTGAGACAAAGAAAACAAACAGCGTGGGAGAGAAACTGGCACTCCAGCCAAACCACTCCGTAAGTGGCACGATACAACTACTTTAAATTATTAAATCTTTTTCATTGTCAACAACAAAAACATTGTATTTGGCTGCATATTGCACAAAATCCTTTTACATTTATAATACTTATTTTATACATTTTTGATGCTTACTTAAAGGGTAATTCCACCGCTGGAGACATGAATATGTTTTGAAAGTGGGTCATATATGTAGTAGAATAGTATCTAATTTAAGTCCTTCTTGGCCAATAAAAGGCAGAAAATGACTTTTTAGTGCTTGTGGATTGTAGACCAGCGATTCCCAAACTATGGTACTGCAGGTGGTCCGTGAAAAGGCAAAATGAAGAAAAAAATAATAATAATTTACCAAGAAATTCCTATTAAAACAAAATTAAAAAGAATGTGTAGGCCTATATTTATATAAAATGTAAATTAATTGTCAAGCTATTTTGTGATTACTAAAACAGGCTAGTGGCGCTCAGCCGTGACGCTCAAGCTCCGTGTCATCAGATGTGGAGATGATATATGACAAACTCAAGCCTACTTTTTGAGGACTTGTAGAACTCTGAAGATTAACGTTAATAATCCCCTAAAATTGCCAAAGGTTTTGAAATGCTGACTATATCCAAGTGTTCTTATTACTGTATAGATTTCATACAGGCTATGGAAATAAGCCTGTTGTTCAAATGAACCTGATTATAATATGTCATTTGTAATATCATAATATGTGTATTATGAGGTGGTCCGTGAACTGTTGTAGACAACAATCCCCATAGTGCATTGCAATGCTCAGCTCCGCAGGCTACTCCCACTACTCCGCCCATCAATGTAGACTAGAGTTGAGCTCTACGCTACCGCATGGATATCATTTCGCACAATTAAATCAGATAACGCGCTAATATAATATGATGACGAAAGAGCGTCAAGGGGGCGCCCGCTCCATCAGCCAATGGATTGGCGTGATTCTATATGGGCTTTAGACAATCGCCACACTTTTTATACGTGAAATGCAGCCAAACCTTGGAGCGTTTTGTCATCTTCATTAAAGGATTAGTTCACTTTTGAAAAAACTTTTGCTGATAATTTACTCACCCCCATGTCATCCAAGATGTCCATGTCTTTCTTTCTTCAGTCGAAAAGAAATTAAGGTTTTTGATGAAAACATTCCAGGATTTTTCTCCATATAATGGACTTCAATGGGAACCGGATGGTTCAAGGTCCAAAAGATAGTGTTAATAACAGTTTCAGATGCAGCTTCAAATGTCTTTAAACGACACCAGACGATGAATAAGGGTCTTATCATGCGAAACGATCGGTTATTTCAAAACTTATTCCAAAAATGTAACTTTTCTAAGGACAAATGCTAGCCTTGCTATATTCTCTGAGGCGCGTTTGTAACGTCACGTAATACATAATTACGTTCAAAAGGTCACGGGCGACGTAGCCGGAAGTACAGAATCAAAATCGTCCGACATCGTTGTTTTTCCTTTTAATTCCTTTTTTTGTAAACGGTGTTTGAGCTAGTTTGCACGTTCAACCTATGCGTTCAACTTGTAAACACTGACTCTGTACTTTCGGCTACGTCGCCCGTGACCTTTTGAACGTAATTACGTATTACGTGACGTTGCAAACGCGCCTCACAGAATAGAGCAAGGCTAGCATTTGTCCTTAGAAAAGTTACATTTTTGGAATAAGTTTTGAAATAACCGATCGTTTCGCATGATAAGACCCTTATTCATCGTCTGATATCGTTTAAAGACATTTGAAGCTGCATCTGAAACAGTTATTTCCTGTCTTTTGGACCTTGAACCATCCGGTTCCCATTGAAGTCCATTATATGGAGAAAAATCCTGGAATGTTTTCATCAAAAACCTAAATTTCTTTTCGACTGAGGAAAGAAAGACATGGACATCTTGGATGACATGGGGGTGAGTAAATTATCAGCAAAAGTTTTTTCAAAAGTCAACTAATCCTTTAATTCCCCTCGCTATCAGACATTCCGGGAGTCTTAGATTTTTAAGTTCAGCTCATGAAAAATGGGGGCAAAAACAAAAGTGTTGTGTTTATAATTTTGTTATAATTCATTTTTGTAATTTTGTTCAATGTAAAATGAGATTCTGGCAGGTTTGGTGAGATTCAGCCAGCTAGCCTCTCAATGCGGTTCAGATGCTGTCTGTCTCTCCGGGGTGGGGTGTTAGACAGCATCCCCGTCTTCAGCTCCAGAGAGACAAGCAAAGCCACCTGGCTCATAAATCAGACCTGCCGTGGGATGAAGCACAGCGGTGGGCTCTAAACTGCCTCCATCCCGCCACACTCCGCATTAACCGGGCCCGTTACACCAGCGATATTGACGGAAGATAGAAACAAAGGGACTGAGACTAGATGTGTGGAGGAGAGGGTGATTCATAGGAGCTCTTAATGAAGCTATCACTCATTTAAGCTGCAACACAGCATCCTGGGGTTTCTCAGGCCATAAATCCTTCCTAAGAACTCTTCAATTTGTTCACAGCATGCCCTGCGTTACATATGTTGGGGATATATTGTGTTTAAGTCACATGCACAACATTTATACTTTGTCTCTGATTGCACTGGCTGTGCAGATTCATTGACTGCGCTGTTTAATAACAGTATAAATCACGTAGCTGTTGTCATCCTTTATCATAATTGATCACAGGCCGAGCAATGATATGCTCCACTCACCTGAGACAAACTCGTTTAACTAAACGCCGTCTGCCAGATGGAAAAAAGACATACTGAAACAACCCGTTACACAGAATATGATAACAAAACAGCATCTGATCAATAAAAATATCTAAAAAAGAAATATCGAAATGAGTTTGCTAGCATAGGAGACACATTTATGCCTCAGCATTGATAGCCTCATTATTGATAACTGGACTAACCAGCGGACCAATTTCATTGCACAGCATCTCAAATGTTGGTTTGGTCATTAAAATGGTTTGGTATAATTAGCTCCCAGAAATGTCTCACACGATTACGTTCCCAAACACCACACATCTGATAACATGACAGTGTTTATTGCATCATTTTTGTCATATTTTGTGCTAGTTTCCCAGGAAATTATGATTTTGCTCTTTTTTTAACACATGGGATGGAAACCGTGCTCTAATAGCAAATGTTTTACAGAATATTCTGATTTTGTGCACAAGTTAAATTGACAACTTTGGATGAAAACTAAGTGATGAAAAAAATCAAGTCAATTCGTTCATTTTGTTCGTTGAATGAACCAAATGACTCGGAAAAAAGATTTGCGAAAGAGTTCGAACAGGAGAGTCAAAAACGTGCGTCACAGAACGAGCATTTGAGCTTATAAAACTTAAACTTTGATATTTATTTATTTATTAAATGAACAATCGTTTCGCTTGATAAGACCCTTATTCATCGTCTGGAATCGTTTAAAGCCCTTTGAACAGTTTGCAGTTTGCACTGAAAGTGTCTTTTGGTCGTTGAACCGTTTGGTTACCATTGAAGTTCATTATATGGAGAAAAATGCTGGAAAGTTTTCATCAAAAACCTTCATTTCTTTTCGACTGAAGAAAGAAAGACATGGACATCTTGGTGAGTAAATTATCAGCAAAAGTTTTTTCAAAAGTGAACTACTCCTTTAAGTTGAAATGACTCAGTTAATTGAACATCCAGTTTAATTGTACTTAAAAAATCTAAGGCAGTAACATTTTATTTGTTGGAGTGAAGCTGCTTTGAAACAATCTGCATTGTATAAAGCACTATATAAATGAAGGTGACTTGACTTGACAATGGTTCATGGCCTGAACGAGCGACTGGTTTTCCAAGCCACTATGCCACAGCTCCATAAAGCTCTTGGCATTATGCTCACGACTGTGCAGTGAACCGAGACGCACTCAAATTCAGCATCGTCCTGTAATCACATGTTGCATTTTGAAGCAACACAAACACAGGATCTATTATGAGAGAACAAAGTGCTTTGCTCCGCTAATGGCTGATGCGCATTGAGTGGTTCGGGGTTTAGCCCGTCTGTCTTTTGTGTGGTTTTGCGCAGCTCGAGCGCTAATGAATTCAAGGCTTTTTAGTCTGGCACTTACAAAACGTGCTCCACGCGGCCTTCATAATGCATTATGAAAACTCTGAACGCATTAACACTCCCGATGGCCTGAAATGCTGCATCTAAAAATAGCAGGATCAAAATCATTGATAATGGCCCATTGGCTCTTAATGGAAAACGCGTGTCACTTTGGCTCGTTCGGCTGTGCGTTCGGAGACTCAATCTATCGTCAGTCAGTGTATCGCATTACAATCAAGATTAAAATCACATTAGAATGTGCGGCACCAAATCAAATCTAATCACCGCCATCGATTGAGACAATTTCACGATAGACTTCATTACCGCAGATGTCCTTTCTCAGGCAGGCACAGGAGCGCTGTTAATGCACTGGGATTTGAGAACATGTGATGTGTCCAATGGCCAAATAACTTCCTTCGGTGATCTTATAAAAGGGCTAGAGAGGGACCTGTAAGCGTTAACCCTTTAAATATAAATCCCTTAAAAAATGCTATACAGCTATGGAACATTTCATATAGTATAAGTCCTGTGCAATGTCTAAAACAACAAGTCAACCCACATAAACATGCCACAATGTTACAACCCTTTTCACTTCTCATTGGATGGAAAATTCAATTTACTCACTATACTTACATAGTTTCAATGAAGCTAACTACTTATGGCTTTAGCTATGAGTAATCTAGTCAACTTACACTCTACGTTGAGTTGCACCTGACCCTGACGGCGTTTGATGTTTAGGCCGTTGTAAGGAGCGGTTTGGCAACGGTACGCTCCCATCATGTCCCGTGACACATTGGTCAGGCGCAAGCGTCCATCGCGTGTTTCCACCACCCAATCCCCTGATGGCATGGGCAGGTCCTTGTTGGCACGAGACCAAAGAACGGGTGGGCGGGGCTTGCCATCGACCAGACACACAAGTTCTGCAGTGCCGCCCTCACTGACATTGACCACACCCCCTCCGACTGGCACGCTCAGAACAGGGGGAACGACTGGAAAAGGAGAAGAGATCGTTATAGTATTATATTAAATTACAGTTATGTACAAGATAAATCAATGGACAACAAATAAATGAGAACAATTTTACAACGGGCGTTTTGTAAATCGAAATTAGTTTCATGAGATACTCAAATTTTGAAATGAAAGACCAAAATTGTGAACTGCAACTTCTCTCTATATATAGTATTTAGCTTCAGTGACCCATGATGCTAACAACTGCTATTTATTTATCCATTTGCAAACTCTTGAGCCATCATTAAGCAGATAAAAATTAAACAATTTATGACAACTCGTATAATCTATATATGGATATAACATAAAAAATAGGCATTAGAGTCTAGCTATAGAGCATCAAAAACTATATTAAAATGGATTGACTGATTGACTGACTGACTAACTGACTGATAGACTAACTGACTAATTGATTGATTGATTGACTGACTGATTGACTAATTCATTGATTGATTGACTGATTTATTGATTGATAGACTAATTGATTGATTGATTGATTGACTGACTGACTGACTGACTGATAGATTCATTGATTGATTGATGTTGTCTATCACAGTGGTTCTCAAAGTGGGGTCCGCGGACCCCTGGTGGTCCGCGAGCTAAAGCCAGGGGGTCCGCGAAATAATTTACAACCTAACGTTTTTTTTCCATGCTATGAGTCATGTTTTCTTTATCATCTGAAAATATGCTGTTTATTCCTAAGTAACTTATATAAAGCATTTAACATAAAACAATACAAAGTAGACACTTAAAGTTTTCAGATAGATAATCTATGTCTTTGCGTCAAGTAACGTTAGACTATTCGCTGCTGTTGATTTTGCGGGACGTGCGCCAGAAAGGAGACAGAGAGACGGCATGAACCCGCATCCGGTTCTTTTCTGTATTTTTAAAAGGCATGACATTTTGTAGTCATTTATAATGTAGCCTATACACAAATAAAAAAATGGACACTTTACCGTTTCGGATGATGCACTCTTGTCTTATCTATAGATAATGACCATAAATAAGAGTATTCCTGTTTCCACTGCTGAGGAAAAATTCCCATGTAATTGCGCGCCGGCGTCTCGCGTGCGCGCACAATAGTCAGTTCTAGCACTGCTACTGTAGATTTGACATTAGAAGTCTGATCATTATCAAAATAAAAGTGCATAGTGACAGGGCCGTACCCACAACTGAGGTTGCAAGGATGCACATCGCGATGATAACTGACCTTCTCGTCTGAGGTGCTTCAGCAGACTAACAACGATAGCTCGTCAATGTCAAAATGTTTGAGTCGGAGTGAACTCAAAGTTCCCCGCACGACGTTTCAGTCAACGGTCATAAAGTGCGAGATAAGATGTAGGCCTTAATTAACATAAACTAAAAAGCTGTTTTAGATAAAAGTTTTAAAAAACGACTGAAACAATCAGTTTGCAAAGTATTAATCAAGCTCAACTTTAACAAAGGAAAAAGCAGGTCAATAGAAACATACTGTGCCCATGAGATTAACATTATGGATTCATATATTTAACATATACTGTATGTTTTTTTAGCTAATTACAGTAGCTCAAATTAACAACGCACACACCTATTAAACATAATGCCATTATCATTGTATTTATAGGCTTATGGGCTTTATTTGTGTGCAGAATAGGCCTAATTATTGAAACATTTCTCTTTTAAGGCCATTCCTGATTGGAATATGTGATTGTGTTTCGTGACATCTTGACAAAAAAAAAAAAAAAAAAAAAAAAGTATGCCACTGACTGACATGCTTCTACTAAATCTATAGTTATCCAATTGTGGGGCCTTAAAACACCTTAAAATGCACATGTGTAGATCAAGAACATCAAAAATTCCTAAGTGAGGGATCCAAGTGATTCCTAGCAAGATCACTTTCGTTACCTCAGTAGGCTATTTAGAAATTCCTGCATAGTACCCTGGGTGGAGACCATTCATTTTGTGCAAAAATATTTCATTTGCCGCTCACACATTAACTTTGTGCTCAATAACTGTTATAAATATGAGGGGGGTCCTTGGAATTTTTTTTCCCCTGAAAGGGGTCCCTGGCACCAAAATGTTTGAGAACCCCTGGTCTATCAGGCCAAAACAGGGCCAGCTGCCAAATGAACACCACATGAAAAGGATGAATAATGTGATGCAATAAAAATATATATTGCGAATAGAGAGAATACTACATTTTTAGGTAGCTACTGTGTTAACTCTACTGGACAAACACCAAAACACAAAGGGAAAAAATATACAAAATAATGATCGTACAGGGACGGACAGACTTCAAACAAAAGGAAAAAAAGATCATAAACACGAGAGATCAAGAGAGTGTCAGATGATGCGATTGATCATGTCAGGTACTGCAGTCAGAAACAGAGAAACTCCAGAGAAGGTCAAAACTTCAAGAACCAAAAATGAAGAGGAACTCAGGAAAAAAAAACAGCTTCCTGCTGAGATGAGAGAGAGCAGATCACAGAGGACTCAAATGCATGAAGGCATCTGACTTTCCCAGAATTCAACAGTTTACTGACATCAACCTAACAGACTGACCATTCTAAAATTATCACGGTTTACCCATTAAGCATACAGGCCCGTTTAACCTCTCTGATAGCGGTGAGAAAAGCAACTCAATAAACATTGTGTTGTATAGGAAAGTTATATATGTGAGGAAATATGCGTGCTATTGTAGTAGTTTCTTTCTGTCTTTATCAATGGCAAAAATAAACAAAAATGATGTAAAAACTAGCACACTGCTTTATCTGCTCCCATAAAACATTAAAGCATTCCAGCGTTTCGACCAAACAATTCCTCAACAGGCAATAGGGATTTTATATTCACATAGTAAACACTCACACCTGATAAAAGATATGGTCATTCAGCAAACTAACCAATTATTAGATGAATTGCTTTTGTGGAAGCAGAACACCTCCCTGGACACACTTTTTATTTATTTATTTATTTTTGAAATATATCTAAAAATTGCAAAAGAGGTGTAAACATGTAAGGCTTGCTATCTGACCATAATGCTCAGCATCCGGATGGATGGATGGATGGATGGATAGATGGATAGATAGATAGATAGATAGATAGATAGGCCATTATATTTACTAAAAGCAGTACCTTTTTATACAATTTATATATATATATATATATATATATATATGTTTTTTTTATTATTATTATTATTATTTATTTATTTATTTATTTGTTTATTTTCGCAATGTCCCAACATGCCATTTCAATAGGAAATGCACTGGGACAGGCATGAAAACGGGGTCAGGGGTGAAAAATGTGAGAAGTATATTACCCCTCTAGGGGGGTCCGGGGCATGCTCCCCCATAAGACAATTTTAAATATTCCATATTTTAAAGCATCAATCTGATGGATTTTGAGATACATTTTTGCCAACCTGGGGAGAGCAGGAGAAACTTAACTTCAGCCATGAGTCAAAAATATTATGGCCTCCATAGCGTTAGCTAATAATTTTCCACTACAGCTTTAGCTAGCTGACTAACGTTGCGTTCTCTCCTGCTGTGTTCAACGATTCAATTCATCAAGCTAAGCCTATGTCAAATGAGCTCCTGGGTAACTTAGGAGCCTACCAGAAAAGTATTGACCAATACCCATTCGATACCAATGCAAAAAAAAAAAAAAAAAAAAAAAAAAATCAAGTAGAATTTCAACTGTGTTGAACTGATAATCACTCGTTTGTGTGTTAAACACAATCTACTTAATACAGACAACTTCCTTATAAAGAAAAACAACATATATATTAGGGCTGTGCAAAAGTTAATTGCGATTAATCACATCCAAAATAAAAGTCTGTGTTTACATAGTATATTTGTGTGTGCTGTATATAATTATTTTGTATATATAAATACACACACATGCATGTATATGTTTAAGAAAATGTGTTATTCCTATATAAAATATTTATATTTATATAATATAGATTATGTATTTATATATATATACAGAATTTAAGCGCAAATAATTCTTAAATATATACATGCATGCATAGGTATTTATATATACAAAATAATTATATACAGCACACTCAAATATATTATGTAAAACAGACTTTTATTATGGATGCGATTAATCGCAATTAACTTTTGCACAGCCCTAATATATATATATATATATAAAACCTATGACAAAAATTATATTATAAACTAGATTAGTGGGTAACTCAGTAAAATTTAGTCTAGAAAAACAATAATTTTATAAAATCAGAACATTCAGAACCTTTTAACAAGCACACAACAAGCAGATCAAAGGGCCATTTCACAGTACGAGCTCAACAAGTGAGTTCCCAAAGCTCTGAGTGTCTTTAGCATTACAATCACTCTCACCGCTGCTCTGCGTGATGTTCACGTCCACTCGCAGTTCAGGAACGCTGCTCCCGGGGAAGTTGGCCACGCAGCTGTAGGTGGCCTGATCTCTGAACTTCATGTCCACGATCTCCAGGCTGCTGGTACCAGGCGGCATGTCTGGGTCACTGCGCAGCACGATGAGACTGTCGGTGGGGATGATGAGAGCTCCGTTCTTGTACCACGTGTAGTTCACCTTGTCCTGAGGCTGGGCGTCAACGTGACAGGAAAGTTTGAGGTCTCGGCCCATCTGGATGCTCTCGCTGTCTTTGTTGGAGTCCGGCGTGATCTGGAACGTTAAGTTCTTCATGGCTAACGGAGAGAGTGAGAAAAGATGACGTGAACAAAGTGAAAATGAAGCATTTGGGTTATTATGACTACACTCTATGAATCTGCATATAGTCTGAATGGAGTTTGTAGAAATTTAAAGGGATAGTTCACTTTGAAATTAATTTTTGATATGTTTTAGCTTACCTCAAGGGCATCCAATATGTAGGTGTCTTTGTTTCCACAGTATTTTCAATTTTTATATTTGCAGGCCAAACCATTCATGTCTGTCAGTCATATAATGGAGGTCTAATTTGGACTGTTAGTTTTCTCACACAAACCGCTCGTTTCGTGTCTTAGGCCATCAATGTGTACTTACATTTACGAGTCATTAAATTATGTTTAATTTGGACTTCTCTGTGCATGGGTGACCATAGACCTCCATTATATGACTGATAGACAAGAACGGTTTACCTAAAAATATCAAAATTGAAAATACTGTGGAAACAAAGACACCTACATCTTGGATGCCCTTGAAGTAAGCTAAAACATACGAAAAATTAATTTCAAAATGAACTATCCCTTTAGCTTAAAAAAATTGGTTTTACAGACTTATCTTAACTTTACATTTAATTTTTGTACCATTGTAATACAGTGAAAACCACCAATCACAGTGGTGGTCAAGTCACATGATGAATCAAAGCTCATCACAAACAGCTTATTCACGAATTGAGAAAGTTAAAACTAATATATGGAAGCCGCAGTGTCATTCACACAAACACTAAACATCATCATGGTAAGACACATGAAATTTTAAAAATGCAATAAACATTAATGGTAACATAAAGCCCTAATGTATATAACTATATTATTCAATTACTTCAGCAAATCAAATGTGAAGTGTCACACAGGGAATTGTGGGAATTCAGTTTACCATTTCTCACTGTAAATTATAGAATGACTAGTTCTTTTTCACTTCTAAAACCTGTAAATTTAACAGTATTTTACAGTTAGTTCTATCATAGTTATTCACTGTATGGAAAAATTCTGTTAACCAATTAACAGTTTTCACTGTAGCATTTTTACAGTCTTTAACACGATCATTTCTGACGAAACTGGTCTAAAATGGATTCATTTCAGAAGTTTAAAACACCCAATGTTTAAGATATCAACACAGCCCTGCCTTTCATTATCAGCTTTCCTGTATCACATTTATGCAAAACCATCTCAGAGGTCTGCTTCACCATAAGTGCATGTAATCATGAGGAAAAAAAAGTGCAATTTGCATGATAAAAATAACGACTCTGTCATAAACTGCTTTTAAAGATGAGGATAATGAGCTCAAAGGCAGTATCACAAACCCAGCCAGGCCCCGTCCAAGTCTCACAGCCGTAATTTGTTAGTACTGAAGCACAATTTATAACTATAACAGCTTAGCGAGTTTCTGCTCTGACGGTATGAAAAACGACCCTGCAGGTGGAGACAGAAACTTCAGCGCCATATGTTCATTCAACAGACGGACGCCTTACCTGGATGATTGGCTGAGCTCACGCGTCTGCCGTACCTGCGTGTGTGTTTGACACAAAGTCAGCTCATTACCGTCAACAGAGACGGATCCGGAGTGTGCAACCCGTGCATTACGAAATAAGACCATTCTACTGCTAATTACCTCCATTCCTCTCAGATTAATTGGAGTAAATAAAAATGATTAAAGAGGCTAAGAATAGCTCCGGGCCCTGATGAACGTCGGGCGTTATGGCAGCCGTTCCTGAATCACCCTCACGGCTTGAGGAGTTTAACACAATCACACACTGCCAAGAGAGCTAATTACAGTTCAACCGCTAACTCACGCTCACGCCACATAAACACACACACTCCCACGCATACATATGAAGGAATCTAGCTCTGCGATATATTTTTGCTAAGCGTGAGACAGACGGGAAGTCACAACTCGTTCAAATGAGTGTCAATCAAGCGCTCTGAGGAATATGTAAACTTAAATTGAATCTGATAGCTTGAGATGCAACTCATATTTCAGCCGTTAAAAGTGAGGTCGTTACTGCACCAGCAAACAGAAGCACAGAAATAAGGACCAGGGTTGTGTGAAGTTCTGAACTGGAGAATTGGTGCGGACTCAGTTCATGGTTGAATTACTGTTTGAATTGGAATGACAGAAAGAAGAATTTACTGAATTGTAATTTAAAGAAATTCAGCTCAAGTGTTCTGCCACTATGCACATCCATCTATACATCCATCCATCCATCTATACATCCACCTATCTATCTATCTATCTATCTATCTATCTATCTATCTATCTATCTATCTATCTATCTATCTATCTATCTATCTATCTATCTATCTATCTATCTATCTATCTATCTATCTATCCATCCATCCATCCATCCATCCATCCATCCATCCATCCATCCATCCATCCATCCATCCATCCATCCATCCATCCATCCATCCATCCATCCATCCATCCATCTATCTATCTATCTATCTATCTATCTATCTATCTATCTATCTATCTATCTATCTATCTATCTATCTATACATCCGCCTATCTATCCATTCATCTATCTATCCACCCACCCAGTCCATCCATCTATCTATCTATCTATCTATCTATCTATCTATCTATCTATCTATCTATCTATCTATCTATCTATCTATCTATCTATCTATCTATCTATCTATCTATCTATCTATCATCTATCCATCCATCCATCCATCCATCCATCCATCCATCCATCCATCTATCTATCTATCTATACATCCGCCTATCTATCCATTCATCTATCTATCCACCCACCCAGTCCATCCATCCATCCATCCATCCATCCATCCATCCATCCATCCATCCATCCATCCATCCATCCATCCATCCATCCATCCATCCATCCATCCATCCATCCATCCATCCATCCATCCATCCATCCATCCATCCATCCATCCATCCATCCATCCATCCATCTATCTATCTATCTATCTATCTATCTATCTATCTATCTATCTATCTATCTATCCATCCATCCATCTATACATCCACCTATCTATCTATCCATACATCCATCTATCTATCTATCTATCTATCTATCTATCTATCTATCTATCTATCTATCTATCTATCTATCTATCTATCTATCTATCTATCTATCTATCTATCTATCTATACATCCACCTATCTATCATTCATCTATCTATCTATCCAGCCAACCATCCATCCATCCATCCATCCATCCATCCATCCATCCATCCATCCATCCATCCATCCATCCATCTATCTATCTATCTATCTATCTATCTATCTATCTATCTATCTATCTATCTATCTATCTATCTATCTATCTATCCATCCATCCATCCATCCATCCATCCACTAACCCAATCCATCCATCCATCCATCCATCCATCCATCCATCCATCTATCTATCTATCTATCTATCTATCTATCTATCTATCTATCTATCTATCTATCTATCTATCTATCTATCTATCTATCTATCTATCTATCTATCTATCTATCTATCCATCCATCCATCTATACATCCATCTATCTATCCATCTATCCACTGCTTTTTTCTACATTCAAACTCAAATTTCAATGTACAATGTTCAAATTTCACATTTGTACAAACAAGCACACTTACATCTCACAAGGAGGTTGACGGTTCTTCTTGCAGGGTTTCCCACATTGTTGAAGGCTGTGCAGTTGTAGACGCCGGCATCAGCAGGACTGATGGACCAGAGAGTGAGGGATCCACCTCGGATCACGGACCGCTGTGGGAGAGACCCAGGGTACCGAGACCACGTGACCGTAGGCGTGGGGAACCCAGCCGTTACCTCGCACGACAGCGTGACGTCTTGGCCTGGGTCCACCACATACGTCTCATTCACAGACAGCTTGAGAGCAGGGGGCGCTGGGAATGAAAGACAACAAACAGAAGAATGCATCATTCAAAGATGGTGGGTTTCCTATTTATGTCTAGATTATGTCTTGATTATGTTTTGATTACATATTAGATTAGATTATGATTACATAGACATATTAGATTATGTCTTGCATTTATTGAATAGAGCAGAACAGTTGGAACACTTCAAAGCTGGAGTGTCTCGATATGTCAAGAAGATCAATAATACCATCGATAATAACATTTCATGAAGAATCACCGCTTCACTGCTTCTGAGTAAAGACCTAACAGCTATTCTTAGCATGACAAATAACTCAAGTACCATGACAGACTCTTAACAGTATCTCCTTCACTGAGTCCCTGTTTCAAAGCCAAAGTGTCCTGTCAGCTGATTTAACCTCAGCAACTGCTGAGCATTTAAGAAAGGACCTCTCGAACTCGAGACAACTTTAACTCACCATATAATTCACACATACTTAAACATACTCCCATGATAATGTCAGCCCAAAATGAAACGAAGAAAAAAAAACTAATATATATATATATATATATATATAGCATGACTTACTTGCTCACAACATTGTCATATCCATTACCAAACACTTGAGTTTCTCAATTTATGGTCTATGCAAAGAAATAATCACATTTTATATACTATACACAGATGGCTGCAAAAAAAAGCTCCCTATGTTTCCAACAGTGGCACAAAACACCACCAATCCTCACGTAATCTGAATCTCTCAATCTTTTCTTTATGCATTGTAGAATGGGAAATGACATAAGGACATGACGCAGGCCAGATTCAAACCTGCATACTATGGCATCAACCTCTCTTATGTGTCACACAGCTCACCACAGTCTCTGAACGACATCACTCCCATCTGTGTTCATTATCTCTACAGTCTAGAAGTGTCATACTGTACCTGAACAAGACCAGACTGCTGTTAAACATAATAAATTCATTAGTTAAAAATAAATGACTCAAATTAGAAAGCAGAAAACCTGCCAATGTGCTTTTCATCTACTTAAATTAATTGTCATTGGCAACATTTGAGCTCCGAATAGACTTGTAAAACATCCCACGTTTAATGCCAGAAAATCTCATCCAATGTGAGTGTAATTAAAACTGATCCAAAAAAGTTGAATAATGTTTTATAAAAGAGCATCGGAAGTGATTCAAAAAATGCCTTCATCGAGGGTTAAAAGTTTATTCTGAAATATCTAAAGTGTCTCAAAACAAAAAGACAACCCTGCAACACACTTTTACACTAAATAAAATAATCATCAGTATTTTTGGCTTTTCATTCAGTAAAAAAAAATCTAAACGTGCTTAAAACAAGATTTAGAAACCAAACTATTTAAACTATGAAATTGTGTTATCAGAGAATATATCTTGAATTTATGGAAATAATTTGGCAAAAAAAAAAAAAAAAAAGTAGTATCTCCTCACACTGAAAACATTTTTTGGTGTTGGATTTCATTTTGAAAGCATTTTCACTCTGAAATTGCCAATAAATTTAGCAAAAAAAATGGGAAATAACACAGAATTTTTCATGAAATTTTGAAATACTGAAATTGGATTTTTCTTGTAAAACCTACTCCAATCGTTTGAGTTTTTTACTACTTTGAAAACTTATTTTTACAGGGCAACTATTCTTTTATTCAACCAGACATTAAAATATACTAAACCTCAAGAGAAAAAGAGATATTAATACAGTATGACCGAGACCTTGATTCAATCATCCAAGAGTGGTTTAAATGTTATGTTCCACAAGCTCGACAATCCAGGATAATCCCAAAAATAGGAGATTGTTCTAAAAGGGTGAATCTCGTGTAACCAGTTTAGAACAGCCAAATCAAAAGTAAATAAGCATAGAGAAATTTGGGGGAGTTTAAATAACAAAAACAGCTTATATAAAAAAGTTTTATGCCGTTTAATTAAGGAAAGCAAGCAGACCTGACCCGATCTGATCTTCTAAAATCGCATGTCTCTAATGGTCTCCAGATTCAGGCTTCTGTACTGCCAACAGCTCTACAAGCTCTCCGCCACATACAAGAATCTTATCTGTTCTGCAAATAACAGAGAGATCCCAGGGACCGAAACAGAGAGAGAGTCTGAGGAGGAAAGAATTTATGGCTTCAATTTCCCAGAGCGGTACGAAGGGGACGGTGCAGCATCAGTCCACTGTTGTTTCATGATAATGGGACTGATGTGTTTTACTGAGTTTACGCCGCTTTTAATCACAGAGACAAATAGATAGAGGAAATTTTAGTTAAAATAAATGAAGGGTCAGAAATTAACTTGGGGTAAGACGATAGGAAGTGAGATAACCAGATAAGGATGAGACTAGTTTTGTTTCTAAAGTTGTGTGGAGAAAATAATATATCTAAGATGACATAGTTAATTATAAATAAACATTTCATTCAATGCTGAAAAGCATTATGTATCTACAGTAATCAGCCAATCACATGGAAGCAACTCAACGCATTTAAGCATGTAGACGGGGTCAAGACGATCTGCCGAAGTTCAAACTGAGCATCATAGTGAGGAAGAAAGATGATTTAAGTGCCTTTGAACATATTATGTTTGTTGGTAGTATTTGTAGTATTTCAGAAACTGCTGATCTACTGGGATTTTCCTGTACAACCATTTCTAGGTTTTATGGAGAATGTACAGTATGGAACAAAATATGCAACCTTGAGACTCAGACCTTTCTGACAATATGTGTTTTGTCAAGATTAGAAAAAGGTTTTGATAATAAATTATGAAACATGACGACACCCAGAAGGGGAGGAGACAGATAAAAGAATTTAAAGTACTGTTTCTATGGTAACGCAACGTCCAATTTCAAAACGTTTCACGGGATGAATTCTGACTTCGTAAGCTTTTAAATGATACCTAATTTATGACTACTTAAATATGTGATGTAATACAAAAGGCGAAAAAAAATCTATATTTTTATATATAATTTATATATATTATACTTTTTATTGAAAAATACTAAATTATATGTTTAATTATGATTTTTTTATTTTTTTCAAAGTTTCAATTAAAAGGTGTGCATCAACTTTTACTTGATTTAGATTAAGATATTTTTAGGTGCACTCCTGTCATAAATTCATCTATTACTGTTCCTAACACGGAGTCTTAGACATTTCATATATAGCTTGTCATGATTAGATTAGGATTTAAGTGTAATACATTTACAGGTAGACTTAGGCGTCCCGATAGTTAAGTCAACCAACCAGTTTGTTTTGGTTGTATGTGCTATTTAAGGGTGAATTAATCTGAAATACATCATAATTACTTATTTATATAGCATTGCATACACTATCACCTGCAGATGCTAGATGAATCTGGCTGGGAAAGCCGACGTCTCTGCAATCCCACCTCATATCTGGACAGAACATGACCTTTTGAACTTGTTTTAATAAAAGGCAATAGAAGAGTGGGTAAGACGCATCTATTTTGAACAGTAATATTAAATGCAATGTGTTTTTTTTTCAGTCTGCTTCTAAGAAAGTTTCTAAAGATTCCACTTCTTAACAGTTTTAATTGACTCTGATTAATTACATTGGAATCAGATAAAGAAATAAATTTCACACATCATCCTCCAGCTACTTTTTGTTCTGATTATTGGTTTTAAAAAAGCAGCAGAGTGTTTCCAGCCCTAAACTACAATAATAGGCCGGCGTGTAAAAAAACTAATTGGAATAATAGCACAGCAGTCTCAGTGAATGGTTGAAAGCACAGAAAGAAAGCGAAAATGTGCAAAAATGTTTTGATTTAAATCTAAGTCCGTATAAAATAAGTATTATTTCAGAACAAAGCATAACATTTTGTTGTACTCTGTGATATCTAGTTACCTTGGAGCTTCAATAAAAGCTCAGAGCATCTTTAGATTTGATGCTGCTAACCTGACAAACTTTCCTAAAACTTATAGCAATTCAGTAAACACAACTTTTCCACAGACAGACTGATCAAATATATATGAGCTCTTTATTGGATTTGCCATCCAAAAGCAATAAGTACTGATTATTTCAAAGGCATAACTCAGAAAACAACCCAACGCCTGTGGTTTTCGTATACAAGTCACTGAGTTTATCCTAGAAAGATTCTATTAAAGGATTTAGGCGTAATAAACGCGGCCAAACCATCTCTTCTCGGAAATCCTTCTCTGTCTCTTCTGAAGGGTGTCACTTTCAGGATTGTTCATTCACTTCAGTGTCACATCCGTCAATCACACGCGTCAATCACTGATGGCTTCGCCGCGGAAAAAAGGAGAAGTAACGCAACGGCACGGCAGATTAACGAGGCTATCGGAGCCGTGCTGCCGTGGCAACAGATGAGAAGTAATTAGCACTCAGCAATGTTAGACAAGACAATAACATAATTAAAGCAATTTATCCTGTCTTATTTAATGATGCCTGTCTCAATTAGTACTGTTAAATAAATGATAGCGGTATGCTCATTGGCATGCAGATATGATGTCATTTTGTCTGCAAGTTTTTTTTTTGATGAAAGTCAGAAAAAATTATAATTTTGTTTGTGTAAACATGCATATTTATAATTCTAAATAAAATAATATGAATTTGTCTATGTGAATTATGTTGATGTTTCTCGTTGGATTTATTTATAATAAGTCATTATTTAATGTCTTCAAACCTCATGTCTCAAATCTCATGTCATTCCAAACCTGTATGCTGTTATTTTTATGAAATAAAATAAAATATTTAAATTAAATATTTAAATAAAGAAATATTAAAATAAATTATATATATATATATATATATATATATATATATATATATATATATATATATATATATTTAATTTCCAAACTGCTTGTCCTCTGTTAGGGACATGAAAATGCTGGATCCTTAAATAAAATAAAATTAAATAAAAATAAAAATATTAAAATAAATCAATATAAAAATAAAAAATAAATAAAATTATATATATATATATATTTCCAAACTGCTTGTCCTCTGTTAGGGACATGAAAATGCTGTATCCTTAAATAAAATAAAATTTAAATAAAATAAAAACATTAAATAAATAAATAAATATTAAAATAAATAAAATAATTAAAAAAAATCATATAAATTTACAAACTGATTGTCCTCTGTTAAGGACATGGAAATGCTGGATCCTTAAATACAATAAAATAAACAAATAAATAAAAAGTTTAAGTCGTTAAGTATTTTATTAAGTTTTCCTATTGACACCAAATAACATTGGGTTTTTCTCCTTTTCAGAGCTTTGCCACTTTGGATGGAAAAACATACATGCAAAATGTTTGGAAGGACATGAGGGTGAGTAAATGTGTGACAGCATTTTTATTTTGGGTGAACTTTCCCTTTAACACGCAAAGAGGCAAATGTCCTCTCCCAAGGGGAAATGAGTGTGTACATCACACACACATAGCCCATTCATCCTCATTACACCTGATGGTGTATTAGCGCTGTCTATTGATGGTAAGGGATGGCAGGTGTGTGTAGCGAGACACAGACTGATCAATATCAGACGCATCTCCCCTCAGCCAAGGCACACTTTCAAAATCTGCTTCTACAGATAAGTCTCAGTTGTTCTTGCATATGCATATGGAAGAGATCCATGTCGTATAAAGGTCAAGTGTCACTGTTTCTCACATTATTAGACCCACTGGTTACTTAAAGATAAAAACTTTATTCATGGGTGGGGAATAGAAAGTCATAGAGCAGAGCTGACCTCATCATGAGCACCACACTTCCAACATCTCAAGAGCATTGCTATGTTCAGACAGGATACCAACAACTTATTACATACTGGAAAGTATACACTGTATACTGCCTCCTACTATAGATATGAAATGCAAAAAATAAACGTTTCAAAATCTACATATACTGTAGTAGAGTATGCTACATTGTCATCACATGACCTTAATGTCTTAATGGACGTTGAGTGCATTGAATGATGGGATGCGGTATAGTTTATTGTACATCTCATCAAATAGTAGGTCATCCCACACTGTAAAAAATGATTTTTTGGTTAAGTAAATACTAGTGAAAAAACCCAATGTAATTTACTTGAAAAAGTTAGTTCAGGCAAGAATTTAAAAAACTAAGTAAATTCCATATCAGTACTTATTTCAAGCGAGTATAAATGAAAGTGTAATATCAACTCAATAAAATTAAGTAAAAATTACTCAACTTTTCTGATACTGGGGTTCCCATCATGCACTGGACCTTGAATAATTAATGAGGTTCATTTTTCACTGGTTTCCAGCTGTATTTACACTGTTTTATCATTGATTTTTTGTTTTCAGTATTAGTAAATTGCCATTTTGTGACATTTCGAGTAAATTTTTTGCTTAAAACGACACATTCAAACACAAAAACGATCAAATGTTACCACCATTGTGTATTGTCTACCAAGTATTGAGGTGTTTGCATTCACATAAGGCTTAAAGTCTGACATGATGTATATATAAATTACTTAGATGATCTAAGTAAAGAACATACTATAAATGACTAATAAAATTCAAGATAATTGTTTTAGTGAAGTGTAATACAAAGGCAAAGGAAATCGGTATTAATCAACCTTTTACAAGCCGAGTTAAAATTACTTATTTTTTGTAAAGTTTACTTAATTCCACATTCCAAGTAAATTTAACTTAAAGATTTCTAATTAAAGCTACTGATAAATATGTTTAGGTTTTTACTTGGCAAATCTTTGTAAATTTACTATCATTTTCTGAGTGAGATTGTTTAGCAAGGTTTTTTCAAGTAAATCCTACTCCAAATTTTTTACAGTGCAGATATTTTATATCATACATAAAATGCACATACTATAAAGTGTACATAATAAATACTGCAGATAGTAAGAGAATGTTAGTATGCTATAGTGAACACAGACTCCATCTTTCTCTCTCGGAAGGAGGAAATGTGTGTCAGTGACCAGTGAAGCAGTGTGTGTGTGTGTGTGTGTGTGTGTGTGAAGGAGAGCATGTCTCCAGAGCAACAAGTATAGAGCGATTGGACATCCGCTGTCTCTATCGCCGTGGGGACCAGGCTTGTGCAATTAAGCCCAGCCAATTACTGGCAGCTAATGGCACAAAAGGACCGAGACAGAGATACATTAACACAGCTAACCAACGCTTAACCAACCCTTTATTAGACACATCCTAACAGGAAGACAATGACCCCTAAAGCACTAGCACATGTTAAGCGATGCACATTAACCCACACTGCATTAATTAACATATTTCCGACGCCAGAAATCCACCCCCGTAATTTGAGCTACAAACAAACCATTTGCGTTCAAACCCTCTAGACATGAACAAACGCAGCCTACGGAGATCACAACAGCACTTCAGAGAAAACACACTGTAAAGCAAACTTGCAAAAGTGCCAGTCAGGGAACAGTGTGTGTACAAACTATAATGAACTGAGTGGAGGCATTTTAAAAGCTCCAGTCCGTAACTTTTTTGGGTTTCTATATTGATTTTTTTTTTTTTTTTTTCGATATAGACCTTATGTAGCCTGCCCCTTTTCAGCACTGGACTCATTTTCTTTGTATTTCAACCACAGCATGAAGGTAAGATCTAACGGATTTACGAAGGACAAACACTTCAAAGATTACAATGCTCATGATAACTTTCGTTAAAGCTACACTGTGTGATTTTTACCCCCATCTAGTGGTGAAAAAGTATATGACCATCCAGTGAATATTAGTTTCTGTTCCTCTCAATTCTGATTTCGTTTTAACTCCTACGGTGGCCAATGTAGTCCAAGATTAACATGGCTTCCATGAGTGTTAACTCAAACGTAAACGCGAAAGGCGAAGCTTGAATTAACGGGTATGTCCCTCTTTGGCTGACGTACTTTCAAGATGGAGGGGCAACATTAGAACCCCTTACCCGTATGTATTTTCAATGGCATATTATACACTCACGAGAATACTTTATTACTTGAAGGAAGTAAATATACATTAATGAGCACATATATTTTTGAAAGAACTAAGTGTTTTTAGCTAAGAATAAACTAAAAGAGTTAACTCTATAAGTAATCAACTTATTACTTTTCGACAGCGATCCCATTGAACTTCAGTTTTAGTGTATACATTTCTAACACAAAATTCTACGCATGGCTGTGCGCTTGTTTCTCTGCCTATATAAGTCAAATAAGGTCTGTGGTAAACTTTATATTTGGACGTTTTGTTCAACACTATTACTTTATTTAATTATTTATTTATGTATAGCGTTTCATTATGAAAAAAATCAAAAGAAATTGAGTTTTAAAAACCCAAGGGGAAAAACAAACTTCAATGAACCACGGACCTCTCCGTGTCACATGACTCAGTGTCACATGATCCTTCAGAAATCATTCTAATATGCTGATTTGCTGTTCAAGAAACATTTATTATCATTTTCAATGTTAACCCTCAGGGGTCTGAGGCTACGTTCACACTGCACACTGAAACGGCCCGATTCCGGGGTTTTTTTTGGCCCGTCCGAGCTGTATCTGATCTTTTCATGAAAGCCTGAACGACGCAGATCTGATCTTTTCAAATGCAACCCAGGCCACTTGGGTATGTGGTCCAAATCCGATCTTTTGAAATGCGACTTTTATCTGAACATCCAGGTCACATGTATCCGACCCACACGTCATCGATATGCAACAAACGTCATAATTCTGTGTTGAAGTCTGCGGGAATGAGAAGATTGTAATTGTTCTGGCTCTGTTGGGAAAATAACTTTAATATTGCTAAATGAGCTACACTGTTGACATCCATGTTTAGCGTAACTTCCGCAAACAACAAGTGACGTCGTTGACTCTATTCAGGATAACATGATCATAAATGACAAAAATGTGTCCTTGAAGTAACCACTGTGTGTACACAATAAAAAGGACCCTATTAAGAGATTTTAACTTGGATTTACCTTACCAGTAGCAAGCAGGTGCAAAAAGTGTGTATATATATTTGCTATGTTTCTCAATGGCTTCAAACATAGTTGATTCAATCAAATGACTCTTTGATCTGGTATGAATCGTATAACTATATAGTGAAATATACAGTTGTTGTGATGGAAAAAAGCTGAGATTTATGGCTTAACATCAATAATCTGTCGCACAACTTCAGATTTGTCTAGTGTCAATCCATACGTGTTCATACAGGAGAGTTCAGAGCATGACGTGAGCGTGTAGCGTCTTTAACAGGTCGAATAAACTCCAATACAGCATTAGGATTATGATACAAAAGACAATCTACCTGATGCCACCTGTTCTGTCCGTGCGTGTCTGTGTGTGACCCACATGGGGTAAATCTAATCCTGGGCATCCGTGGCATGAAGATAGCAGAGAAAGTAATCACTCCAGCTCTCGACCAATCACAGAGAAAATAAACACACAACAACACAAGCAAATACTGTCTGACTAGATGCGGATTAAATCAAAAGCAACTCTATAACTCTCCATGTGGTGGACAGCACAGTCTCATGTGTGTGTGTTGGAGCCAGATACAGAAGACAACATAACATACTTGTGTATCCTCAGTTGATTTTTGTTTGCTATTATATCACTGAGATGTCTTTGGTGAATGTGTGAATTTTAGCAAATAGTTTTTTAGGTACAATCCACTTGGATGTTTAAGGCATTTCAACTTAAATTGCATTAAAACGTATTTTTAAAAATGAGTTGAATCTTGTATAACTTTTATTTTTCTTAATTTGAAAATTGCTTAAAGGGGTCATAACCTAGGAATTCAAATTGACCTTGAACTTTTGATAGTTAAAAGTCCGTTATAGGAAAAAAAAATACCCTGTACGTTTCAAAACTCAAAACTTTCTTGTTATGCCAAAGACTGTTTTAATTGAAACCGAGGCCAGAAAACGACAGCATCTCAAAAGTGGAGACTTGTGACGTCACAGGGCAGCGAAAGTCCGCCTTCGCAGAAGAATATCAATGCCTACCTCTAAATCACCACGTCTTTAGCCCCGCCCAGTGACTAAAAAATCAACTTCACATCGTTTCTCTTAGTGGGATGGAAATAATTTTTTAAGCTGGGATAAAATTATATACAGAAAACGATCAAATAACGAAAAGTATTCAAGAGATTTCCTCATGTAATCATGCAAATATGTCAGCCAATCACAACAGTAGGCGTTTACAATGAAGTCTTGCAGCAGCCAATCACAGCAGTGGGCGTTTACAATGAAGTCTCACAGCAGCCAATTACAGCAGTGGGCGTTTACACTGAAGTCTCACAGCAGCCAATCACAGCAATGGGTGTTTACAATGAAGTTTCATGGCAGGCAATCACAGCAGAGGGCATTTACACTGAAGTCTCACAGCAGCCAATCACAGGAGTGGGCGTTAACACTGAAGTCTCACAGCAGCCAATCACAGCAATGGGCATTTACACTGAAGTCTCACAGCAGCCAATCACAGCAATGGGTGTTTACAATGAAGTTTCATGGCAGCCAATCACAGCAGTGGGCGTTTACACTGAAGTCTTGCAGCAGCCAATCACAGCAGTGGGCGTTAACACTGAGGTCTCACAGCAGCCAATCACAGCAGTTACAGTGAAGTTTCACAGCAGACACGCCCCTTCAAACTGAGCGTTCAAATCGAGGCTAAAATCATTTATTTCTAACTTATGACAATTTTGGATGTAAAAATCATACTACCATTATAAGGGAACCCCAGGAAACATAATGAAAAAATAAAATAATCGAGTTCATTTTAGTAAGTATATGATCATTATGTTCTTCCAAAAAATAATTTTCTAAGAAAATGTTGTATTTATAGGCAAGTTATATATATATTAAGCCTTTAAAATAGAACATTTTCCTTTCTTTTTGGGATAAAAATTCAAAACTTTAATTTCAATACGCTTAATTATCATGGAAATAATGCCCAGTAAAATGTCAAATGATATTTTGAGAGGTGACATGAGCCACGGCGAATGGCAATAAAAGAAAGTGATGCAATATTAGCGCAAGTGATTTCATTATTTGTCTCTTTCCACATATAGGGATATGTCATGAGTCTGATTCATCTGATAATAGTTTATATTATTCATGATATGATGCTTTATGCACTGCTGCAACTCTTCCCTCTCCAAAATGTTCGTTTTAAGTAACAACAAAACAAATCCCTTGTCAAAAACAGATTTTTACCGGCTTCTAGTGACCAGTGGCACAGCGACCCAGAGTCGTCCAGCAATAAAATCACCAGCATGACGCCTGAAAATGCTGTCTATGTATGGCCTCTCCTTATTCCTTCACTTTCTCTTCGTTTTTTCTATTCTTTTCTTTGACACACTCCTAAGGCGGTTAAACTGACAGGTCATCATAGCCTAGTGTGGAATTCAGCCAAGAGGAAAATATAAAAACGGTGAAAGAGCAAAAGAGAGAAAACCGTTCCACCAGGTGAATAATGACAATCTCTCTCTTCAACATCTTCAACAGCTCTCTCAATCCAAGCCATACAATTATCCAATTAAAGCCTTCTGTTGAGCGCGAGTGTGATGGGATTGAGTTATTTGAGTTGTTTCCCCTTGAACAATTGCACAGATGGTGCCTGTACGTCTATGTGAACTATGAAATAAATAAACATATAATTAAACACAAAATACAGACGTTTTAACTAAAGTGTGCACTGTTTTGTTTTCCAAATATGCATGCACACAGGGTCTGTGTTTTTACATTTCAGTAAGTTGATTTGATTGATTGATTGAATGAATATGGCATTCGATTCACTCTTTATACTAGAGGGCCAAGTACACACAGTTTCCTCAGATTTCTATTAAAGCAACAAGCCAGATGAAGCTGTGGTTTGCAGTGGTTTTGCCACAGCTGATGAGAGGCAAAGCATTCATTAATCATAACACAGAATCCCATCCTAGCACTTGCACTATTTGCAAACATTCAGTATGTTCGGAATAATGATGGTGTCTATTTCCAGTGTGATGAACGAACTGGAAGAAATATGTTAGCGGTATTTATAAATATGCAAGCGGTTTTCAACATTTTCATCTTTATAACAACTAAGTTAAGAAAGCTAAAACTAAACAATGACAGGCGGTCTGTAATGCTTACTCAATAATACAGTTTAAAAATGTCATTTATTCCTGCGATCAAAGCTGAATTTTCAGCATCATTACTCCAGGCTTCAGTGTCACATGATCCTTCAGAAATCATTCTAATATGCTGATTTGCTGTTCAAGAAACATTTATTATCATTTTCAATGTTAACCCTCAGGGGTCTGAGGCTACGTTCACACTGCACACTGAAACGGCCCGATTCCGGGTTTTTTTTGGCCCGTCCGAGCTGTATCTGATCTTTTCATGAAAGCCTGAACGACGCAGATCTGATCTTTTCAAATGCAACCCAGGCCACTTGGGTATGTGGTCCAAATCCGATCTTTTGAAATGCGACTTTTATCTGAACATCCAGGTCACATGTATCCGACCCACACGTCATCGATATGCAACAAACGTCATAATTCTGCGTTGAAGTCCGCGGGAATGAGAAGATTGTAATTGTTCTGGCTCTGTTGGGAAAATAACTTTAATATTGCTAAATGAGCTACACTGTTGACATCCATGTTTAGCGTAACTTCCGCAAACAACAAGTGACGTCGTTGACTGTTGAGTACTCTTCTGCGCATGTGGGTCACTTCTGGGTCATTTCAGGTTCATGTTCACACAGGAGATCACAAAAGGTTGCATTTAATTGTAAATGTGAACGGCCTTGCAAAAAAAAAAACAACTTTTTTTTTTTTTTCCAAAAAATCGGAATTGCGCATTGAGCCCCTGCAGTGTGAACGCTATACGGCAAGCCGTTTTAACTTTCATTCATTTCCAGTATATGAATTCCTGATAAACAATTAATTTTTTTATATCAAGAATTCAATTGTTATCAAAATATATAAAACATTTAATTCTTGATATCAACAATTGTATTTTCACTAGTGAAATGTCACCAAAGGCTGTCATTCAAAACCAATTGTTGATATCAAGAATTGATTTCTTACTAGTTGAAATTCCAATTTCACCTATCAGAAATAAAATTATTACTAGTAAAAACCTTTATTTTTGATATCAAGAATTCAATTGTTACTAGTTGAAATGTCTATTCTTGATATCCACAATTTAATTGCCACTAGTAACAATGATCATTTTTGATATCAATAATTCAATTTTTACTAGTGACAATGTTAATTTCTGATATCATTAATGTGATTGTTACTAAGAAAGCCATTTTAGATATCTGAAATAATACTGATATCAGAAATACATTTTCAGATATCAAAAATGATAATTTATATTAGTACCAACTGAATTGTGGATATCAAGAATAGACATTTCAACTAGTGACAATTTAATTATTGATATCAGGAATTCACATTTTTACTAGAAACAATGCAATTATTGATATCAAAAATGATATTTCTACTAGTAAAAAATCAATTCTTGATATCAACAACTTATTTTGAATGGCAGCCTTTGGTGAAATTTCACTAGTGAAAATACAACTACAGATATCAGCAATACAATTGTTGATATCAAGAATAATTTTTTTGTGATATCAAGAATAATTTTTTTGTGATATCAAGAATTAAATTGTTGAAAAAAAATAATAATTGTTGACATCGACTATTGAATTGTTGATATCAAGAATTCATATCCTGGAAATGAATAAAAGCTAAAACGGCTTGCCATAAAATCGGAAATGCGCATTAAGCCCCTGCAGTGTTTTTGGGTTTGTGCTGTTTAATAGTTGTTGTTTTTTTATTGTAAAACGTGATATATTTTTTTTATTTGATGAATAAAAAGTAAAAAAAAATGTATTTATTTGAAAAATAATATTTATGTGACATAAATATCTTAATACTGCCACTTTTTAATGCATCCTTTCAATAATAAAAGTAATAAACTGCAGTGTAGTGGACAGGACAGGACAAAAGCAGGTCTTTCGAGCTCTTGACTTTCACACAAGCGGACGGTGACCGGTGTGGAGTTACACGTCACGATCGACCCGAAACCTAAAGCAATCCTCGGCTCAGACGCAGTCTCCTTCACGCTACCCTCCAAAGAGACTAACTTCTCAAACTTCACGTGTTTCTCCTGCTCTCTCCAATTTCATCATGCCCCCTTCCTGCTCGTCATTTCAGAGGAAAGAAAATGAAAATCAACAGAAAAACAAATCAGTGTTTTGTTCTTCGGCAGCGAGCTGCGTGTTCGCGAGCCGCGCACTCCTGCCACGCGGAAAACAAATTCCAATTTGCAGCAGTGTGTCGTTTCTCCACAGGCCAGGACACCGATGGGGCGACACAGTGTGTGTGTGTGTGTGTGTGTGTGTGAGGCACAGACTTCTGATATTGTCACTCCAGACTCACTCATCTCCATTGACTAATTCACAGCTGCCTTTCTAGTGGAGAGAGCAGAAAGAGGAGAATCACCAGTCTTTCAAACTCATCACAAGAGAGAGACACGACGAGAAACGAGGGAAATAAAGACACACACTGAGAGGAGGGAACTTTTGGGCTACTTTTAGATTTTCTCGGCAAGCTTTGAACTAATTTCTCCAGCATGAATTCTTAATGCTGCTAATTTGAACACGAACAAACATGTTTTTTTACATGACTAATTCATAAAGGGTTTCTCTGGGTATTGTAGTCGCGTTTTTGTGTTGTTCTAGCAGAGATTCCTCTTTCATTTGCCAGTCACAGGCGTATTTTTGCTTCTGCGCTCAATTCGATTCATTATGGATTACACAAACAATTTTTGACGATGAAGAAAATGTTAGTTAACAAGGAAGGAGCTTTCATGAGCCTTCAGAGGGAAAAATTATCTCCTGAAGTTACTAAGACCTTTTTATGGAAGCTTGTTTCCACCACTGAATAAAATAATAATAATTGTGACTTTTTATCTCACAATTCTGACTTATTTTCTCACAATTGCGAGTTTATATCTCACAATTATGACTTTATTTCTCAGAATTGCGTGATATAAAGTCCGAATTGCGAGATATAAAGTCAGAATTTCGTGATATAAAGTCAGAATTGGGTGATATAAAGTCAGAATTGCGAGATATAACGTCAGAATTGCGAGATATAAAGTCAGAATTTCGTGATATAAAGTCAGAATTGCGAGATATAAAGTCAGAATTGGGTGATATAAAGTCAGAATTGCGAGATATAAAGTCCGAATTTCGTGACATAAAGTCAGAATTGGGTGATATAAAGTCAGAATTGCGAGATATAAAGTCAGAATTTCGTGATATAAAGTAAGAATTGGGTGATATAAAGTCCGAATTGCGAGACATAAAGTCAGAATTGCGTGATATAAAGTCAGAATTGGGTGATATAAAGTCAGAATTGCGAGATATAAAGTCAGAATTTCGTGATATAAAGTAAGAATTAGGTGATATTAAGTCCGAATTGCGAGACATAAAGTCAGAATTTCGTGATATAAAGTCAGAATTGCGTGATATAAAGTAAGAATTAGGTGATATAAAGTCAGAATTGCGAGACATAAAGTCAGAATTGCGTGATATAAAGTCAGAATTGTGAGATATAAAGTCAGAATTGGGTGATATAAAGTCAGAATTCCGTGATATAAAGTCAGAATTGTGAGATATAAAGTAAGAATTGGCTGATATAAAGTAAGAATTGTGAGATATAAAGTCAGAATTGCGTGATATAAAGTAAGAATTGGGTGATATAAAGTAAGAATTGGCTGATATAAAGTCAGAATTGGGTGATATAAAGTCAGAATTACAATATATAAAGTCAGAATTGCGTGATATAAAGTCAGAATTGCGAGATATAAAGTCAGAATTAGATGATATAAAGTCAGAATTACAATATATAAAGTCAGAATTGGGTGATATAAAGTCGCAATTCTGAGAAAAAAAGACAGAAGTGCGACTTTTTATCTCACAATTCTGACTTTTTTCTTACAATTGCAAATCTGACTTTATATCACATAATTGCGAGTTTATATGTCGAAATTCGGACATCTTTTCTCAGAATTGTGAGATGTAAACTCGAAATTGCGAGTTATTATCAGGCCAATTCTAAGGGGAAAAAAAGACCCCCTTTTTCCCCCTCGAAATAGTTTAAACCCATATGCAGAACCTGATATCACCAAGTACATGTACCTGGATCAACATTACAATCAACCAATCAGATTTGAGTGACAAGTTTGCAGATTATGTCAAGTTTAGGCTTACAACCAGGGTTAGGTGCTTCTATCAGTGTTATTCACCCATCATTTCTCTCTGATTTTAGAGATAACTTATGGGTAGGGTTAAGTTTAGGGATTGGGTTAGGACTAAATTTTCAGGCAGAAATGTTGTTCCTGGATCAACAAAATAAGTTGACCCAACCAGGAACACGTCTAACTCCATATGGGCACCAGAGCTCAATGTGTGCCAACCACTGGCCACAGTTCAGACAAATCTATTCTAACAACAAGAAAACATCCCGTCATTTCGCTGATTTCTTAGTACAGGACAGCTCAAGCTTCAAAACAAGAGACAGACCTGAGACACAAACCAACATGATCCGAGAAACTCCATTTGCAAGTCATTTTACTCCTGTAATAAAATAAAACTAAAGCAGGACTTTCACAAAATCAGAAGCACAAAGCTCAGCTGCAAATGCGAGTGTTTGAGAACGGACGAGAACTCACTGGTGCTGTTGGTGAGGCGAAAGGTGACAGAGCTGTCTGGAATATCACACACGTTCCGCACGGACACCTGACACGTGTAATTAGCAAAGTCCTGCGGGCGGAGGTTTTTCAGTTTCAGCACCTTCGTCTCACCCTGCAAACACACACAAACATTCACATGGAACACACATATCAAACTTAGAGAGCATGCATTTCAACATACTGTAATGAAAAACAACGCTTTGGTCATCCTCAGGAAACCGTGACATTTGTGCTGTTATCCTTTCCTTTTTATATCATTTTACTACAGAATTTCACTGTGAAATATGAAATCATGTTTTCTGGGCCATCAGAGAGTTACACAGCACAAGAGTTAACAATGAAATGCTGAAATACTGCTAAAGGTTGCAATGCAAAGTGGCTCACTTTAACTTTAAAAGACTTTGATGATGTAATTTCTGTCAGAAATAACAAACTGTTACATTTACATTACATCAAGCTTTAAAAAATGTATATGCAGTAATAGCATGATATTTTTTTAATTGAAAAAATGCAACAACAAAATGTAATTCAATAGACCTCTTTTCAGTTAGTAAACAAGGTGATGTTTTTTGTGGGCGGAGCTTAGGTGGAGGCAGAACGATCCCTCTGGCCGCCTCACTAATGTTAGCTTGCAAGTTTTTTTTTTTTTAACAATGACTGGAGAAAATCTGATTTTATCTTAATGTGCAAGGTCACTCAGTGTCCAGGACCGCGATTGTTATTTGCAAAAGTTAATTTTAACGGACGGAACCAGATTGTCTGACCCGTACTCAGGCACGTGCACACATAGACATCAAAGGGGGCTTGAGCACCTGCCCTTTTTATATTCCTGGAGAGAAAGTGCCCTCTTTTCTGGGGTGCTTTTTTATTTTATTTTTTAAGAAAATACATATTACTATTTGCACACAGTTTCCCTGTCAAACAAATATATTTAATGCATAGTGTATCTAAATATCAGGTCAGGAGTTCTGAAGCGCCGATCGGAGTAAACGCGTCACCTCTAGTGAGCTCGCGCTGCCATTTGGACTTTGAGCCGAGCGGATAAACAGTCTCGCTCTTCAAATGAGTTTCGTTGTGCTTTTGCCACATAAATATTATCGAACGTTTATCGAACTCTATATTGATATCGAGTATTGACGATTTTGACTCGAACTTGATATCGTTTTATCGCGAAAAATTGTATAGTGATAATGAATGAATGAGCATATCAATTTAAGACGTGGCTAAATGTAATTTATGGCCTTGTATGGAAAATCCGGACGTTTTATGAATTTGTATGGCCTAAAATTCTTATTATTAAAGTTAATGACTTACATAGCTACATCAAGAGTCTTTCCCCTGAAGTTTAGAAATCTAAATTGGTGAATTTAGAAGAAATCTACAGATGCAAACAGAAACAAACTCGAAATGTGGATTTTGAAGGTTTTATTTGATGATGATACAGTTCTCCCTCAAATGTGAAGTCCATGTCACCATCAGGTGTATATCAAATATGTAGCCTACTTGATTGACACACTGTGGCATGGTTTCCTTTGCTGCTCTATAAACCTATGAATACTAAGGAGACCATGATTTCTGTGTGAACTGATTATTTTGTGGACATCTTTTGAAAATTAAACAATTGGTTGAGTTTGAGGAAGATAAAATTAATTCACTGTTTTAATATTTTTTAAAAAAATAAAAAAAATTATGAGAAGTGCCCTTTTTTTCACTTTTTTTTCGTCCCTGCCCGTACTGTACACGCTCACTCAATGCATGGACGATCTGACAGGATTGACGTTAACACTACCTCCGGTTGAGTGGCCGGACTTCTACACCTATCCGATGGAGAAAGCGAGCATAAAGAGAAACTGAGGCCATATAAATCTTTAGATGCCTTTAACTATGTGCTGAACGGGCACGTACAAGACTTGTGTGGTACGATCCGCAGTTCTGCCTAGCCACCGCCGAGAAGACGACAATGTAAAGAGTGACATTACGGTGCAATTTAAATGGCGTGAATATTTTCTAGAAATAAAAATTCCTTTCAAATTCACTTTTCATTGATTCTTGCGCCCAACAACACAACAAGATGACATTTAATAATAATAATAATAATTAAAGCTCCTTATTATGTAGTCGAATCTGTGCTGGTTTGTATTGGCCGCCTCCAGTTGTCCATTTGTTTTGCAATTGTGACGTCAGCACAAAAGGGGTCTATATTACCACATGAAATACAGTAATGGGGATGAATTGGAACTGGCAAATTGTCTGATATTCCAAAAACAAACATTCCAAATGTTCTTATTCATTGTGCTCTAGGACAGGTTAAATCCTAGGTAAAGTATCCTCATTGTATCCATGGTATCCATATTATAACAGTGGTAATTCACCTGGACACAAACGGGATACAAAAGGTGCAGTTTCGTTTCCTTAGAATGACCCTTGTATTTCTTTGCAAAGTCAGAGGCTTTGTGCGTGTGATAAAGAGAGAATTAATTCAGGAAATTTTAATTCCTCTAATTCTTTTGACTGAGTCCATCAGGAGAATGAATAAACCTCATTATTAATAGCAAAGCCATCAATCTCCATCCATCCCACCTCACTCAAACGGCTCTTTAATAATAAGAGCTCAGATTATGAATTCATCACTGATGGATTGCTGATTTATTGAGTCCGTTTCTCTGTGATCGAGAGGGTCTCCTACGGTTATCCGCTGTTCAAATGATTATTAACTCTAATTAAGCTATTTTGTTTTATGAAATAATAAGACATTTAGGAATCTCACTAAATAAAGTGTGAGTGGTTGGGATTTATTTAGTTTGAGGACAAATTTGCTTCCAAAACTTTTGGAACACTCACGGATGTCCTTAATTTAAATTAAAATAATAATGATAAAGTAAATAAAATAAATAAATATATGCATGTTATTCTATTGGTAGGAAGTGCCCACCATCCCCACAATGAAAAATGCCTTAATAAACCTACTAAATAAAGTCTTAAAGGAGTAGTTCACTTTGCTGATAATTTACTCAGGTTTTTGATGAAAACATTCCAGGATTTTCTCCATATAATGGACTTCAATGGGGTCCAAACGGTTCAAGGTCCAAAGGAGAGTTTCAGTGCAGCTTCAAAGGGCTTTAAACGACACCAGACGATGAATAAGGGCCTTATCTAGCGAAACAATCGGCCATTTAAAAGAATAAATACAAAAGTTTACATTTTATAAGCACAAATGCTCGCCTTGCTCTGTTCTGTGATGAGCGTTCGTGACTCTCCTGTTCAAACTCGTTCATCAAAATGAACAAATCTTTTTTCAAGTCATGATTCGAAGGGTCCTAGATAAAAAGTGTCGTTTAAAGCGCTTTGAAGCTGCACTGAAACTGTCTTTTGGACCTTGGACCGTTTGGACCCCATTGAAGTCCATTATATGGAGAAAATCCCGGAATGTTTTCATCAAAAACCTTAATTTCTTTTCGACTGAAGAAAGAAGGACATGGACATCTTGGATGACATGGGGGTGAGTAAATTATCAGCAAAAGTTTTTTTTTTTTTTTTTTTAAAGTGAACTACTCCTTTAATGATAATGTAAAAACGCTTCTGTTCAGGGTTATCACCAAGTTTATATCAATAGCTCACTTTAAATACAATAGAAGTCATGATAGAAAGCAAACGTGTGTGTGTTGTACCTGTGTGTACAGAGGCTCGTAGATGTCGACGCCGTTGTCTTTGCTCTGTTCGATCGGTTTATTTCCCCGTTTCCAGATAAAGCGGGCGGGGGGGTTGGAGTTGACCGTACAGCGTAAAAACACTGTTTTCTCCTGATAGTAGTTCCCTCGTACATCACCCACCGTCTGGTGCACCGTGAGCACAGGCTTATCCAGATCTGAAGCACAGAAAGACAATTCACTTACATTGGGAAAACGTACTCTCTTTAATGGAGTAATCTGAAAGGCAAACGCACCCTGAACCTGTAATTATCAATCTCTTGATCTTCGGCTCTCAGACAAGACCACTATTTCCACTGTACATAAGGTGGCAATTACCTCAACCACAGGTCACTTCACCTCACCATTACAGACATTTCATCAGTTTCAATGGATCTCATTTTACAAAGAGTCTCATTGTTTGAATGAATGAGGCAATAAATGTCCTCTAATGAACTTCATTTACAAGGTTTTTGGACTGACAGGTTTTGGTCTGGCTGGGTCTAATAAGAAAGACAGGCTTGTTATTTGCAGCATAAATGGCAGTTGAACTACTTGTACTTTTAATGCTTTTTTTGTAGCCCCTTTATGTCTTTGATACTAAATATCACTATTTATTTTCATTGTAGTAGAAACTCTAGCATCTCATTTTGTTTCACAGGAAAAAAAAAATGGAATTATGAGGATTACTAAATGATAACAAAATGTTAATTTCTGGACCAGTGAATGAACACATTGGCTAAACATGACTAAACCACACGACTCACGCAGAGAACAATATCACATAAGGAGGAAAGAGGTGGAGGTTAAATCAATGTGACTGTGTAACAGTCTGACCTCTGACCTCTTTCTGCTCAGTGATTCCCCCTGAATAAACGTGACTTGCTCACACACAGTCCTGAGCGCACATGAATGGCTTTATCGTAGCTTCTGAAAGAAATCTAAGCTCAACGCATGAGTAAATTCAATGTCAATAAGAAGTCCCGAATGAAAACATCACATCTGTCAGAGAGAGAGAGAGAGAGAATGACTGGGAAACGTGCTGATCCGTAGGGAATTCCACGGAGATTAATCCGGTGAGCGCATTAACCAGCATCACAATGACCATGTCGAATTGTCACTCAATTCTATTAGACGGTCTGGAGCTAATCGGATGACCCCGAGTGACCCCAAACCAATCTGTGTGTGTGATGTAGATCTATGGATGCACATTGTTCACGTAAGTTACTCAAAGCTCTGCATCAAGTATGAAAAACTATTGTTCAAATGTTTGGGATCAGAAAGTAGTCTTTGTTTGTTTATTTGTTTTAGAAATTAATACTTTTATTGCATTAATTTGATCAAATGAACTTGAATGAAATATTACACATTACAGTTTCCACAAAATATTAAGGACTGTTTTGAACACTTTTACACTTTTCCTCAGCAGCAAATCATCATATTAAAATGAAGACTGGAGTAATGATGCTTTGACATCACAGGAATAAATTACTTATTAAAAAAGTAAAATATATTCAAATAGAAAGTAGTTATAATAATAATTCACAAGATTTCCGTTTTAATTTGTGATCAAACAAATGCAGCATTGGTGCAACTTTTGAACAGTATTGTATGTTCATTATATAATGATTTATAAAGTAAAGCAACATAATGAATATTGCAATGATTTTAATGTGCTTTTTGCACGGCCATTAAACCAAGAGTTTTGAGAATATTTCTTAAAGCGATAGTTCACTCATTCTTTCTTAAAGCGATAGTTCAACATTTTTTTTTCTTTCTGTAAATTCTCCAGGAAAAAGTTTATATATAGAATTTGAGCTATTTCAAACACAAAGACATCGAGACACATACAGAAAATCACTAAAAGGCTGATATACAGCCCAAACTCCAACACCAACACACACCCTTCTGTATTCAGAAGAGCACAAACAGAGACAGGCGTTGCGTTTGATCCCACCAGCATCTCGTGAATTATTTAGCACTCTTCATATTGCCTGAAATGAAGCATCACATGACTTGGAGCCGCATTTGGACATAATGAGTACATATGAATGGCACAGAATACACTGCAAAGAACTTTTTTTACAGCTTTCCCTCTCATTTTTCTGTTTAGATCATATAAACGCGTGTCAACATTTGCTGCTCTCACACACCAGTGTCTACATGGACAGAGAATCATGTGTGTCCTTTGCTCTAACATGCTTTTGCATAGTAACATTACTGCAAGGATTGCAGAATTATTTGCATAATGTGCGAGAGTACAGCACAAAACCTGTGATCTTATAAACATGAGCTTTCTCTCCAGCTGGTTGGACTGAGGGCACGGACCCACAATGCACTTGTTCTCTACCCACAGGAACATCTCTGCATCTTCTCCATATATCAGCTCACTCCCGATGGATGTGTGAGGACAGATACAGTATACGTGAATGAATTTCTCATTTCTTGGATATCATATTAACCAGAAAGCTTTGTGGCTGACGTAAGCTTATGTGATGTAAATAATACAGTAAAGCTCGAGGCAGCCGACTTTCTGATTTCCTCTGTCAATATTACATGATCTACCTCAGGGGTTACTGTAGGTGAGGGTCAAAGGTTAATGTTTATATAAGTGAGAGTCAATATTCTCTTAACTATGAGCTTGTTGTACAACTGAATGGGTGAATCCTGTCGGGAACAGGTCAAAAGAAAAGAAATACGACATTGTGTTTCTCTGAAAAAAAACAAATGCTATTTCAGGACCATTAATATTGTGACGTAATATTCATGACATTTACGCACAATTTAGCCCAAAATTCTCACTGTTTTACTTTTGACTTTCTATGTAATTCGCATTATTCTCAATGGTGCTTCTTATTAGATCCTCATTACTGAGTAATTTGTTAACAATAGCAAACAATGCAGTAAAGTCTAATGATGAAAGTACATATAATAAATATATATATATATTTCACAGCAATGAGAACTTTATTGCATTACAGTAATGGAGGTTAATTGTACTTAATTGGTATTTTAGAAAAAGATATTAAATATTAAATATATATATTAGGGCTGTGCAAAAGTTAATTGCGATTAATCGCATCAAAAATAAAAGTCTGTTTTACATAATATATTTGAGTGTGCTGTATATAATTATTTTGTATATATAAATACCTATGCATGCATGTATATATTTAAGAATTATTTGTGCTTAAATTCTGTATATATATATAAATACATAATCTATATTATATAAATATAAATATTTTATATAGGAATAACACATTTTCTTAAATATATACATGCATGTGTGTGTATTTATATATACAAAATAATTATATACAGCACACACAAATATACTATGTAAACACAGACTTTTATTTTGGATGCGATTAATCGCAATTAACTTTTGCACAGCCCTAATATATATATATATATATATAAAAGCAGAAAAAAATAAAGCAGGTCTTTCAATGAAGGTGGATGTCATAATGAAAGACGTAATGAAATGGAAGTTGCGGAAGCTATTTATATATATATATATATATATTATCAGCAAAGAAAAAAAAATGTAGAATGGGAACTTGGTTCTATCCACTGGTTGCGGATTGAATGGAGGTAAATCTGAATGTGAGCTTGCATTCAAATGTAAGAAGGGGGCGGGGTTTAAACAAACTATGATTGGAGAAGCCCTGCATACATCACCAGAGAACATTTATTTAAGAATTACAAGGTAAAAAGTGAAAATAAATAAATAAACAAATGCACAGATAAATTGGTTCACAATACAATTGAAATTTCACAATTGAAATTTTAATATTAAATACCTTGGCAAGAGAGAAATTCCAGTTCATGCATTAGTGAAGTCTGTTTGCTCTCTGATTAATCTCATTGGGGTTTTTTTAGGAGAAATGACAAGATATTAAAGAGATCTCATTCGAGATTTTTCTTTTACGACTACAGGAATCTCCAATTAAATTGTGCAGAGATCAGCGGTTGCAGGCGATTTTGATAAACACCTTCGGAATGGGAAAGCAGATCAGGGACGGACTCTCAGTATACTCATCCCAAACCTCCAGACTCTTAACACACCTGCAGCCTCCTCTTCCTCATATCGGCTAATTACACTCGGCCCTTCCTCGCCCCTGCCCCGCAGCAGGAAATGAGATATTTAGTCAACCCCACTGGCTCAGCACCAACAACCTTCCGAGTGCTTTGAACTAGGGTGCAGTTTTAATTAAAAACCCCAGGCGAAGCTCTGAGAGCAGAACTCCGCTGGGCGAGGGGGTCACTAACCATCCGAGCACTTCCCGGGTCGCCACCTCCTAACGGGATCAGAACTCCAGAGGAGAGACGCCGCACTCGCTGGATATTCAAAAAGAGACTTTCTATAATTGCTCGTGTTCTGACTGTTCTGATAATTGCCCTAGATTTTCTTGGGACGATGACACACATAAACACAAACGACACATGCACACACTCATAGCTGATGGCTACAGATGGTGTTGCACAGAGATGCTGTTTTTTAATTGGCCTCCCAGAGTAATGACTGTTGTTAGAAAGGGTTTTTTTTTTTTTTTTTTTTTTTTTTGCTCTGGCAAGATTTTAGTAACCATGCCATTTGTCTTACCAAACGAGCTATTGACCTGTCTGGGAATATTTAGGTGCCCAATAACACATCGCACACCATATCCACAAATCCAGCTCTTATTAATACCATCAGCAGCAAGGGCCAATGACACTGTACGTAAAGCATGCAAACTACATTCCATTAAAGCCAGAAACATCCGGAACAGCGGCAGTACAAAACGTTGGCTCATTAAAGGGATAGTTCACTTTGAAATTAATTTTTGATGTGTTTTAGCTTACCTCAAGTGCATCCAAGATGTAGGTGTCAGTGTTGTAGTACTCGAGACTCGGACTCGGTCTCGAGACCATATTTTAATGGTCTTGGTCTTGTCATGGACTCGTGTCCATTTGGACTCGGAATTGACTCGTACTCGAACATTTTTTTTTTAGGACTCGGAATTATTCCCGAGTCCACTCGAGTTCAATTCAAAATATTTTTCATGATTATTAATGTATGTTAACAGAATATTTCTTTAAATTGATTGACACGCCCAGTGATTGGTGATTTTCTAGTGCGCAACTGCGCATGACAAATTGTAATAAAATTACTTTCAACACCACCTACTATGTGGCCTTTTTACCCTGAACTGATCATATTTTTAAACTCTAAGTAAATTCAGTAAAAAAAAAAAAAAGATTTCTCTAAGTAAATAAAAGTAAATTAGGTAATCAACCCTCACCGGACTCGGTCTCGACTCGGACTCGAGTGAGGTGGTCTCGACTACAACACTGGTAGGTGTCTTTGTTTCCGCAGTTTTTTCAATTTTGATATTTTTAGGTCAAACCGTTCATGTCTATCAGTCATATAATGGAGGTCTATGGTCACCACCTCAAAGAGCATGCACAGAGAAGTGCAAATTAAACAGGATTTAATGACTCGTAAATGTAAGTACACATTGATGGCCTAAGACACGAAACGAGCGGTTTGTGTGAGAAAACGAACAGTATTTATATCGTTTTTACCTCTTGTTAACAGCCGTCGACCTGATCTGAATCAGTTGTCCAACTGAACCGAACTGAACCATCTCCAACGTGACGCCGGAAGTGATTGCGTGCGTATGTACGTCACGCATAGTTTACATGGAGATTTCGGAAGTTTTACTTTTCACTAAACATATTTAGACATATCGAAATCATATTTCATTGCGACTTCCCGTATATCTAAATATGTTTAGTGAAAGGTAAAACTTCCGAAATCTCTGTGTAAACAATGCGTGACGTACATACGTTGGACATCTGATTCAGATCATTTCGACGGCTGTTAACAAGAGGTAAAAACTATATAAATACTGTTCATTTTCTCACGCAAACCGCTCGTTTCGTGTCTTAGGCCATCAATGTGTACTTACATTTACGAGTCATTAAATCATGTTTAATTTGGACTTCTCTGTGCATGCTCTTTGAGGTGGACTCCATAGACCTCCATTATATGACTGACAGACAACAATGGTTTGACCAAAAAATGTCAAAATTGAAAATACTGTGGAAACAAAGACACCTACATCTTGGATGCCCTTGAGGTAAGCTAAAACATATCAAAAATTAATTTCAAAGTGAACTATCCCTTTAAATAAGTCTGAGAGTAGGATTGGACATTTCGCTTGTGGTTTGGGATCCAAACTTTCTGACTCACCATAAAGTTTCCTAAGGTACAGTAAGCATCAATATTACTCTTGCTCATCCTCAGAGTTAGAGATTTTAACAAATCCATAATACCATTACACACTCATACACACTCCAATATATACTTTATAGAACCCTAGTACATTCTGAAGAACGATTTATGCCCCCAAAAAAATCTATTTAAAGGGTTAGTTCACCCAAAAATTAAAATGATGTCATCAATGACTCATGTCGTCCCAAGCCCGAACACATTCATAACACCATTACACACTCATAAAAAACTCCAATACACTGTAAAAAAGTGATCAGATGACTTAACTAAAAATTAGGAAACCCGTTGCCTTAAATTTATTAAGTAAATAAACTTCATGCTTCATTGAAAAAATGAAGTATGTGGAATTGTCAAGTTCACATAACTTAATTTTTTCAATTAAATATTACGTTTATTTACTTAATAATTATATGGCAGCGGGTTTACTCAATTTCTTTAATTGAACTTGAACACTTTTTACAGTAGAACCTTCGTTATTGGCGATTTATGCCCAATAAAAATTGATTTAAGCTTACTAACATGTACTCTTTAAGACCTTTAAATCCATTTTTAGTGTATATATATATATATATATATATATATATATATATATATATGAAAAGTTCAGATGCAAAAGCTTCTAAATGCCATTTGACATTTTCTTCTTTAATGATGATTTTTATCAAACTTGTATATTTAAGTTCATTAATTTCACTCAAATAACAATTAATAGGTAATTATCATTGCCATTTAAGTGAAATCACTGAAATTAAATGTACAAGCTTGATAAAAATGATCATTCTAGAAGAAAATTTCAAATGGCACTTAGAGGCTTTTGCATCTGAACTCTTCATATATATTTAATTGGCTGTTAAAGTTCAATATGGGACAATATAAATACTGCCTCAGCGATATCCACATTTTTAGCATTGTAATCTTTTATAAACCAGTGAATGGGACAACACACAGCCCAGTTTGTGGCGGGGTCTCTTCGGCCCCACATGTGGACATTATAGTGCACACGAGGCCTTTAAATATGATGTCCAAAAGCAAAATTGAGCACTTTTTACTGTACCAGTCTTTTTTATGGACCCTTGAACTTGGCAAATAGGACAGTTCACACAACCTAATTGCTTAATAAACCATTTTATGGCGAAAACTATTTCAAAATAAATCATACACCAAAGTTTTCTTTTGCTCACATTTGCAATTACAGTAAAGTTGTATTTATTTGCCAAAGCTGATTTGAACACATTTGGCACCTAGCGGTACGAGTGTGTTAATTTTGGACCCTGTGTATGCATGTGGCCACTAATACCAGTCCTGTCCACCTGTGCCCACCCGTTCATCTCAGCACGGCTCTGTATGGACACACTTTTATCTCATTCTTTCTAGTTATACATGCGCTCTTTTACTCTTGAACCCCGCCTCTCTCATTGTATTTTCTCCTCCGTCACTACTTTAACTTGTTATACAACTGCAGATACAGTATATCATGTGTACCATAAAATCTTTACAATGACCCGGAGACGGAATGAATGGGGATGGTATCCTGGTTATGCAAATAAGACAATCAATTCAAATCAGATGACCAGAGAGCGACCAAAGTAACCCAAGGCAATTTAACACAGCTAATTATTCAAAATGACCTCTCTAATCTTACTGATTATTGACAGATATTGATTAGCTGTGGTTGACAAGAAATGCTTCAAATGAGAAACACCACCTAGTCATTAAAGGAACATCCTGTGATCTTTAATTTGATGGAAGTTTGTGAGTAATTTAATTAAATAATGAATCAACCTTCTTTTAGCCCATGTACTGATTGTAAAATCCACATCAGCACTCATTACTGCGAGTTGGCAAACAACAGAAACGTATTTGTTGGGTTCGGGAGTGAGAATTTTCCATTACAAAGACAGTCTGTGCAAAGTGTCTGTGATCGATTCCAAACTGGCAGGAGGAGGAAGAGGAATCAGTGTTTAAAGGAACAGTTCACTCAAAAAATAAAATTGAAGCTTGAAGTCATTCTGACATTTTGTACGTGTACTTTGGAGTTTGACGAATATAGTCACTATAAAGTGTAATTTTATTTTTGAAAACTATTAGAAATTTCATTAACAAAAGTTTATGAGTTAAACCAGCTACACATTCAATTTAACATTTGCATTCATTCGGCTTGCGAGCCGGCCAAAGAGTTGGTTAAAGTTACGTTTTGAGTGGATGACGAGCGCGAGACGCTGAAATGGATGCCACTAAGATTCTGAATGGAAAGTTTACTTTTAAAAAGTTGCCAAATGTCTCCATTGACAAGACCAAAGTGATCTGTGTGTTTTGTCGTTGTGAACTGAGCTATCATCGTCGCAGCACGTCCACTCTGAAATACCGCTTGATGATGACCAAGCACAAACACACACCGCTGATGCGAATTCTCCGCCCCCTCGTCAACATCAGGACTTTGTCAGTATTTCTTTCACCCTTTTATTGATGGACACTGTTACAATTGTGACTGTGTGAGAGATTATTTGCTCCAAGTGAGAATTCTAGTGTGAATTTGAACACTGTACAGTATATGCCAATGTTGTTTTCAATAAAAAAACATTTGCACAAAGCAAGCCGATCCAGTTTTCCATGTTGATAATGGGACAAAAAAAATAATGGGACAAAAAGAAATCAAGAGACATTTAGAATAGATAAAAATCTGTGATTAATCGGGAGCTAACTATGACATTAATGTGATTAATCGCAATTAAATATTTGAATCGTTTGACAGCACTAAAATAAACAATATCATAGTATAGTATAGTATATTATATTATGAAACTCGAATAGAATGATACTAAAATTACACTGCCAGGAACATGCATTAGGAAAGTAAAATGTGTGATGTGGATATGAAGTGTGTTTAGTGTGGAGAACGGTCACAGCATGAAGCCCTGCAGGAACTGACTGTCTATCAGACAGAAAATTCAAGCAAGCTGCTTTAGAAATCTTGTGACTCCAATACATCTCTCCAGCACAGACTGAGACGCAAATATCCGTGAGTGTGTGGGAGGCGGAAGCTTAACATCTGAGATCAATAGGGCCCCGGGGGGCCCGGCAGAGAATCGCGTGCCCAGCACGAGGGCCCCGTGCTCCCTGGCCTCCTGGAGCGCAGGGCCCCGGCACAGGGCACAGAGGTGAAGCGCTCTACTGCTTGTATAACCTTTCATAAAACAGCCATTCCATTGCACTAACACACACACACACACTCAAGCAGGATATGCAATGTAAGCGTTTGTGGATAATCTTGATATAGAGCCCCTCTTTCATTTTAAGAGCGCTTTATATCTTTTCCGCACCTTCCACTTTATTTACTAGTTTTCCTAGAGGCAGCTTTTCTTTTACAATTACTGGCTCCGCTCCAAAGAGGTGTCAGGCAGGGAATGCGCTTCTCTTCTTGGCTACTTTAGCTCTTTCTGTGTGTTTCTTTCCAGACTTTCCATCACTTTGCAATTATTTAGTGGCAAATCCTTGAGAATGAGACATTTCGCATCCATTATATCTGAAGGTATCTTCAGAACTCTCCCTGTATGTCTCAGATAGCACGTTGTAAACTCTTCAGGAAGGTACAAAAAGACCCAAAAGAAAGAGAAAAAAAAAACATTCTTAAAGACAAATGTCCAGTTATTTATGTTAAAAATACTTTTTACCATCAAAGATTAATATGACAATCTATCAAGACATTTGACACTGCGTCATTGTGGCCCTATATCAAAATATCACTATGTTTGCTTGAGGATTCTGACACAGCAAAATTGATTCAACCAATGGCACGAGTCTGGGGCGGGACCACCTGTTTGTTTGACCAATAGGAGATAAGGGGCTGTTTGGGAATCCTGGTTGAAAACAGTCCCTATTTTTTGCACTGTCCCTAGATTGGCAGCTACAGAACTACCACTTTGACACTTCAAAACGTTTATAAAGAGATCGTAAAACTAATCCATACAAATTAAGCAGTGCACTCTTAGGCTACGTTCACACTGCAGGCTGAAACGACCTAATTCCGATTTTTTTGCCCCTATGCGACCTGTATCTTATTTTTTCATGACAGTCTGAACGACACAGATCCGATCTTTTCAAATGCGACCCAGGCCACTTGGGTATGTGGTCCAAATCCGATATGTATCCGATCTTTTGAAATGTGACTTCAATCTGAACGGCCAGGTCACATATATCCGACCCGCACGTCATTGCACGCACCTGTAGCTAGCCAATACACGCTAACTCCAACGCGTTTCTGCACTGTTATGGGCCACTGCAGACGTGTCTCTTCCCCAGTGTTGTGCCTGAATGCGTTCAATGAACGATAGTGCATGAACGCGTTCATATAGTGTATTACTACCTGATGAACATTACTGTGAACACGTTCATTCTGGTGTCTGTGAACGTGCACTCTCTGTCAGTTTAACTTCGTACAGTAGGGTGCCAGATTTCTATAGAGGCTTCCAGGCGAAAACCTGGCTAAAACACATGTAAACATGCCTTAAAATGTAGCGAAAAAACACCCAATCTGGCAACACCAGCCACCAGTGTCTCACCGCGGCCACCGGCGACAAAGCAAGGAGTGCCGAGGACGCGTACAATCAATTAAACGGGTTTTATGACGAAGTCGGTGATGGTGAGGATCGGAAAAATCTTACATTTATGTGCAAACTTTGCCCGTCGATAAAATATTTGTTGTCTGTGTTTGTATATGGGCTGTGGCAATAATAATAATAAAACAAAAGCTCGCAACATATGGAAAAAAAGAACTATTCCGCAAACAACAAGTGACGTCGTTGACCGTTGATTACTCTTCTGCGCATGCGGGTCACTTCTGGGTCATTTCACGTTCACACAGGAGATCACAAAAGGTCGCTTTTAATTGGAAATGTGAACGGCCTCGCAAAAAAAAATCTAATTTTTTCAAAAAATCGGAATTGAGCATTAAGCCCTGCAGTGTGAACGTAGCCTTAGAAGAAATGGTTCTATGTAGAACCAGAAATGGTTCTATCCCCCGCTTCATATATGGAACTCCAAAATGGTTCTATATAGAACCATTTTTTTTTTTTTTTTGGTAAAAGTTCTATTGGCCAAGTATGGAACTCCAGGGTTCTATATAGAACCCAGAGGAAACCTTTTTTTAAGAGTGTATAGAACCTTTTAGGGGTTCCAAATACTTAGCGCTGATAGAACCTTTTCAGGTTCTATATAAAACCTTTTCTTCTAAGAGTGTGTAGTGTAAATTGTATACTAAATTATACGCTTTATATGATGAAGAGATTTAATTTAGGCTTTAATTCGCATATAAACATTGATAAGTGAACATAAACAGAACCTCAACCGAACTTGTATTTGCATACAGAACAAAATATTAGTGCTTGCTGAAGCTCAAACTGCTGCCTAACACGAGAATGAACCTCATTAGTTCTAGGGCTGGACTCGAATATTTAAATATTTGAATATTTGTTTGGTGGGTTGGTATTCAAGTTGAAAATGTGACATTCGAATATTCAGTTTTTTTGGGAGGGGGGGAGTTTGCAGCTTGGGAAAGGGTAAAAAAAAAAATACACACCGTCGCCCAGCCTCTCGGGAACTTGTGTCGGAGTTGCATGTACCCCACGCACACCGCTTGACCATTTTAAACTTAAAATGACAAGAAAAAAGGAATGAAAACTGACTAACTGCAATGCATTTCAATGGATGTCGAAGCAGAGAATGTCTGAGTGTATTGCTGTGATTGGCTCATCACGTTTGAGGCCGTGGCTTAGCCATAGGTCAATTGGTTCCTGCTGAAGCTCAAACTGCTGCGTAACACGAGAATGAACATCATTGGTTAAGCTCAAAAGCCTGGTAGTTGCGTTAATATAAATGTTGGGACAGAAATCATTTAGATTTCATAAAAAATATCTTCATTTGTGTTTTGAAGATGAACGAAAGCCTTACAGGTTTGGAACGACATGAAGGCGAGTAAATGATAACAGGATAACTATCCCTTTAACTAATGTTAACAAATGGGACCACATTATAAAGTGTTATCGATAATACTAAATCTTAAAATCTCACCTAGCATAAGGGATAAACAGCAAGAATTCACATTGATGACACAAAGACACCACCATTTTAACTTCAAAAACACACATTTAAGAAGAAACCAGTGGCAGCAGAGTGAAAAAACTGGTAAACTTCTTATAGATTCTCATCTCAGCTATGGCGAGGAGGACAAGGGGGCGATGCAGTCTAGACTTCTAACAAGTCAATCCAGCGTGTCTGCACAGGGAACGATTGAAACAGAGCGACGGACAGCTTTGACATGCCTCAACCTTTCAGTTTCCAGGTATTTGGGCACGGATATTGAAATAACAAACAGGCGACGGAGGCCGGGGTGATTGATGGAGTGAACGGGCCAGACTGCACCCTGCTGGTGGTCTGAGTGCCAACTTTCTTTATTTTATTTTCTCCCTTGGTTAACAAAAGCAAGAGAAAAGGTCAAGCTGGTCTTGACTTGGTCGTCTTTTGTATAAAAATAACCTTCAAAGAGAATGGAAAAAGCCTAGGACTCAATGATAAAAACACATTTCGGATAAAAAAAAGAGCATTTGGACATTCAGACCGATGTTATCGGCAGTTCACCCACAGACACTTTTACGCGGCTGTATTCTTACTCCCTGGAGTCACAGTGACTGAGAGGGTGAGGATAGTTCTTTATACAGCACGATATGAAGAACATCATATCTAAATGTCAATATTCAGAGCACTAGTCTGCGATGATACGTGTGATGGGATAGTGATGATCTTGTAATCCTATGCCTACATGTTCTTGAATAAAGCTCTGAAACTATTCGACTCCATGCGGTGAAACAGATCACAGGCTTTATTGAACATGTTCAAAGCTCGATATCAGCTCACCCAGCCTTAGGCTATTTTAGACATATGGAAAACATGTCCTTCACCAATCTTTATCAATGCACTTCCTTCATTTCATATGAAAATATGATCTGTTTGGATCCCTTGCATCTACATTCCTTTAGTTTTAGTTTTATGCAAACACTCTTCAATCTCACTAATAAAAAGGGATTAAATAATATGTATAGTACAATCTAATTTTATATAACATCAAACATCATGTGTTTTGTATTTGTTTATAGGCTGTGTAAATAAAATTGTTTAATATATTTTCTTTAATTATATTAGACTGTAACAGATCATTATGTTTTACTCAAATCATTGACAAACGCCACATTAAATGGATGATTTATGATCAATTTCAAGTTCATTTAGTGCAATAAAGCTTCTCATGACAAGAGGAGTGACTCTTAACCCAATATCACAGCTAAACACACTGTCATAGTGACGCTGTTTTCGTGATTTGAGGTATTTTTCTATGAATAACTTTACATGACTGTTCATAGAGTTCAAAATGTATTATTTTCTGTAATTCGCCTATCTGTACCAATAACGATGATTTCATTTTCCAAAAAAAATGTAATAACATAATAATAATACTAAAAGTACACTCTTCATTAGTACGTGTTATTTAAACAAAATGTATTTAAAATGTATTATCTGTACCATTAAGAATTATTTCTTTTCCCAGCATTCAGTGAATAATAAAATACAAAATTTATTCATAAATTAAATTCAAATTTACACAAAATTACACCCTTCATAGGCATGTTCTTAAAACAAATATTTGTCTTTGTAATTTTGCATTAAAAATGTATTTTCATTTGTAATTCTACTATCTATACCAATATTAGTGATTTAATTGTACCAATATTCAGTGAATAATATCATTTAAAAGAATTATATAATGATAAATTATCTTGAAGGTTATACTGTATTGCATTATGCACATGTGCATACACCTGCTCATGTGCTTTATCGCATTTTTAGTATCAATCATGAATTTTTGCTTACTTGCAGATACATAACATACAAAACGGTGCAGAGGATATATTTGTATATGAAGGACAGTCTGTGAAAGGAAAATGCAGAAGTGTAGGAAAACAGGATTCTGCAGGAGTGCATCTGCATTATAATCCTACATAAGCCTCTAATATTTTATAATAACATTGAAGATGAACTTCGCTGAATGTCGCTCTTACCTTTGGCCAAATTGAACAGAGAGATGATTAAAATTAGACTTTAAAATTAAAATTAATATTGAATCTTTCATTAAAACACATCTTGCTCTGTCTTTTCTTTTTCGCATGTAATACCCACACTCAATTCCTGATGGGATACACTCACCAAAGTATTACAACAGCTGTTCAATTTCACATTAATGCAATTATCTAATCAACCAATCATATGCCAGTAGCTTCAATGTATTTAGGGGGTGTGGTCCTGGTCAAGACAATCTCCTGAACTCCAAACTGAATGTCAGAATGGGAAAGAAAGGTGATTTAAGCAATTTTGAGCGTGGCATGGTTGTTGGCGCCAGACGGGTCTGAGTATTTCACAATCTGCTCAGTTACTGGGATTTCCACGCACAACCATTTCTAGGGTTTACAAAGAAAGTGTATTTTCACTAGGAAATGTGTCAAAACACAGAGTTGCGAATGCCGTTTCATGTTCATATCTCACTGCGGAGGATGAGTTCATATCCACAATCGCATCTGAAAATAGCTCTCTGTTTATCCTTGGACATTCACGATGCCGTTTCCTTCATCAGTGCTTGTAACCTATCAATCCTGAGCCAACATGAATCGCTAAGCGAAGCATTTGAAGTGCATACGGGTTTTAAGCTCGTTCAATGAGCATCAGATATATTCCAGAATCTACAGTACATTCATCGTGCTCGCTATAATTACTGGAGGATCAAAACCTGAAATCCTACAGCATAAGAAGCGGAGCTCATTAATGTAGACAGGTGCCGCACACCTGCTGTGCTGTTTTACCTGTGCTTGATGGCCAACGGTGTGGCATTAAAACACTTGAAAGCACTTTAGATATGATTAAGAGCTGTATGCTATTAAATGCACTGAGAAACAAAAAATGCGTTGCCTGGTATCGATGATTTTCCTCAAGTGCAGTTGCACATTTGGTCAGTGGCAGTTTCTAAACTGAAACCAACAGAAATGTAGTGGTTATTTTCAATTAGCATAATATTACAAGGCAAATCTTGGTTCAGGGGGTAAATCCCTCAGTCACAGAGAGCAGAGAAGAGCTGCATGCAGGGTGCAAAACTCCCACAATGCACAGCAAGTGACCGCTAATCTACTCTAGAGTACAGCTGCCACACTGTCGGGCTCTGAAACTGTCCTTATGATGAAATATTATCATCATTTTAAGGAATTGTTCAAACTTCATGACGTCCCTGGAGTTCAACGTATCCATCTGTGCTCAGTAGGGTGGACATAAGACAAAAAGGCAACATGACAAGACCAAGACCATTTGTAGACTGAATATGAGACTGAGGACTCCAGCTCTAATACTAAACAGTATTTCAT
>NW_024121177.1:5166852-5436420 GCF_016745375.1 Pimephales promelas | reverse complement strand
TGATCTTGATGAAACTTCAGCAGTGTGTTGCGCTGTAAGAGACGATCACATGGATGTGACTATTGTGAGTCAAAGTTATAGCGCCACAACTGGCAGCAGGAAGTGTGTCACTTTCAAAATGCTTTGATATCACCCTTTTATTTTTACCCGATTTGCTTCAAAACGTCATCTGTATAATGTAAAACATACGGCAGATGTAGACCTGTGAATGGATTTTGATATCTTTGAAACTGTTGCCGTGGCGACGCATCAAACGTTACCATTCTTTTTAGGATGCTTTTGAGACCCTTAGCATGTGAATTGCATGAAACTCGACAGACACATCACATTTATTAGCCAGTAGACACGTGCAAAGTTTCAGAAACGGGCGTGGTGAGGGCTCAGTAGCGCCACCTTTTTGACAAAAGTGGGGTTGTTAGTTTTATCTACAGTTACAAAAATCGGTATGTATATTGTACTCCTCGAGCCGGACAACTTTCTAATTGACACTCATTAGCTAGGACCCACAGAAAGTCAGATATGTTTGTTTGAATGTGGTCTTGCTCAATCTGAGCCTGCTGTCTTTGCCTGTCTGTGTATGTGTGTGTGTTTGTAGGGGGAGGGGTCTTAACCATTTCACTCCTGTGTGTATGGCCTGCATAAAAAATAAATGCCTTAAGCCTGGTATTTTTTTAAATAAGTTTTTTATTTTTTATAAGTAAAGGCATATAACCAGTTTAATTGTAGTGCATTAATAGTTTTATATAATTAGTTTATTAATTAAATTAACTTGGTCCATAAACTTGATCTGAAAATTTGGTCCATAAATCAAACACACTTGCATGTAATAATATGACTTGAGTGTTAATCACATCATGTTTTCAGTTTGAATATAAAATATATAAATTATGTAAAAAAAAATAAAGTTGATCCAGCTGGAGCGCAGGCTGAGAATAGCGCTGTCATGACTGGATCAGAGATCATCAAGTCATGCCCTCTCATACCTTACGCGCACACCACGCCCACTTACATCAGATCACATCAACATGTCAGCCGGAGGGATAACGAGGGGTCGTCGCTTTTGGATTCAAGAATTTCTTACAACAAGATGGCAAAAGAACAGCGCTTTGCAAGACATGCAACGTTTAAGATCGCGGACAGTCAGATGACAACCTCCAATTTCGTCCGTCATTTGAAGAGCCATTCTGCCCAGTAAGTGCTTGTCAATTTGTTAATGTTATCTGGTTAGCTCGTTCGTAGTTAGCTAGCTAATGTAAGTTAAAGGAGAACTCCGGCGCAAATTACACATTGTTACTAGTCAACCGTTATCTGAGATTTGTTTTCATGACTGCCGAATGTAAATAGTTTTATCTATAAAACAGTTTAGCCTATAAGTGACGTCCGACATTCTGCATATTGTGTTATTTTGTTAAGCCCCACTAAAGGCATAAAAAACTGTAAAGCACAATCAAGTTTTCACACTATATTCCAAGACTTCTAAAGTCATTCAATAGCTTAATGTGTGGTAAAATTAATATTTTAGTCTCTAAGTTAAAGTTAACGGAAAGTCATCTCGCCTCAGTCATTCCTCCATGCATCAGCATTAGCGCGTCGCGTTCGGTTGCGACAGTAACACGACGACACTCTCTTCAAGATCAATGTTCCCAATATTAATACTTTATTTGTAGATAAGGCATAAAGGTCTATGATTTGCATAAATGACTATCTTGCTGGAGAGTGGAGTTTATTGCCCTTTAGAATACACTAGCATTAGTGCTGCACGATTAATTATATCGCAGTCGTAATAGCGATCTCAAACCTATGCAATTATATAACGCAAAATGCCGCGATTTTATATGAAATAAACAAAGTAGGGCTATTAGCGCAGCATCTCTTCTTTTTTGTCATCCTTTGACTAGTGTTACAAGATCCCCCTCTTATTGGTTCAAATGCCTTTTCGCTTTTGCACGACAAGAAGTGAAAAGCTGCCTGTGAGTGCCCTAGATTAGAATAGATGAGACTCGCATAATGCGCATTGCACTGACCGTGTGCCAGCCCAGAATAAACAGTTTCTCTTTCGAGCTTGAACGAACAATAGCACACACAATTATGCCAAAATGTGGTTTTGTCTAGTATCTTCATAACATAAGAAAAGTCTATGGATTAAAGGGTTGTGCTCCGCGTGTGAGATCCGCGTCTCGGCAAACGGGTGCTCTTAAGGGCCAGCAGCGAATAAAGCGTTCTTTCAGTAAAGTTAAAAGAACAAAGGGAAATTAGAAAATTACTCACTGATCTTGAGTAAAGAACTTTTGTAGCTTTAATAAGGATTATTATATATATAATTTTTATGATTCAGGCAGCGCAGACTGTTTGATAACTTTATTCAATTTCTGTACCTGTTAAGACAGGAAGGGCACAGGTAAATATGTTTTTTATTATGGGTTTATGTGGGGATTGTTTGAAGTTCACTTAATTTAAAAGCTGTTATATATTTTTTTTAAGCCTAATAATTTTTTAAAAAGTTGATGGCTTTCAATTGATGGAATCACTGTAATGTTGGTTTGGTTGATGGTTTATTGATCATTATAGGTGTTATCAATCATTTATTGTTGTTGTTGTTGTTTTTAGTTTGAGTTGAGAAATAAACATTAATCTGTGTGTGCATTTTACTTTAGAACCAAGCAAGTTGGACTCATGAAACCATTTTATTATATCGGAAGTCGCAAATCGCAATTGCAATATTGGCTCAATAATGGCAATATGACATATTTCCCAATCGTGCAGCCCTACTAAGCATAGATTATAGATACCATCCCTTCGCTATGTTCTTTTCAATGTGAAGCGTTGCGTGCTGTGACTTGGTGTTGCTTCAAGTGCATCATTCTGCACACGGGATGCCGCATGATTGCTTATAATACTTTGGGGAGACAAGGGGGCGTGGCCTAAGGGAATATCACTCGTGATGTTTAAGTGATGTTACCCCGCCATCGCTGATACAACCTTTAGCAGTCATGTTTTTGCTTCTTGAGAGAGAGAGAAAGTGTGTTTGTGTGTGTGTGTGTGTGAGCAGTGGCGGTTCTAGGCGGGGGCCTGGGGGGGCCAGTGCCCCTGCGACAACAAGCTTGGACCCCCTTGTGGCCCCCCTAAATGAGGAGTCAGTGTGAAATATTTTTTTTATAGTGTGTCACGCATTGAGCATGACAGTCACTCGTTTCAGTCTTTTGTCTCACACTCCCGTCACACATTGTATTTCTCATGCGGAAAAACTATTAATAATATATTTAATATACGCAATTTCTCTGGCCGCGCCGCTCTCACGTGAGAATCAAGCGCGTCTCGCCTGGAGTTCAGCAGTCGACCCTGCTTACGCATCAGCCAATCAAAAAAAGAGAAGTGCTACTTAATAGCCAATCAGAAAAGGGCACTATTGTATCTGGGTAAAATTTAACGCAACAACCAATGAAAAAAAGCATATCCTGGAATTGTTCATATGATTCTGTTACAACATCTTCCGAAAGTTTCTTCACCCGTCCCACAGATGAAACTAATCACTAGAGCTCCGAACATCACTTAGAGCACGGAGTAAGTCATGATCTCCTGTTTTAATGTTACAACAAATTCACAACTTGTTTGACAAAAACTATGACAACTTGACTGATGTAAGATGAATCTTTCCCGTAGCGTAAGCTAGCTTACGCAATGCTCGTTCCCTCATCTAGAGAGAACCGAGGTTACGTTAGGTAATCGATTCGTTTCCCATTTAATTAGTATCAGTCTTACAGTTTTACAGTTTTATCAGACAACAGTTTTACAGCCTGTTCACTGACAACACCTGCTCAGAACAAGTAGTCTAGGCCTAGTCATCTTATTACACGAATCACGATGACTGACATATTGTCACATTATAAACATCTCTCTCTCCAAATAGGCTTAATAATTTTATTAGCACTAGATAAATTAAAGTGTAATGCATAGTCGATTTTAAAACATCTCTCTCTCCAAATAGGCTTAATAATTTTATTAGCACTAGATAAATTAAAGTGTATTGCATAGTCGATATTATAGGTCACTTTTAAAATCATGTCATATTTTATAATTATATCCTGGCCAAGGATGCATTAATTATTGCTTCTGTCTTTCAAAGATGTCAGGAAAAAAACAATTATAAAAAAGCTCATTCACCCTGAGAGGAAAGCCCCCTAAAAAGGCCAGTTTAGAGGATAATTTGCTGATCTTTTTGCAAAAAAAAAAAAAAAAAAAACCCCACAAAAATCGTAGATTAATTTGTAAAAATTATATAATATATATCAGTGATGCGCGGGTTGATCCGAAATGAGCGGGTGCCTGCGGTCACCCGCGGTTACCCGCAGTTACGGGTCATCCAAAAATGTTTTTAATGATATTCGGGTCGCGGTCGGTCGGGTCGTTTGAAAAAAGATGCCAATTAAACATTTGTATTAATATAGTACTAGACACAATGTTTGATGAAATATACAGCCCTACACATTATTGGCTGCAATAACTGGCACGAAGATAACACACAAGCTCAGTCTAAACAGTTCTCGGTTCTATACTAGTGATTGGAGAACCGCGGTCCGCTGTCCCGCAGTATCAGCTGCTCGTGCTCATCACTTCTCTCAACAGTGGCACATGTCTCGGTTCAGTGAACTGTTGGAGTTACTGGAGTAAAATATAATTCAGGATATTGATTTATTTCGATTCGTAGGCGACTGTCAGGCATGTCTGAAAGTGAGTAACTTCAGTAACTTGTGGATCAGCACTGACGCAAGACGCGAACTGTTTCGAACGATTCAGTTCGATTTTTCACTAAAAAGAACCGGCCATGATCACTACAGTCTGCAGAGAGATGGCGGCAAGAGAAAAGGTGATGACGGGGGAGTGGAAACTCCGCAAATACACAAATAGAAAGAGTAAAAGTGTGGGAGACATTTGCTGAAATAATGAAAGATGATGGCGAAAGTGCTGGCTTTGCCTTTGTTATGTGTAGTAGCCTAGGCCTACGTCTTTTTGCGACGCTGTGTTGTTACACGTCTATGGCCCAATAACGCTCCGATGAGCATTTACTAATTTTTAAAAATGCGGTCAGGAAGCGGGTCGGGTAAAATATTTTTTTACTTTTTTTTTTGCGGTCCGAGTTGCGGGCGGGTAGTTGAAAACGTCGGTCGGTTGCGGGTTGTTTATACATTGACCCGCGCATCACTGATATATATATATATATATATATATATACTTAAAAAAGCGGGGGTTAAGTTTTTGCACGTCGTGCAGAATAACACTAAAGGCACCATATATATACTTAAAAGTGGGGTTGTTAGTTTTATCTACAGTTACAAAAATCGGTATATACATTGTACTCCTCAAGCCGTACAACTTTCTAATACATAGTCATTAGCTCGGACCAAGAGGAAGTCAGATATTTTGGTCTGAATATGGTGAGCCTCTCTCTGAGCCTACGTCCCTGTATGGCAAGCCCTTTTAACATTTAAAAGCTAAGTTTGCCTGTCCGGAATTAACATTGTAGATATCAACAAAGTCTTTCTGTCTAGTCGTTACACTTTGGATAGTTTGTATTATCATTTAAGATATCTGTAACATAATTGTGACTAGTCGAAATGACAGAGTATGGCAAGCCGTTTTAACATTTAATCATGAAAGGGCCAAAGCCTTCGGCACCGCCACCCGGGTGCCTTTAGGTAACTAAAGGAACCGGGGTTGCGGTGCCTCCGGCTTGGGCCCGCCATCGCTGCTCGCAGCTATATTAATAATTATTATTTTACTACCTTTTGGGCACTTTTGGGGCCCTTAACGTGCTCGAAAACTCTTGAAACTTTGCACACGGGTCAGAACCCGCGGCCATCAGAGCCGGGCTGAAGCTGGTACCTGGGCGTGGCAGGGGGGCTCGTCAGCGCCCCCTGGAACGGGGTCCGAACACTTGGTCCATAACTCAAACACGCTTGTATGTAATAATATGAAACTCGGTACACACGTTGATCTCATCGTTTCATCTATACCTCGCGCTCTTACTTTTTACCCCAGCCCAACAGGAATTTGGCTATTGAGGTTTGTTTGTAAAACGCTCGCAATGGAATGTCAAATACTCCTCCTAGAGCTTTGATCCACATTCGACGAAACTCGGTCAGCGTGAAGTCAAGACATTGAGGATGAAAGTTTGCGAGGGGATTTTTTATATCTCGAACGGTTTGTCCGTGGCGAGGAAACGAAATCATGGCGAGAAACGTGAAACAGGAAGTGTGTTATAACTTCAGCATACATTAACTGATCTTGATGAAACTTCAGCAGTGTGTTCGCTGTAAGAGGACGATCACATGGATGTGACTATTGTGAGTCAAAGTTATAGCGCCACCAACTGGCAGCAGGAAGTGTGTCACTTTCAAAATGCTTAGATATCACCCTTTTATTTTTACCCGATTTGCTTCAAACTTCATATGTATAATGTAAACATACGGCAGATGTAGACCTGTGAATGGATTCTTGATATCTTTGAAACTGTTGCCGTGGCGACGCATCAAACTTTACCCTTCTTTTAGGATGCTTTTAGGATGCTTTTGAGACCCTTAGCATGCTTCAAATTGCATGAAACTCGACAGACACATCACATTTATTAGCCAGTAGACATGTGCAAAGTTGCAGAAACGGGCGTGGTGAGGGCTCAGTAGCGCCACCTTTTGACAAAAGTGGGGTGGTTAGTTTTAACTAGAGTTACAAAAATTGGTATGTATATTGTACTCCTCGAGCCGGACAACTTTCTAATTGACACTTATTAGCTAGGACCCACAGAAACTCAGATATTTTTGTTTGAATATGGCCACTCTGAGCCTTTGGCTGGCTGGCTGGCTGTCTGTGTGTGTGTGTGTGTGTGTGTGTGTGTGTGTGCAGGGGGAGGGGGCTTAACCATTTCACTGCTGTGTGTATGACCTGCATAAAGAAAATACATTTCTCAAGCCTGGTATTTTTTAAATAAGTTTTTATTTTTATTTTTTATAAGTAAAGGCATATAACTAGTTTAATTGTAGTGAATTGACAATAGTTTTATATAATTAGTTTATTAATCAGATTAACTTGGTCAATAAACTTGGTCTGAAAATTTGGTCCATAAATCAAACACACTTGCATGTAATAATATGAAACTTGGTACACATATAGATCTCATCGTTTCATATATACTTCACACTCTTACTTTTTACCCCAGCCCAACAGGAAGTTGGCTATTTAGGGTTGTGTTTAAAACACATGCAATGTAATTTAAATTATTGCTCCTAGAGCACTGAACCAAATTCGACGAAACTCGATCAGCGTGAAGTCAAGACATTAAGGATGAAAAAGTGCCACGGGATTTTTGATATCTCGAACGGTTTGGCCGTGGCGAGGAAACGAAATTATGGCGAGAAACATGGAACAGGATGTGTGTTATAACTTCAGCATACATTAACTGATCTTGATGAAACTTCAGCAGTGTTTTCGCTGTAAGAGACCGATCACATGGATGTGACTATTGTGAGTCAAAGTTATAGCGCCACCAACTGGCAGCAGGAAGTGTGTCACTTTCAAAATGCCGTGGCAACGAAACAAACTTTAACATTATTTTTTGATGCTTTTGGGACTCTTAGCTTGCTTGAAATTGCTTGAAACTCAACAGATACATCACATTTATTAGCCAATAGACATGTGCAACTATGGCAAAAGATTAAAGTAATGTCAAAAAAGTAAACACTAAAAGCCTCATATCTTCTAAAAATGTAATTATACATCATTTGTTTCTAAATTAAATTATACAAATATTATAACTTCCCCAATTTTTCCTTTTTTTTCATTTAAGAATTGTGTTTACGTTCAAAAACAGCCAGAATTGTTGTAAAATTCATAAAAAAATAATAATCTGAGTCATACGTAGTGCTATACTGCCCTCTTGTGTTCAATATCAGGTAGGCCTATTGTGTATATTCCCACCGGTTAATCAACGTGTGACTCCGCTGGGACTTGGGAGCTTTTAAATCGCTTACTTAAAACCGAAAGTCAAAATACGGATGTCCGCACAAGACATTAATGGTGTGGAGTAGAGCGAGCATTTTAAATAAATTCCTATTAAGTAGGATTGAACTAAACAGAAAGAATGTTCACTCTGTTCTGCTGGTTCCTCGCTGGTGGATCATATGATTACTTTGTCATAATCTATGACAAAAATGCTATTATAAACCATATTAATAATAGATAATACACATTGCTCTTATTTTTGAAAAATACATTCATGAAAAACAAGATAACAAAAATCATTAAAAAAAAATATAGCCATGGCTGCTATAAAGCAACATATAATTGAAAGGCAATTAATAATCTGTCATTACGTCACTGCATTATGATATTACGGCTCCAATACGGTGCAGCACAAAGCACTTATGTGCATCCCGAGCGGAGAATGATGTGCTTGAAGCCACATGAAGTTACAGCGCATTGAGTCCGTATTGAAAAGTTCAAAGCACAAAGGAAATACATATTTATGAACAGTGTATTATACATTATCTATCTATGCAATAGTTTATTGAGCCTTTTCTTTTAAAGGTTTTAAATTTCAGTTACTGTGTGCGTGAAGAACAATTATAGTGCTCTGACTCTAGTGTTGTGATCTAACCGACAGCGTCCGACACCCGGTAGAAAGTAACACGATTAAGTTACAGCAATAAAGTCCAGCAAGAAAAAGTTTCTTCATTCGAAAATATAGACCTTTAGACCTTTATCTTAAAGATCCAGTATAATAGGATTAACATTATATCATTGAAGATCTGCTTCAGCACTCAAACACCTGCTCGTCAATGTTAAAATGTTCGTGAGACCAATCAAAGAATGCAGTAGGCTTATATATCTGTTCACAGAAGCGCGAGCCGAGCGCGAATCTCAACGCGACGCTTCACTTCAGTTAACGATCATACAGTGCGAGATACTGTAAGATGCAAGTAGCTCAAATTTACGGCTGTTTTTCAATAGACGTTTTAAATGACCGACAGAAATAATCAGTTTGATAAAAGACAATGGAAATTATAAGCTCAATTTAACAACACAATCACCCTATTAAATATATTGCCATTATTATTGTATAAATATATTTGTTTAACGTTTTTTCGAATGTGTTTGACTTTTCACTGTTTGTATAACTCCGCTTGTCTGTGTTTGCGCCACTTGCATCATTGAGCCAGAGGGTGGCGACAAGTGACTGTCTTTTTGAGTGAGCAATTGAACCAATTATTAAATTAACAGATTAGTCCAAAAAACATTGATTAATTTAGGAAAGAAAAGTCGCTGAAACTGGAACTGATTCTCATGTTTAAGAATCTGATCAAATAGGCAACCTCATGATTTTAAAGCTACTGTTGTCAATTTTTTTGGCCATCAAAACACCTTAAAATTCTCATTTCGAGATAAGGAAAATCAAAATGTTCTCGGGGGGGGGGGGGGCATGCCCCCCAACCCCCCTAACAATATCATTTATGGGACCTGGCACCTGGGTATTTAGAAAACCATATGTGCGACCCTGATATGCAAGGATACTACTGATTTATGTGTTCTATTGTATTCATTATACTCTATTGGACGCTTAAAAAAATATTGGGGGCATAAATTAAGAGTATACCCACTTCTCCAGGCACCACTACATCACTGGTCGCCTTGCTCTGTTCTGTGATGCGTGTTCGTGACTCACCTGTTCGAACTCGTTCATCAAAATGAAGGAATCTTTTTTCGTGTCATTTGGTTTATTCAACAATGGTGTAACATCCCGCTTTATACAGCAAGTTCCATTTGTGATTGATCCCTCAGAGTTTTCCCGTATACTGATAATCATAGGGCTCAAAGTGGTTTGTGCCACGTTAAAAAGAATGATTTATTGTTGTTATAAAGTTAGAATCATTATAAGAAGGGTATGTAGTTCATAGTCACCTCTCAATGCACTCTATAGATCCAGCTATGCACTGTTATAGCAGTGCTCAAAAAATATGTGAGAAATTGGAACTGGTATATTGTCCAGCACTACATGCGCCATATATTTTGCTTTCTGCAATCCACGTGCTTATGAATGCTCTTGTAGCAGCAAAACGTTGCTTGTACTATAGTACACTTCATTCAGTAGCCCTTGCTCAAGCCATAGAAAAGGGCCTATTCTTTCCTGAGCTTCAGGGCTAAATAAATGTATCTAAAGCATGTGAGACCATATAAAAGCCAGAGTGAACGAGCCCAAGGCAGCCAAACCTCTTTTGTGCAATATCTAGAAATAATTCCAAGGTCGACTTTCTTGGTATCGAGGGGTTTGGAATAAACAGCACTAATTAGCCCACATGTGATACAATGGGCCTATCTCAGATAGCCTGATGACTGAAGAGAGTCTCCAAACTCTCTTATTCTCCTGCTGTTATGCCTCAGTTGAGAGAGGATGATGTTTTTAGTGATCAAGGTCTCCATGATCCAGAGCACTGCTGGGTCAAATCCTGATCACATCAAGGTAAATGAACAGATGAGAAATATAGTATCATTATAGACTCTTAAATTTAATGATGGAATATGTTTTCAATACAAAAGCTCATCAAGTCCAATCAAGTATCTTTAAGTTCATTTTTTTCTGTCATATCTAACACTAATGCATTAATGAAACAAGTTGAAAGCATATGTAAAATCAAGTGCAATAAAAAAGCCTTCTCAGTTTATAGCTGTCATCATATCTGAAGCAGATGAATAAAGATGCATTTAAATGGGAACTAGAACAAGAGATGATTCGATTTTAAGTGAGTTAATTTGACAGTTTGCCAAGCTAAAACTATGCGAATTACCTTAACAAAACTCCAATTAACAAAGACATCATGGCACACAAATGTGTGTATGTATGGCAAGCCGTTTTAGCTTTTATTCATTTCCAGGATATGAATTCTTGATATCAACAATTACATTTTTTGATATCAACAATTTAATTGCTGATATCTGTAATTGTATTTTCAATTACAGGCTGTCATTCAAAATACATTTTTGATATCAACAATTGATTTTTTACTTGTAGAAATATCATTTTTGATATGACTAATTGCATTGTTACTAGTAAAAATGCGAATTCCTGATATCAATAATTAAATTGTCACTAGTTGAAATGTCTATTCTTGATATGAACAATTCAATTGGTACTAGTAAAAATGATCATTTTTGATATCTGAAAATGTATTTCTGATATAGATATTATTTCAGATATCTAAAATGGCTTCCTTACTAGTAACAATCACATTCATGATATCAGAAATTAACATTGTCACTAGTAAAAATTGAATTATTGATATCAAAAATGATCATTGCTTCTAATAGCAATTAAATTGTGGATATCAAGAAAAGACATTTCAACTATAGTAACAATTGAATTCTTGATATCAAAAATAAAGGTTTTTACTAGTAATAATTGTATTTCTGATATGTGAAATTGTATTTTGAACTAGTAAGAAATCAATTCTTGATATCAACAGTTGGTTTTGAATGGCAGCCTATGGTGACATTTCACTAGTGAAAATACAATTGTTGATATCAAGAATTCATATCCTGGAAATGAATAAAAGCTAAAACGGCTTGCCATAGTGATGTGCCTACTGCCTACCTACCAAATAAATAAATAATTAATATATATATATATATATATATATATATATGACTATAATTAATAAATATATAAATATGTATATATAAATAATAAAATAAAATAAAGATGTGCACGGTTTCTAAAAATCAGATTGACAAGATTTCTCTAGATCAAAGAAAAGAAAAGAATAAAAATAAATAAATAAATAAAATAAGACAAATCAAAACAAAATGTATATCCGGGAGAAGTACATATGATCTAAAGTGTCAAACTGAATCAAGTCTGATCAGGTGTCACTCACAACTGAAGCTCTTCATGTATATAAAAACCACCCCCAGGACAGTACACAAGTCCTATTGATGGCAGACAAAGCGGACTGTGTCCACGTTCCCACCCCACACACACACACATGCCCCACAGGACTCGAGGGTCCGTCATAGACAGGCTCATATACTGCAGTGTGGACACTAAATGGCCTATTCTCAATGCAATCAATGTCTCATTACATCCCACCGTTATAAATCTGAGCCCTATTTAGTCTGGGGATTAAAGGAAACAGGCTAGAGAAACACACGTCGACGTAAATACATCACAAACAGATGCATGCAGAGACACGCACCCACATTACCCTGCATTCAAAGAGAGGCAAGACCTCCAGCACATATATGCATATACATGCACGTGAAGTTCTGTGCACACTTGTGCTAAGTCAAAGAAATAGTTAACACAAAACAATAACTACACACTTTTTACTACGGAAATGGGAACTAGTGAAGTGAGTTTACTGTGGGAGATTATCAGTGAATAGACACTCAATCTTTTTCTCACAAAAAGCTTTCAGTCTTCTGAAAACCTGCAGTCACATGGACTACTTTGTGGTTATTTAATGTTACTTATGAAGCTTGAAAACTCCACTGACTATATGAATCAGAATCATAAATGTTTGCAATATTATGCCAATACATTTGGTTAACAGTTTTCGGGGGGGTTGTTCGTTTTAGAAACCCTGTTTCAGTGCACTTAACTTTTAATATTTTGAAGATGTGTTGTTTCAAGTGGATTGTTCATTAGTTATACGCTACGTCTACAAAAGAAAGAACTTCGAAGAAAAGGTTCTATATAGAACCTTAAAAGGTTCTATCAGCGCTACGTATTTGGAACTCATAAAAGGTTCTATACACTCTTAAAAAAAGGGTTCCTCTGGGTTCTATATAGAACCCTGGAGTTCCATACTTGGCCAATAGAACTTTTTACCAAAAAAAAAAATGTTTCTATATAGAACCATTTTGGAGTTGGAACCATTTCTGGTTCTAAATAGAACCATTTCTTCTAAGAGTGTACTATAAAACTACACTAAAAATTGTGAAATTATTCAAATTTAAAATAGCTGTTTTCTATGTGAATTGTAATTTATTTCTGTGATCAATGCTGAATTTTCAGCATCATTACTCAGTCTTCAGTGTCACATGATCCTTCAGAAATCATTCTAATATTATTCATTATTATCAATGTTGAAAACATTTGTGCTGCTTCATATTTGATTAAAAACAAAATCCAGAATATGTTGATGAATAGAAAGTTCAAAAGAACAGAATGTATTGTAAATAAATCTTTTGTGACATTAAAAATGTCTTTACTGCCACTTTTGATCAATTTAATGCATGCTTGCTGACTAAAAATATTAATTACTTATCTTACAAATCTTACTGACCCCAAACATTCGACTGGTATAATGTTCTTCGAACGTGCTTACAGAACAATCTGTTTCTTACTCAACTAAAAAAGCACGAAAGCACTTTTTAAAGCAGAATAAATAAAAATTGCTGCACATGTATACGTTTATGCTGTAGATTAAAGAACTGAAAAGCCAACCCGGTCTCATCCCAAGACGTCATATAACTGACGTTTTGGGACGTCTTTTGACCATACGTCAATATCCGCCTTTTTAGGGCCCCCTTAAACGTCGGTAGATGAGGTTATAGGATCCTAACTCTACCCCAGACCTAAACTTAACCCTAAACCCAACCCGTCACCTAACCGACGTTAAAGGTAAAGCGTCAGTTGTATGACGGCCCGGGATCGCCATCTACCGACGTTTAAGGGGACCCTAAAAAGGCGGATATTGACGTATGGTCAAAAAACGCCCCAAGACGTCAGTTATATGACTTTTTGGGATGAGACTGTGTTAGAAAAGCACACATGCAGCAAGGATGAGTATGTGTTGCTGAGGTGAGCACGGACACCAAATGCTCATTTATCATTTATAAATGCTATCTTATCACCTCTTCATCACAAAATACATCCTCATGAATCATTAACGGCTGCCTGAGAATTTACATCTGTTTTAGCTGACACATTACAGTAAAATGAACTGCAATGAAACCAAATGGCCATGTTACAAAACCTACTGATGTGGTAGAACTGTAGTATGACTGACAAATATCAACGCATTCTCACCCCAAGGCGTCACCTTTGACCATGCTTCAATATTTGACGTTTTAGGCGCCCTTTAGCGTCACTTACATGACGCGATCCTACGGCGTCATCTAACTGATGCTAAAGGAAAGCGTCAGTTAGAGGACGCGGTTAGGTTTAGGTGTGGGGGTAGGGTACACGCGATCCTAGGACGTCATCTAACTGACGCTAAAGGGCGCCTAAAGCGTCAGATATTGAAGCATGGTCAAATGCTTCCCAAGGCGTCAGTTAGGTGACGCCTTGGGGGTGAGAATGGGCTGCAAATATGCATCAAGTTTATGTTGAAACTATATGTAAGCCTAAATATTTTTTGAGTGTAGTTTTGATAATTTACTCACCCCCATGTCATCCAAGATGTCCATGTCTTTCCTGGAATGTTTTCATCAAAAACCTTAATTTCTTTTCGACTGAAGAAAGAAAGACATGGACATCTTGGATGACATGGGGGTGAGTAAATTATCAGCAAAAGTTTTTTTTTTTTTTTTTTTTTTTTTAAGGGAACGTGGCAAGATCCAACATGCACTTCCAACGCATTCTCACCCCAAGGCGTCACCTTTGACCATGCTTCAATATTTGACGTTTTAGGCGCCCTTTAGCGTCACTTACATGACGCGATCCTACGGCGTCATCTAACTGATGCTAAAGGAAAGCGTCAGTTAGAGGACGCGGTTAGGTTTAGGTGTGGGGTGGGGGTGGGGTACACGCGATCCTAGGGCGTCATCTAACTGACGCTAAAGGGCGCCTAAAGCGTCAGATATTGAAGCATGTCCAAATGCTTCCCAAGGCGTCAGTTAGGTGACGCTTTGGGAGTGAGAATGGGCTGGCACTTCATACACTCTCAGAAAAAGAAAAAAAAAAGCTGTCACTGGGGCTGTACCTTTTCAAAAGGTAAACTTTTGTCCATTTTAGGTGCTAATATGTACATTTTAGTTGTTATATGTACATTTTAGGTGTTAATATGTACATTTTAGGTGCTAAAAAGTACATTTTAGTTGTTAATATGTACATTTTATGTCCTAATACAGTATGTACATTTTAGGCGCACATATGTCAATTTTAGGTCCTAATTTGTACATTTTAGGTCCTAATATGTACATTTTACGTGTTAATATGTACATTTCAGAAGCTAAGTGCATTTTAGGTGCTAATATGTACATTTTAGGTATTAATATGTACATTTTAGGTGTTAATATATCCATTTTAGGTGCTTAAATGTACCACTAAGGTACCAATTGTGCAGCCTTTGGGTACAAAAGTGTAACTTTTGAAAAGGTACAGCCCCAGTGACAGCTTATACCTTTTTTTCTGAGAGTGTATGAGGAGCACTTTATGTTCTATGTTGTTCTAAATCATTTAAGAGATTCCATTTCCCTAAAGATGTAACCTATAGGCATTAGACAGCATGGCTCACTATAGGATTTGAAACAGATGCTTTCCTCCATTGTGCATCCCCTGAAGATTGTCATCTGTGGAAGCTGGCTTTATCATGTTCCACACATTCAGACTGAGAAATACTTGACATTTACACGGAGAAGGAACCATCTCGGCATCTGAAGCAGGAGTGCAGCCGGAGAGCATGTTTTTATACGTGCATATCAAGATACACGTGACCGATAGAAAAGCCAGATCCACACTGACAAGGAGAGACTCGGAGAAATGAGCTAACTAAAAGAAACGCGCTAGCGGAGACAGAAGGAAGGAAGCTGCCTGCCACAAGATAAAAGCTACGGATGCAAGATACACAACAGAAGTCAGACAAAGCCGTGCTTCCTGAAAAATTCATGTTTAAGTAAATCCATGGGAAATGTCCATGAGAAATCTGTGCTAATTAGCCAAATCTTCCCAAAATTTCAAAATATTGATCTCTAAATGGAAAATATAGCCTATATATTGTGTTATGTGTGATTGCTTTGCCATGCAGATAGAGCACAACATATAAATAAAAAATTTAAAAAATTAAAAAATTAAATAAATAAAATTCAAATGTAAAAAAATTAAATTTAATAAATAAAATTAAAATGTAAAATTAAATTCAATAAAATAGTGCATGAAATAAATAAAATACAAAAAAAAAATGGTTTCAAAGCTAGAAATTCTGAAACTTTCCCCATTAAAAGTATCTCAAAGCCTATTGAGAGAAGACAGAGCCTTGGAATACTCCTCTATTAGATATATTTTATTTTGTAACACTTTTTGCTGAATGAAGCGAGAGCAATCAAAAGCATCTTTCTAAAGGTAAGGCAGGAGAGGGTCTGTTCCATTCACGAGCGACTCTTCTATTACAGCTCTCCATTTCATATTTCAATAAGATATGCGTCTGCAAAAACATATATGAAAGCTGATAAAAAGTTATTAACTGTCTTTACAAAGTGCAGTGAGAGTGTGGTCTGTGAGATGTTGATGTGGATCTAAGACTTCATCTGAATAAGAATAACAGTCTAAATGAGCTGATGCAAGGACTGATATAGGAAGTAATAATGTTTCAGCTTGTAAAAGATAAAATGATGAAAATCCTCTCGGATCTACAGGTATTCTCATTCCCAGCGGGATTTACTCTCTTTTAGATTGGAATGCAATGCAGTGTGATGATATATATCTTTTCAGATGTTAAAGGAATAGTTCACCCAAAAATATACCTCTCTTAAAGTTGACTGACCCTCATGTTGTACCAAATCCATATGATATTCTTTCATATTCCCTCTAATGCAAAATGATCTATTAGGCAGAATGTCTGAGCTGCTCTTTTCCATAGTCAAGCTTCAAGAAAGCACTCCAAAAGTATAAAGGTTTTCCAAAAAAAAAAAAAAAAAAAAAAAAAAAAATCATTTTTTTTTTCTAATTAAATAAATATACTGTAGTATCAGAATGCCATGAGGTAAATTAAATGACTAAATTGTGACAATAACTGGGGTGAACTCTTCCTTTAAACATCATGGTTATGTTGTATTTTCTAACTTAGTAGTGCAATTACAGCTCTTCAAAAATGATTTGCTCTCTGAAAAGTAATATTTCATTTAAAGTTATGCTCATAATTCTAAACCCTACTACCTTTTCCATAACTGATCAGATTTTATACTTTATTAAATTCAGATCTCTATATATTAAAAATCTTTCGGAGCAAGCGCACTCACAGGTCTGTGCCGTATCTGCTGCTGTGTTACAATAAATGGCAAAAGAGCACAAGGTCGCAGGATTTACTGAGAGCTGGAGTAGAGAAGAGCAGAGACGCAGACGCCTTGTCACATTCGTTTCCTCTGGCTTTGTGGCTTTGTAGACACAATCCAAGTCTGAATAACACGGTTTAAACAGCACAGAGAGACAGGGAGGGTTTAAGAGAGAAACAAGTTAGGGAAAAAGAGAGAGCGAGGGGAGAGAGAGATGCACGAGAATCTGTCACCAACTTGAAGACCAAAACGGGAAACGTTTTCAATCGCAGATCACAAAATAATCCATCCTACTTCCATACTCCCTTTTGAATAAAATAAAATAATTAAATTAAAATTAAAATTAAAATTAAAATTAAAATTAAAATTAAAATTAAAATTAAAATTAAAATTAAAATTAAAATTAAAATTAAAATTAAAAAATAATTAAAATAAATTAAATACAATAAAAAATTTAATTTAATTATTTAATTTAATTAAAAAATTATAATAATTAATAAATAATAAAATTTGTAAAAAATCTGAAACAATTCCCATTAAAAGTAACTCAAAGCCTGTTTAGAGACAGAGCCTTGAAATACTCATCTAAAAAAAAAGAGAACATGTTTTTTACATATTTTATTTTGTACACTTTTTGCTGAATAAAGGCAGCAAAATCAACAGCATCTTTCTAAAGCTAAGGCAGGAGAGGACCTGCTCCATTCATGAGCGACTCTAACAGATTCCCATTTCACATTTTAATAAGATATGAGTCTGCATAACAATATAAAAAGCTGATAGAAAGTTATTAACCATCTTACAATAAAATAATGCATATAAAGTGTCAAATGAAAAGTAAAAATCACCTGTATTTACCATTATTACCATTAAAATCTAGCATTTATATATCAGGGGTTTGATGGGAGTCTAATGCCTGGTTCAGATTACACGATTTTTTTTTGTCTGTTACGATAGTCGCTGTGTCAGATTACGCGATTTTGACTCCTAAAATCTCATCGTGTCGTGGACAAGACACATGTCAGACTGCACGTTGATATAAGATATTTATATATATTTTTTTATGTATAAATATATATATATATATTTAATTTTAGTTTTAACGTTAGCACCATCGTCTCTCTTACGTTTCGCCAATTTTGAAAGTTGTGTATGGAAAAGCTTGTGCTCCTATTGGTCAACCTCATACATGTGACGGAACCGTCGTGGACGACCGTTAAAAAATGTAAACATGCTAGTCTTTTTGTCGTGATGTCGTGAAGCATCGCAGACGCGACATAGGTTGTCGCCCACTATGACACACTATACGAGATGATGCGATCGAATCTTGCGTCCCGACGCCCGTTGTCGTTTACGAATCCCCACGACACCCTACGTCAAACGGATCGTGCCAAAATCCGGCTAAAATCGTGTAATCCGAACCAGGCATAAGTGGAGAAGATGGGGGGATAAATGTTGACAAACTAATAAAATGTAGTATTTACTTTCTCATTTTTTTTCTTACTTTTAGTCTAGCCTGTTTTCATAGACATATACACTAGACCTCACCTTGGCCACGGCAGTTCATTGGAACGAATGCGTCAATAGAGCCGCCATCTTGAAACAGGGGAGCCCCTCCACTTTAATGCATCAGACACAGGTCTAACGGAAATAAAATCACCATAAATCCTCATGAATGTGATTTTTCTTGTTTTTTTGGTTTGTTCCAACGGTCAGACATGTATTTATCATTGATTCCAGAAAGAAATTATTATTATTTTTTTTTTGTAAAAACATTCTTCCTAGTTCAGATTTCATCCGTGAACATCATACGCTGCACAAAAGTCCGCCACCATCAATGAATTCGAAGTAACGGCAGAGATAGCAGCATTACCTAGCTACTTCCTATGACAAGACCCCTGTTCCAAGATGGCGGCGGTTTTGACGCATCCTTAGAACCCCAAGGTGAGGTCTAGTGTATATGTCTATGGCCTGTTTTCAGCAATACAAATTTGAAGAAGCTAAATAACGTCTGAATGAATAACCCTAATGTGAAGCTCTTGTTAATGTTCATTCAATACAAAGTTGGAGAAACACAAAACTACAGATGGAGCAACATCACTTTAACTCGCATTTCCACAGCTGAAACCTCTCCGACTTCCACCAAGTTCGCAGAATTCACAGAAAAGACAGATGAGTCCCCAATATTCGCTCCCCAAATGATCTTAATGATAAACTAAGGCTGGCTATGCCAACACGGGGAAAGCCGGCGCTCGTTTCAGCGAGACTGTGTGGCTGTTAGACCGCCTGCAGATATTTATTAGAGCCGTATGAAATTTTCATGCGGTGTGAAGCATTCTCTTTCATCCAGCAGCCTGCTGTCAAGCGTGAGGAGGAAGCCTGGCAGATCTGCACGGGACGGGGGGCGTTTAAGAGCGGGGGGGCATGCCTTCAGGTGACATCATCAAAAGACAGGGGTGAGGGGGCGGAGACATCATCAACCCAAATCAGCCAATTAGAAGAAGACGTGGCTTAGCACAACTGTTTGACGAGACGAGAGGCTTCTAGGATGGCGAGTCAAGCCAGAGAACAAAGACGCGAGCTAATCAGCGAACACCGCTAAACCGAAGCACTTTATGGGGTTAACTTCAAACTTTGATCAAAAGTAACAGCAAAGACATTTGTAAAGTTACAAAAGGTTTCTTTTTCAAATAAACACTGTTCTTTTGAATCTTCGATTTATTAAAGAACCACGGGGGGAAAAAATTCTAAATTGATAATGATAATAAATGTCAATCGGAATATTGTACTGTATTTTTGATCAAATAAACGTAGCGTTGAAAGCACAAGAGACTTCTTTCAGAAACATCGAAAAAAACGGAGGAGTTTTTTAGGAGGAACTGAGGAGTTTTAGCATAAGAAGAGGATCTAAACTCATGAGAGGAGGAGAATGAATGAGTTTCTCTACTCATTCCTCTGCTTGTTACTCTGCTCGTTACTCATTCATCTACTTGTTCCTCTACTTGTTCCTTTACTCGTTCCTTTACTCATTCCTCTACTCGTTACTCATTCATCTACTCGTTACTCATTCATCTACTCGTTCCTCTACTTGTTCCTTTACACGTTGCTCTAATCGTTACTCGTTCATCTACTCGTTCCTCTACTCGTTACTCATTCCTCTACTCGTTACTCATTCATCTACTCGTTCCTCTACTCGTTACTCATTCCTCTACTCGTTACTCATTCATCTACTCGTTCCTCTACTCGTTTCTCTACTCGTTACTCATTCATCTACTCGTTCCTCTACTTGTTCCTTTACTCGTTGCTCTACTCGTTACTCATTCATCTACTCGTTCATCTACTCGTTCCTTTACTCATTCCTCTACTCGTTACTCATTCATCTACTCGTTCCTCTACTCGTTACTTTACTCGTTCCTCTACTCGTTACTCATTCATCTACTTGTTCCTCTACTCGTTCCTTTACTCGTTTCTCTACTCGTTACTCATTCATCTACTCGTTCCTCTACTCGTTCCTTTACTCGTTCCTCTACTCGTTACTCATTCATCTACTCGTTCCTCTACTCGTTACTCATTCCTCTACTCGTTACTCATTCATCTACTCGTTCCTCTACTTGTTCCTTTACTCGTTGCTCTACTTGTTACTCATTCATCTACTCGTTCCTCTACTCGAGCAAAATGTTAATTTGCAGCAAGGTCCTTCGTCTCGTAGACCAGTGGTGAGGTCTCTTCAACCAGTTTTTCCAGTCTTACACTTATGACAGGGTGAAACATAATTCTAAATTTAAAGGCCATTTTAATCAAAAGACAAACACTGACCATGTCTCCCTCTCCTCTCCTCTAATTCCTCTTTTCTTCCCTGCTATTTTCTTCCACCTTTCTTTATCCTCCTCCCATTCTCTCTTCTCCTTTATGTTGAGTCCTTTGAAAACGATGACAGTAGATGGGACGATGATGACACAGACAGATGGCATACGATAAACTTTCACTCTAAGGCCACGTTTACACAAAGCCGGGTATTTAACAAAACTAGCAAAAATTTCCCCCCTCTCCGTTTTCAAAAATAACATCGTTCACACACCCGCATAAATACCGCGTCGAGCACCATCATAACTATGCCAAACCTATTGGCGGCAGTGTAGGGGTTAAGGATAAAGCCATTCAAGCCAATCAGAATCCTCAGAAACGACAAGAGAGAACCTAAAACGCCGTTTCTCCCAGTTCACACGACAACACATAACCGGCGTTTTCAGAAATCTCCACTTTGGCCGGAGTTTTTAGAAATAATCGTTTTCAGTGATAAAAACGGCGTTTTCGTGTAAATGAGAGGGCAAAACGCAGCGTTTTCCCATCGTGTAAACGGGGCCTAAAATGCCATTTAGGAAATTTTCTTTTTTGCCATTTTACTCACTCACTCACACACAAACATACTCTTCTGTGGTTGAGGGGAAGTACATTGTATTTGACCTTTGGGTTGTGATTGTGATGGGCAGTTGGCTAAAGGTGAGTCATTATGCAGGCCTATAGACAGTAGGTGTGTGTGTGTGAGAGAGAGAGAGAGAGAGAGAGAGATAGCAAGAAAAAGAAAGCTCTAAAACCTCTATGACAGAAAGGGAAATTCTTGTACTCTGTTTTTCCAATTAGTGCACTAAGACTTAGTATATAGTGTCAGGCCTGTTCAAAATGTGTGTGTGAGTCACTGGTTAATTTCTATTCTCCTCCAGTGCTCTTCTGGTGTCTTCAGCACAAGGGGCTTTTTGTGGACTGTATTGTGACGGCAGACTCTGGCAGGCACAGACAGGCCGGGGCTGAAGGCCAGCTCAAACACACACACACACACACACACTCCAGCAGAATCAGAGCGGAGACGAGCCAGTGCCCAAACACGCTCGACCAGCAAAACCGAACACACTTCAGCTCAGCACACATGAACAAACCCTGAATGGAGTTGCACATCACAAATACACACTGATCCACATGGAAAGAAAAATCATAAATAAGATTTATTTCATATTTTTTTCCGATAGGCACCAATGGAATTTAATTGGAGAGCAAATAAAGCAGTCTATTGCTTCTCAGTATTTTTTTTTTTTCCCAAAAGACTAGTCTCATGGTTAAAGGAGGTAAAAAGTTTGGAGTTGGTATTTTTTTGTTTTTTTTTTTGTTTCTGAAAGTCTCTTATGCTCACCGAGTGCATAATTTATATGATCAGAAATACAGTAAAACTGTAATATTGTGAAATATCATTACAATTTAAAAACATTTTTTATTCGAATATATTTTACAATTATTATTTTATTTTCTTTAGTTACAAAGCTGAATTTTCAGCATACTTCAGGGTAACATGATCCTTCAGAAATCATTCTAATATGATGATTTGTTGCTCAAGAAATCTGTCTTAAAATGATCAAATTTGAAAACAGTTGTGCTGCTTAATATTTTTGTGGAAACCTGGACACTTGATGAATAGAAAAGGTCAAATAACATTTATTTAAAATGCAATTGTTTGCAACTGTGGCGAGCAGGACGAGGCTGAGGGCATGATTACTACACTCTGGGTTGTTGTTTCAACCCAAATTTGGGTCAAATATGGACAAACCCAAATATTGGGTTCAAAATGTCATTTAACCCTAAAACCATATTCTGGACAAATGTGGGCAAAATAGTTCTGATTTATTTAAAAAAAAATACTTCCCTTGATCTGAGTGGAACAAGGCTTGACTACTTTTCCTAAGTTTGCCTCCTGAACACACACAATTTTTATTTATTTATTTATTTATTTTTTGCCTCAATTCTACAATGTTAAGTGGGTGAAAAAAAATCTTGTATTTGGGTCAAAAATGGGCACCCATAGAAATGAATGGGAAAAACTGTAATTTAGAGCATTCAAAAATAAGAAAAAATAAGACACCATGTGACAGCAAAGTCACTTCATCTATAGGTTTTAGCTCTAAGAATTGGAAAGATATTTTAATGTAGTTAAAAAAATAAAATAAAAAAACCCCATAAAAATAAGCATAATTTACATAGAAAATATGGTGCTTTTTGAAGTAAATAAGATCAAAAATACCCCCAAAATAAATTAAAAAAACACCATAAATGGATAGACAAAACTTTAATCGAAGACAGAGATATAACATAAATAAAAATTAGGATCACACCTGAGTCCTCTGTGCCCACATTTGCCCACAATTACAGGATTAAGGGCTATAAAGTGAACACGGTTTGAGTAGCTACAATTTTAACCCAAATTAAACTTTCACTGTATTTGTAATTTGTACAACTGTAATTGTAATTACAAACTGTAATTTTTTTAACCCGACATTTGGGTTTGTCCATATATGACCCAAATTTGGGTTAAATAAACAACCCAGCATTTTTTATAGTGGAATGAGCGACATCCGTGCAACGCACCGGTCTCGTAGCATAAAGTAGGAGTGACAACAGTGAAGAGAAAGAGAGGACCAGGCCTGGACTTATGTTGTGGTTTTTGTGTTTTATTATGTGACAGCAGCCCCTCACACACAAAACCCTACATAAATAAGTCCAGGCCTGTCCTCCCATGATCTCCAGTGTCGTCGTTCCTCGTTTTATGCTTCCGCTCCTCCGTGAGAGATACGAGACCGGTGCGTCTCACACGTGTCGCTCATTAGTAATCACGGCCTCGTCCTGCTCCCCACAGTTACATTGTAAATGTCTTTACTGTCACTTTTGATCAATTTTATGAGTGCTTGCTAAATAAATGTTTTAATTTCATTTAAAAACTTTATTGATCCCACACTCTTAAATGAGAGTGTTAATGAAATTGCTTCGATTTGACAAGATACAGATGTCTACCATAAAAAGTCAGAAATCCCAATAAGCTGAAACATTTCTCATCAAATCCTTTCCACATTCATTTTATAGCTCTATTTTTCTTAATCATCTAAGACAAAGTCGATACTTAAATGAAACCTGAATTGAGAACACCGTTACATCTCATCTGAGTTATTAAAGAGCAACAAAAGTCTCCGCTGGGAAGAAACACATGCAGGAACTTTTATAGTATTAAAACTTCCACAAGCACGCAACAAAATATGTCTTCAGGCCATCATAATCTCAGCCAACACTGGCACTAAAACTTCAGAAAGTGGCATTCATGAGAACTGAAAATTAAATAAAAAAATGATCAAGTGATTCTGTGTACTCTACAATTCAAGACTGCACTAAAATCCCATCAAAAAATGCAATGATAACTTGTATCTATCTAGTGAAACGCACCTATTTATTATATGTGCATTTCATATTCTAACAAATAAATGTGTGAAATGCCACACTGTTTATTCAATTCAAGTGATCCACTTTAAATGACATGAATATGCACATAGGATTCGTTGATTTATGCACACACACCTGATTAAATCCATCTAGCCTAAATGCAGTATAAATACTGAAAATATATACAAGAAATGTCATTATGCAGTGAATAAATCTGTGGTGTAAAGTTCACCCAACCAGTCACTCTGACTCCACGCATGCTGTTGTGTTTCTTACCTGGAGCTGGAGTGTGTGATCTGAACCGTATTGAATGAATAAAAGGGTGAGAACCGGGTCCCTGAACCAAGTCCATCCTTACAGTAGAGGCACGCTGACCCCAGAACACAGTTACCCACTGTCTCACTGGCCAAAGTGCCAAGGTCAAAGACTGACCTGACCCACACTGAGTGTGTGTGTGTGTGTGTGTGAGATCATATCAGTGTCTATCAGCTGCACTCGGGATTATTGATTAGTTTCCCAACAACTGAATCATTTGTTGTTTGTCAGTAAGATATAATTTACTTGAAAAACAAAAATAATATTAAATCAACCTTATAAAATATATTACGACTGGTGGTTGTCACATATTTATTTAATTAAGTTTATCTTTGTAAACACTAATAATAACACATATTAGTATATCTTTTAAATGAACAAATGCTGAAATGCAATTTTCCTGTGCAAATATTTGAGTATCTCTGAATAGGATATATATTTGCTTAATATATTAAGCAAAAGTCCATTTTCTGCAAGTAAAAAGAATAAATATTTTAAACTATTACATATAGTTTTAAAAATGATGAAAACATTTATTTTAAAATAGGCTAATAAAAAATACGATCAAATAAAAAGATGATAATAATAATTGTATAAACACTTTTTAAATACTTAAAAGAAATTATAATGAAAAAACAAATTTGATATTATATATATATATATATATATATATATATATATATATATATATATATATATATATATATATATATATATATATATATTATTTATATGAATAAATGTCTTAATATATTATGCAAAATATATTAGGCACAAAATATTAAGTAAATATGTCCTGTTCAAAGATGTTTACTTACTAGAAAACAAGACTAAAAAAATTTAAAATCTACAAATATGTGATAAACATAATTTTTTCTAAATAAACAGCCTAATTATACCTAATTATTTGAATAATTTTTGAGACAAACAGCAGACAAATTCATTTTTATAAGAACATGTGGTTTTGTGCAGAGCTCCCCTCTAACTTCCTCCTGTATCCTCCTCCTCTCTCTCTCTCTCTCTCTGGAGCATACGCTTGGTCGAGGTTAAATAGCCGAAATATGCTGACATGAAATCAGGAAAACAGCTTTAACGCGGCAGACACAGAACAGTGACTCGTTCTATCACATCAAAACGCCTCTGGATGCAACCATAACCAAAAGAGACCGTGAGCGGAAAATGAGAGAGATGGATTTGTCATCACTTTTCCAACTAAATAACTCTTAAAGCTCCGCTTGTGTCAAGTTGGCCATGTGCGAACACTGGCAGTGTGCTACGAGAGTATAGCACGGATCTTTTATTCAGCTGAACAAAGGAATCAGGCCGTTCTGAGGGTCTTATTGTCATGCCTTTCCCAACCTCTCAATCCCGCTTCCGCAATTCTTCTATCTTTATCTCTCACACCTTCTGTCCCTCTCACCTTTCCATCTCACTTGCTCTCTTCCTTCTCTTTTCTCTCAGTAATGGGGTTCGGTGCTGTAGAAAATTGAAGGGGGGGGGGGGCGTTTTGTGTGTGTGGTCCGTGCTGCTGAGTCTAATTGCCGGTGTTGTGGTGCTAAAGTCTTCCGGGGAGCCACACAGAGCCGGCGGGGTAAAATTGAACAAGCATCACCCGTCAGGAGAGCTTCCACTCAGAGCTGCTGTCAGCCTGCCCTGTTTACCTGCTACACAATTATCACACAGCCCCAGGGAACCCTCTGAAACAACATGTCTATCCTCTGGGGGAAGCGTGATGGTCCAACATCGCAGAGGCAGATCGGTCACTGATTCTTGCTGTGTGTGTTATCGGTTGGAAGTAAATGAAAGGTAGTTATGAAAAATAAGGGCCGGTACACACAGAATGTTTTTTTGAATTCCACTGCACAGTTTGCTAATATTTTGTTGCATTTTTAAGAGATTTTGACTGCTGTTCAGCTATTTTCTGTTATCCATTATTTCTGTTCTCGTTATATTCTTCTTAAAAGTGCATCTCGAGACCCTTGCAATCTATTTGTGGCTTCTTTTGATATGTAATATATTTGTTTAATGTTTTAAGCTAAATAGCATACAGTAATATATTTACACTTTTTCAGAGAATATTCCATGAAGTAATTTATTTCTTCCATATTAATAAGGACAAAAACAACATACATTTTTTACAAATATTTAACTATATAAAATGTATTAACTTTTGTATGGTTATATATATATACTGTATATATATATGAAGAGTTCAGATGCAAAAGCCTCTAAATGCCATTTGAAATTTTCTTCTAAAATGACCATTTTTATCAAGCTTGTATATTTAAGTTCAGTAATTTCACTTAAATAACAATTAATAGGTAATCTTCATTGGCATTTAAGTGAAATTACTGAACTGAAATATAAAAGATTGATAAAAATTATCATTTTAGAAGAAAATTTCAAATGGCACTTAGAGGCTTTTGCATCTGAACTCTTCATATACACACATATATACATATATACTGTATATATTAGGGGTGTAACGATAAACTCATGTCACAATTACGATACTATACACTATATTCACAGTATTTTAATCACGTTTTTTATTATTACTTTATCATTATTAAAATATTATTATTATTGTTTTATTATTATCAGGACCCACAAATATTCCCCCATTGCATTGTTATACATTATATTCAACATTATCTACAGTAGTTTAATGTAGTAATGTCACTGAAACTCCATAAACGTTCATTTTTTCCTCACGCAAATATCTTTACACTATTATACCTTATAAATACAGCTACCTCTAACTCTAGCTAACTCTATATCACGAATCATATCGTTTACATATTGTCGCAATTTTAACAATGTATCGTAACACCCCTAACATGTATACACACACACAGACACACACATATATATATATATATATATATATATATATATATATAATTAAAAATAATAAATATGTTTAACAAAATAAATAAAAAATAAAATAAGCATGTCCTGAGTGTTGACAGACCCTGGGGTTGCTCTTGTGTTGACCTGAGTGAGTGAAGTGGTTTTCGTGGGGTCTGGCCGTAGCCGCTGACCTGGCCCTTGGCTCAATGGGACAGTGGGTCAATGGTTCTGTGCAGCAATGCAGGGATTCCCTTACACACAAAAAGAGTGTGACCCTGCCTGAACTATGGCTTCAACTCTCACTCGAGATCCTTCCAATTCATTCACCCGAACTCTCCAGGCGCATCTGTCCAATACAACCATCACTCCCAGCTTATTAAATCTCCCTAAAAGCTGGTGGGTGCAATGATTTGTTTCTTCTATTGTCTTGGCAGCTTAATTGCGGATTGCTTCCCCTCCTGTTTCCATAACCACCCACACTGATTTCCAGCCCAAGTACTCTCTTGACCAGCTCTAGGACAGAGATGGAGCTCTGGAGAGTTCACACTGAATCACCTCCTGCAGGAAATCTGGGAGGGATCAGGCCGGGAAGAGGAGGGATCGTGGCCCTATCACTTACACTGCACATCTACGCGAATGGACTTGATGGCAGCCACCCCCACCCCGTTCTCAGCTTTGCAGTAGTAGCGGCCGCCCTGCACCCTCTGGATGTTGGGGATCCGTAGAGTCTCATTGAAGATGGACGTCTCCTGGAACTTGTCAGAAGCGCTGCCTGCTGTCTTGGTCCACCGTACCTGCAGGGGGCGACATTCAGAGACTCGTTAGCTAACGTGCGAAACAACTGCATTTCAGTGCATTTCACACATAATTGTACATCTGGTTTACAGGGACTCTCCATACACTCTCCTGGAAGTGTCCTCATAAACCATGTTTACGTTCTAATAATATAATAATGTCACTATGCACATATACTACACACAAACGTGGACATGCCATGTATATAAAACCGTATATATCTTCCCACAACAATGAACCTCGTTACACTGGTGCCGAAATCCGGGAAGAAGGAGGCTTATTACTGCCACAGTTGCGACCCATAGAGGAACAAGCCGAGAGAGAGTAATATGAATGTTGCTAATATTACAATTTAAGCTACATTGGTCAACATTCATTAGGTAACCTGGCCTAACAATATTATAGCATTTATTAATCTAGATTAATCAGTAATAAAATGTAACACATGTTTAGCATGTTAACATTACTTTATGCAATGCATTATATGCATAATATGAACCCAAAACACAAACAGTAACCAAACCAAGATGAAAATTCTATAAATGTAAATGCTTAATAAATCTCTGTTGATGCATGACAGCTAATGATTTGCATGTCATTTCATTATTCTATTATTATTATATATGAATCTTAAAGATATTAACCTATTTTAATTGTATAATTTCAGGGGGTTTTCCTCACAAAATCGATTTTACCTACTGTATGTTCCTTGAATGAATTTATTTATTTTTAACATTTTGATACTTTTTTGTTGTTTTGGGGTTTTTTTTATTTCTTTGCACATTTGGTAGTGGAGAGTTTCAAGCAATGTTGTTTCAATTCACTTAAATTGAGAGTTTTTTTTTTTTTTTTTTTTCAACTGTGGCATCGATTTAGTATCAATACTGAGGTATTAGGTTCTGGTATCGTACCGAAACCAAAATTGTGGTATCGAGCCATCCCTAATATATATATACAGTATATACTGTATATATATATATATATACACAATTACTTCAGATTTGGTCTCTGTTTTGCTTTAATGTGCTTTGATTGTCAAAAAAAAGTGCAGAATCTGATTCATAAATTAAAATAAATAGATAAATATCTAGAGAAACTGAAGCTTTGTTAAGTAACATTTTTAAATGAAAAAAGCTGCAGATTGTTAATGAGGTCTCAGACTACTTACTTTGTACAGTCTATGTGAAAAAAAGATATGTCTTAATAAAATGATTAATGAATATAAAAGTCTAATATTTAGTCATTTAAATTAGAAAAAGCTCTTATTTAGTTTGTCTTTCAAATTAATAAATTAATGTACAGGAAAAACGGCTTAAAAATACAGTATGTCTAGAAAGGCCCATCATGTTCACAAGCAAGAAGTACAGTGGGACTCAATAAGTTTGACCCTAGTGTAAGTACAGCGGTCAGGCCCAGACGGTAATCACCCTCTCATCCATCTCAATCATTCTTTTGATGCCTTCACGCAATCTTTGCATTGAGTGTGTAAGGTCAAGTGAAAATCACAGACTAAAGCCGGTGTAATCTCCTCCACCTCTCCACCTCTGGACATCAGTAAGCTGCTTCTATTAAAGCGGGGTCACCTCTGAACAGGGTGCCACATGGGCGAGCATGCCATTGTAGTTAGAAGCGCTGGGGGCGGAGGGAAGGTACGTGCAAAGGATTATGGGATTACGGAGACCTGTGTAAATGACAAGCTTTGTGTTTATTTAGGTTTATTTGCCTGTGGATTTGGGACACAGCTGCTGTTCATTTATCAGGTGTAGCGGTGAGAAATGAACACAGAAAGAGAGAGAGCTCCTGGGTGTAACCTATCCACTTGGTGGCAAAGAACAGAAAAGCTGGTTGAAAACTGTTTGATGAGGCAAATTCACTGAAAAGTTGTGCCACTTTCATGTGTGAACGGTACACATCGCTCCATCCTCCTCAACCTATAATCAGCCATAATCTGGATGCTAAAACCTCAAAACTGTTATATTGTATTTTAAAAGTATTATTACATAAATTTCTACATTAAATTATTTGAAGATATGTCAACACTCCACACTAAAATTCAATCTGTTAACATAAAATTAATATTAATTTAGAAATAATTATAAATTGGCACCAAAAACTTACTGTAAAGTGCTACTATGTTTTCTGTTGTAATTGTGTTTTTTAACATGCGTATGTACATATTTATGTATACACACATGATCCTTCAGAAATCATTATAATATGCTGATTTTATGCAAATTTATGTTGGAAACAGTTGTGCTGCTTAGTGTTTTTTTAGTAACCTGTGATACTTTCAGGATTAGTTTGATAAATAAAAAGAGCATTTATTCAAAATCTTTTCTAACAATATAAATCTTTACTATCAGTGTTTTTAATCAATTGTTGAAATAAAGTATATATTTTTTAAAAGATGACTGACCCCAAACTTAGGTAGTGTATATTGTTATAAAATATATATTTTTTTTTATTTTAAATAAATGCTGTTCTTTTAAAACGTTTTTTTTTTTTTAAATAGGATATTAAAAAACTATTAAGCAGCACAACTGTTTTCAACATTGATAATCATCACATTAGAATGATTTCTGAAGGATCATGTGACACTGAAGCCTGGAGTAATGATGCTGAAAATTCAGCTTTGCGTCACAGAAATAAATTATATTTAATATATTATTAAAATAGAAACCCATTAATTTAAATTGTAACACTATTACACAATATTACTGTATTTGTCTGTAATATTGATCAAATAAATGCAGGCTTAATACGCATAAGAAAATTCTCTTTTAAAAAATATATTAAAAATGATATTTATACATACTATCCATCCATTCAGCACACTGCTTGTCCTCTGTAAGGTCAAAATGAATTAATGAACTAGGTAACAAAGGTAAAAAGATTATTAAAAAATAGACAAATACTTTCATAAGAGTTACAGGATATACATCCATTTTTGCATATACACAGTATTGTGTTAATATTCTATAATGAGCAAACTTGCTATATAGGTAACAATTCATTCAAGTAAAGGGCAGTAGTGCGCCGAAGATCTGACGCCTGTATCAGGATCCAACATTGATTGTGAAATGTCAACAAAAAAAATCCGTATGTTTGTGTTCGCAAAACTCTAGCATCACTGTTGATTTATCGCGGCTCTCAAAGGGCCACCGCTGGCAAATGTAAAACAGACGGCGCTGGATAGGCTATCATTACAGACGCCTCAGACGCCTCACTTTCAGCGATGAAAAGTCACGGTGCCAAAGAAACTTTCAAAGTCTCAGCGACATGAAGAACAGGGCTGATGGCAACAGACACCGAAATGCTGCCGCAACAGGAAACGCAACATGGGACGAAGAAATTAGTCATGAAAAAGATGAACCAGTGAAAGAGACAACGCTGCCCTTCTCAACATCAACAGCTGCCACACATCACAGTGTTTTACTGCTCCACAGATCCCAACAGACTGCGCAAACCCTGCCCGTCTCCCTCTTTCTTTACACACTCGTTTCTGTCTGCTCTTGGGAAACAACTCCCATGAGTCTGTCTTCATCTGTCTCTGCTGAAAAATCAGGCTCGGTGATACACACTTCTGATGATATGGGATCTGGATATGAACTTTCCATTTTGCAAGTAATGATTTCGGTTCTTTTTGTTCAGGCCAAGAGCAGGAACACCTAGAGATTGGCATGGTTTTACTTCAGTTAGCCTAATAGCTGGTTTGATTTGCATTGAAAGATGATCTTATGGAAAGTACCCCATGCCAATCTCTAGGTGTGGTGGAAGGTGTGTGATGATGTGGGGATATTTTAAATCCAAAGGCCAAGGAACTTTATCAGGATGCATATTATCCTGGATCCATGAAATAACTGGCTTTTAAAAATAAAAATCTGCCTGACTCTGTGGGAATTTAACATAGGGGTGTCCTGACTTATGCACCCTGTATTTTAAAGAAAAAACATTTATTTATTTATGATACATTATTCATTCACAAAGAAAATTTGTGTCCTTAAAGATTGGAGTTTTCCTCATTTTTCTAATTAAGGCATTAAGATCAATATCCAAAAGATGATTTTTTATTCCTCTTTTTAGGCAACTTTAGCATGGGTGTCCAAACTTATTCACATCACTGTATATGAATAGTTCAGATGCAAAAGCCTCTAAATGCCATTTGAAATTTGCTTCTTTAATGAAGATTTTTATCAAACTTGTATATTTAAGTTCAGTAATTTCACTTAAATAACAATTAATAGGTAAATATCATTGCCATTTAAGTGAATTTACTGAACTTAAATATACAAGTTTGATCAAAATCATCATTAAAGAAGAAAATTTCAAATGGCATTTAGAGGCTTTTGCATCTGAACTCTTCATATATATATATATATATATATATATAACTCATATTAAACATGACATATTATTGCACAATAACTAAAACAAAAAAAAAATCAAAATTCTAAAATCTGGTAAACACGTCCTCATACGCATCACATGTTCATGTGTTTGGGGGTGTGGCTTTGGAAGGAGTTGGATACTTTGTTGGATACTTTCGAAATCCAGCAGTTTTCTGCTAGTTTCTTCAACTTATACCCTGCCTTTAACTATGTCGTGACTACATGGTCATTAAACCGCCATGTATTTTGCATGAACAAAATATTTAAAATCAACATTTAAATTGCAAATATTTCATTACAGTAGATGTTTAGCAGCAGCAATCCATAATGAAGCTGCAAGAGGCAGCGAAACGAGAAATTTAGCATTAGTTCCGGCATTATGCAAAGGTCAAAAACAAATGAGGAGGAAGTACAGCAATTAGGATTAGATTTCTCATTGTACGCCAAAAGCAAACATAATTTGTTCTGTAATTTTTACCTAGATTGTGTGAGGTAAAATAGTTTCATGCAGGACTGAAATCATAAAGTACGCTTGCGCAACACACGTTCACCTGAAATCCTCAGGGAGAGCTACTCGCGTCCGAAGAGAGCTTCCATCATTCCACTCCCATCTCTCTCCCTCTCTGCTTCAGGTTTTCTCTTCCCGCCTATCCTATAACTGCCTCTATAAATTAAGTTCTTTGCGAGTGACACCAATTCAAGTCAAGCATCCGCAAAGAGACGTTTATTGCTTAATGCCTGTCATGCCTGCTTAAATCTGTGCGGCTGTGGTCTCTTCAGAACTAGCACTGGGTTATTGCTACTGTAAGCACATTTAATGCTCATTGCCGAGCTCTTTATGTGTGAGCATGTTAAATCAGTGATGAGTGATCACTACACAAAAAAAAGCTCAATGTTTGCAGATCAGGTTTACACTGTGTATTGCTCTAAAATCTTGTAACCCTTTCTCTCTCTCTCTCTCTCTCTCTCTCTCTCTCTCTCTCTCTCTCTCTCTCGCAATTCAATTTTGTGCTTTATTGGCATGGCAGAAGCTGTCCATTTGTACTGTTAAAGTGCTACAAAATCAGTAAAATAAATAAGGTAAAATGTACAATTAGCCTAAAAGGTGAACGCTACAGTATTTATTTGGTAAGTAGCCATGCAATACTCAGGATAATTACGGGTTATTATCGCCAAATCAACACAGACACGGTGAGCAGGATCGCAGTGTAAAACGGAGCAGACACATGCATCACGATAAAATATGGATTTTCAGTTTAATAGATATTCAGTTTAAACGATCAGATCTTAGTAAGAATGTATATTAGTGTGGGTGTGTTAGGTTTAGGAAATGAATACTTTTACTATGGAGCGAATATTTATTACACGGATCAAAAGTGACAGTAATGTTATTTATAATGTTACCAAACTTTTCTGTTTTAAATGAATGCTGTTCTTTTGAACAATGGAGTAATGATTCTAAAAAATAAGCTTTGCCATCACAGGAATAAATGAAGGAATTTTGTATTATATTAAAATAGAAAAATATATATATATTACAGTTTTTATTGTACTTGGTGAGCACAAGACTTCTTTTAAGAAGTAGGAGCAAAAAAAAAATTATTTTGAACGGTCGTGTATATTTTGAATAATAAATATATGTATACATAAGTCCGAATCAGTCCATGAAATCACAGACGTCCTGTTGTGAAAACTGTAACTCAAACATTATTTCGAAAACTTAATCTGTCACTGGCAGGATCTGAAAAGAAACAGAAAGCACATGAGCGTGAGGAACAGCAAGAAGACATAAGCGGTGTCAGGTTTTGCCAGCTCATTTCCCGTTCTGAACTGCACTTCTGTTCACTGAAATCAATCCTAATCGAATCACACGCAGCTCGGTGGAGTATTTAAACCTCTCCATATGTTACACAAACAGCAGCTCTATTAAACTTCCCACGCAGAGCGTAATAAATGAGAGGTGGCTTTTTCCACTCACGGACACAATGAGGGCAGGAATACAGTACATCTGCTGCGCACCTTCAGTCTCACAATACAAGATCACACTTCTGCCCTACAAACAAGCCGACATTAAGACAACAGTCACATTTACATGGACATTTTCTCAAGAGAAAAGCCGTTCTTCCCAAAATGAATCATTTACTCTCCTCAATGTTGTTTGAACCCCATATTATTCTCTTTTTTATGTGAGACAGAGGCAGAATGGAAAAGCCATCATAAAAGTATGACCTGAACAATAATAGAAGATAGAGATGCACCGGTCAACCAGCCATAAATTGGAATGGTTTTAAGTTTTATTTTGGTCGATCTCTGTTCTGGACTTCCACACAAACGGCTTTGCAGTCGTTTCCCAAAAAGTCATTTGTGTGGGAATATTACGATGCCTGTAAACAGGACGTTAACACAGGCCAGTGACGGGACATGCTGAAGGACAATTTATATTTATGTATCGTTCTTGGATGGATGGATGGATGGATGGATGGATGGATGGATGGATGATGGATGATGGATGATGGATGATGGATGATGGATGGATGGATGGATGATGGATGGATGATGGATGATGGATGATGGATGATGGATGATGGATGATGGATGGATGGATGGATGGATGGATGGATGGATGGATGGATGGGTGATGGATGATGGAGGATGGATGATGGATGATGGATGGGTGATGAATGATTGAGGAATGGATGGATGGATGATGGATGATTGGATGGATGGATGGATGGATGATGGATGGATGGATGGATGGATGGATGGATGGATGGATGGGTGATGGATGATGGAGGAATGGATGGATGGATGATGGAGGAATGGATGGATGGATGGATGATGGATGATGGATGGATGGGTGGATGGATGATGGATGATGGATGAATGGATGGATGGATGATGGATGATGGAGGAATGGATGGATGGATGGATGATGGATGATGGATGGATGGATGGATGGGTGATGGATGATGGATGATGGATGATGGAGGAATGGATGGATGGATGATGGATGGATGCTAATACTTGATTTATTTGTATCATTCATTTTAATAAATTTTCAGTCATTTAGCACAGCAATTTAATTTCATTAATTCTCGCACACTGAATAGCCAAGTTAAAAAATGTATTTCATCTTCTCACCTAAAATGTTTTTTGGGTTTTTTTCCCAATAACTCAACTTTTTATAACTTTCTGTGTCACGAAGCACTCATAAATACTTTCATCTGAACATACGCAGATATATCTTTTGAAGTTCAGTCGATCTTTCCGTGTCTAAGTGGGTGGTTCTTGGCCACAAAAAAAATGCAGCGACGGCTAGTCTTTAAGGCCACAGTCAAAAGTCTGGCTTGGCCTGACTTACAGGATTTCACTGACACATAGTTCATTGGCGACAAGTCTGATCCATCTGTGATGTTCTATAATCACTGACTTACTGAGCACTGAGTTAAACACGCCACATGATCAAGGGAGAGATCCAGTTCCTAAAGAGCAATCCGAGATCGATCAGTTTGAGAGAGCAATGTCTGGAACAGGAAACTGAATCGCGATGACCATGATGATTAATGCTTTCCTAGCATTGATTCATTTGGCTTTTACACAAACAGGCTTTCATTTACCATCATGTGTGCTCCCTGGGAATTGAAAACACAACCTCGGCATCACGACTGACTATAGGAACATGAGTATGATGACGGTCATGATGTCAGTGCTGACCGAGGCGTGTGGTGGAGCGCTGACAGATTGTAACGTGAACCGTTCCAGCGAGAGAACGCTGAAATGGAGACGTGATCGATGGAGAAAGATTTGAGGAAGCGACATATCTCATGGTTTGGGTTTCTGCTGGACAAAACAACAAATGAGATCTCTTTTTGTCTCAACTGTTTCTCTTTCAATTGTTCTATCATTAGAGAGTTAGAGGAGTATTAATGACTGGTAGGGTTAGAATAAGTTGACATGTAGTTGCAAAGATACTTAGTCAGTAGAATGTCTGTTGGAGAACCATCATAATATATAGTTAGCAGATGATGAAAGTTAGTTGACATGTAGTTGCAACTGAATGTTCAAATGGGACCATCAAAATAAAGTGTTACCGAGATCTAAAATCAACTATTTCTAATGAATTGCTCCAATACCAATTGTTCTGAGATACACTCACCTAAAGCATAATTGGGAACACCATACTAATACTGTGTTTGACCACCTTTCGCCTTCAGAACTGCCTTAATTCTATGTGGCATTGATTCAACAAGGTGCTGAAAGCGTTCTTTAGAAAAGTTGGCCCATATTGATAGGATTGCATCTTGCAGTTGATGGAGATTGGGCATGAAGGGTACGAAGCTCCCGTTCCACCACATCCCAAAGATGCTTATTGGGTTGATATCTGGTGACTGTGGGGGCCATTTTAGTACAGTGAACTCATTGACATGTTCAAGAAACCAATTTGAAATGATTCCAGCTTTGTGACATGGTGCATTATCCTGCTGGAAGTAGCCATCAGAGGATGGGTACATGGTGGCCATAAAGGGATGGAGATGGTCAGAAACAATACTCAGGTTGGCCGTGGCATTTAAACGATGCCCAGTTGGCACTAAGGGGCCTAAAGTGTGCCAAGAAAACATCCCCCACACCATTACACCACCACCAACAGCCTGCACAGTGGGAACCAGGCATGATGGATCCATGTTCTCAATCTGTTTACGCCAAATTCTGACTCTACCATCTGAATGTCTCAACAGAAATCGAGACTCATCAGACCAGGCAACATTTTTCCAGTCTTCAACTGTCCAATTTTAGTGAGCTCTTGCAAATTGTAGCCTCTTTTTCCTATTTGTAGTGGAGATGAGTGGTACCCGGTGGGGTCTTCTGCTGTTGTAGCCCATCCGCCTCAAGGTTTGTGCGTGCTGTGGCTTCACAAATGCTTTGCTGCATACCTCGGTTGTAACGAGTGGTTATTTCAGTCAAAGTTGCTCTTCTATCAGCTTGAATCAGTCGGCCCATTCTCCTCTGACCTCTAGCATCAACAAGGCATTTTCGCCCACAGGACTGCCGCATACTGGATGTTTTTCCTTTTCACACCATTCTTTGTAAACCCTAGAAATGGTTGTGCGTGAAAATCCCAGTAACTGAGCAGACCGGCCCGTCTGGCACCAACAACCATGCCACGCTCAAAATTGCTTAAATCACCTTTCTTTCCCATTCTGACATTCAGTTTGGAGTTCAGGAGATTGTCTTGACCAGGACCACACCCCTAAATGCATTGAAGCAACTGCCATGTGATTGGTTGATTAGATAATTGAAATTGTTCCTAATAATCCTTTAGGTGAGTGTATGATCCACATTCAATTTACAGCGTTACGTTCTTACTGAACAATCTGAACATTACATCAAGCACTTATGTTGTTAATCGAGATTTCTTGAAGCAAGTAGATTGAAAATGAATATTAAATCGGCCTTTCCCATAAGTAAAGCATTAAAAAGGCTTATTACGCTACAGCTCCTTTAATTGCCTCTGATTGACTAACCTGTGATATCATTTCACAACAGCGTAGTTTCTATAACTGGTCTGAACTGCGAATGTCAATACAGCACATCAAAGTACACCGATTCAAAAGTGCATGTGTTTCATAATGTGAGCTCTTTTAAAACAGTGTTTACTCCACCAGTAACATCAGCTTTTTAAAATATCAAACATTTCTGATGATCGAGTCTCTCCCTCCAGCTATCACCAAAGGTACAGCGAGACATCTGGTACAAGTTAAAACGTTCGTGTCTAACCCTCCTTTAATTGATTCTCTCTTGTGGCCAATCAGAGGCTCTTAAAAAGCATTTCTGTGTGAAGCCGTCTGGTGTAATGCATTTAGATGCCGTGCACACTGAGGTGCCAACGAGAACCACGCTTTCTAGAACACTCCACCACTGGGGCTTTACACAAGCACACTGCTTTAATATTCCTTCTGCTCACACACACTTCATCCTCATCTTCCTCTACACCGTTTCCAAACTGGGGCGTTGATATGATCTGAAATAAAAGTAGACGCATTATAAACCTTATCAGCTTAGCTCATGAATATGAATTATGTAATGTAACGTTCGCCAGGTATCCTGATTGATTTTGTGTAAATCAGGTAAGTATGCGCACAGCATAATATAATTACGGCTGCTGTCCAGTGTTGAATTAACTATAGGCTACTGTTTTGGACTTTTATGGGGTGTTTAATATGTGCCATGTTAAATTTTGTAAACTCCGGCGAACAATGAACCTTTGGTCTAATAAAACATCGGTACATAGTCAACCGTTCTCTGAGATTTGTTTTCATGATAATCGAATGTAAAGAGTTTTATCTCTAAATACTATTTAGCGTATAATGCTAGTAATGGGGGCATTGACTAAGTAAAAAGAAATCGCTAGTTTATACCACTAATAAGGCTCAAAATAGCCCCACACTAACACAGTAACATAATGAGGCTCCATACATGCAAAACGAAGCATTGAGAACTTTGTAAGAATAGAGACCGTTTAATAAGAAGATACTTTATGAAGACAGTTCACTTCGCGTATACAGGCAGGAGCCATCTTAAAAAATAGTCTCGATAAGTCAAACCACGAACGTCGTGCTAAGTGATCTGAACTGTATGAGCGGCGTTCGGGGATAGTTTATACCACTAACAGTACCCCATTACTAGCATTATACGCTAAACAGTTTTTGGAGATAAAACTCTTTACATTCGATTATCAAGAAAACAAATCTCAGAGAACGATTGACTATGTACCGATGTTTTATTAGACCAAAGGTTCATTGTTCGCCGGAGTTCTCCTTTAATTTTGTGCCATGTGCCTCCCCAACCATTTCCTCCTATCTGTTTTTTCCCCTTCTTTTCGCTGCAAATCAGCACACAGGCAATTTGGATCGCAAGCTTCTTGCGAGCTATCATTTTTAACAACAATTTCGGTCTCACGCTCCCGTGATCTTGCGTTATTTCCTCGTCACTTCTCGCGTGTACAGTACTTGGTTGTGAAACGCAGTTTGCGGACCAGACAGAAGTTGTTGGAGATTCTTTCTCCTGTGAAGTAAAGCGCACACCAGCAACTGAACGTTATCCCAGATAGTCCCGCAGTGTGAAAAGAACATTGACCCGAGTCCCGACTACTTTGAAAACCGTGCAGTGTGAACTCGGCATTAGTTTCGTAGTGCTTCATCTGTGCGTAAATGTTTTCTCCTCTCCGTCTCTCTGTTGTCGTATGACCTTGTGTGTCTTGATCAGTGTGTGTGGAGTGATTTTTTTTAACATCTGATCTTTCTGTTTTCAGAACTGTATCGATTCTTCTCCACTGCACTCTCAAGGACAGAAACCAAACCCATATGACCCCTCTTTCTACTCCCCTCATCGCAAACTTCTCCACCATTCTCTCTCTTTTTTGTTTTTCTTTGTTCTCTCTCCCTCTCTCTCTCCCTCTCTCTCTCTCTCTCTCTCTCTCTCTCTCTCCCAAGGTTGCAGTGAGCAGCAGTATGAATAAGTAATGTGCAGAGTGGGATCTCTTTCAGAAAGGCCATTTAGGCTGCTATTGTGTTACTAAAGGCTGTGCATTTAGCCGCTGATGTCCATGTGACAGAAATGCTATAGGATGTGGACTGCGAGTTGTGTGAAGTAGCTGTATCTCAAACACCATGCACTAGACCTTCCCGATGACCTTAAACACAATCACTGCTGCTCGCTTTCACTGCACAACTGAGTAGTTCACTTTTGAAAAAACCTTTGCTGATAATTTACTCACCCCCATGTCATCCAAGATGACCACGTCTTTCTTTCTTGAGTCGAAAAGAAATTTAGGTTTTTGATGCGTTTTTCTCCATATAATGGACTTCAATGGGAACCAAACGGTTCAAAGTCCAAATGTGAGTTTCAGTGCAAACGGCAAACGGTTCAAAGGGCTTTAAACGATTCCAGACAATGAATAAGGGTCTTAACAAGCGAAAATATCGCTCATAAAAAAAAAGCTCAAATGCTCGCCTTGCTCTGTTCTGTGATGAGCCTTCGTGACTCTCCCGTTCGAACTCGTTCATCAAAAAAAAGTTTTTCCGAGTTATTTGGTTCATTCAACGAATTGACTCAGAAAAAGATTTGTTCGTTTTGATGAACGAGTTCGAACAGGAGAGTCACGAAGGTGCATCGCAGTACGTTGTTTTGAGAATGTTTTCATCAAAAACCTTCATTTCTTTCGACTGAAGAAAGAATGACATGGACATCTTGGATGACATGGGGGTGAGTAAATTATCAGCAAAAGTTTTTTGAAAAGTGAACTACTCCTTTAATAACTTTCTCTTCTGTTACTAAGCCATCTGTGTCTTGAACATTAAGGTTAACATAAGGCCTGATTTAGACATTGGGATGTATATGAGAGAAAAAAAAAATCACAAAGGAGATCTCTCTAATATCAATATTGTTTCTTCTAGACAGAAATGTGATTAAATGGAGAGCAAATAACCTTTTACCTGTAACTATTAAAGTATTCCATTCTGTTCTGTCTATTCTGTTTATATACAGTAAACTATTCAGTTTTTTCTACTTATGCTGCTATCATTAAAGCTAACCTGTTGCATTAGGCTTATCCAATATTTTTCCAAAAATGAGAAATGTCCATGACACACAATATAATAAATGTTTCATTACAGATTCATATACTCAAATGGGTATTTACACTTGGTCACATCATGCATCATCATTTCTGTAAAGAAATATATACTTCTTTCAGAAATGTATATTTTTGAAAGAAGCCTCTAATAACTCACCAAGGCTGCATTTACAGTATTTGGTTAAAAACAAGTATAACTTTTTTTGGTAACACTTTATTTCGATAGTCGACTTTAGACATTCTACTAACTATAAGTAACTTTTCAACTACATGTCAACTAACTGTCATTAGAGTATTACTAGACTGTCTGCTTAATATCTGCTAACATTTTATTTTGTTGGTCCCCCAACAGACATTTAACTGACTATAAGTAACTTGGCGACTACAAGTAAACTTATTCTCCTAATCCGAGCCCTAACACTAACAGTCTACTATAATATACTAATACTCTAATGAGAGTTAGTTGACATGTAGTTAAAAATTTACTTATAATTAGTAGAACGTCTAAAGTGTCTATCGAAATAAAGTGTAACCCTTTTTTTCTATTTTATTACATTTTTGGAATTTTCAGCATCATTACTCCAGTCTTCAGTGTCACATGATCCTTCATAGATCATTCTAACATACTGATTTGCTGCTCAAGATGTCTTTACCAGCACTTTTGATCAATTTTAATGCGTCTTTTTATAACATAAATGTCACAGACGCCAAACGGCTAGTGGGTTGAATGATACAGTATAAAGTCAAGTGAAAAGAGAAATAACAGTATAAATACACCCAAAAATGCAGCTAACTGAAGAAGAGCCCACATACTATATAAGCCTACAGTTCATTGTCCACCTTTACAATATAGATTTGCTATTTTTTCAGCCAAAACGTGGATTAAAAACAACAAATGGGTTGATAGATAGAGCAATGGATATGCGACTGGTCCCTGACAGGGAAGCACACTATCATTTTGAAGACGGCAGACCTTTACTGACTCTCTGTTAATCACACAGAGGGAGAAAAACATGATGTGGTAGAAAAAGTCAAGGAGGGAGGGGGTAAAGCAGTATCATGTTTTTAGACACGCTGCAGAATCCCAATGCAGAGAGGAACTCAACACTCCCTTTGGGATGCAGCACACACACACCACAGTCACCATCTACACTGAAACACACCGCGGTGCATGTGCTCGAGTCAGAGGGGCTGATTTGGGTCCAGTGTTTGGAATGAAGAAAACTGTTTATTGTCCTTTCCGGATAAAAATACAAAATTCATTTTAAAAAAAATATTCTTATTGACCTCACTTTTGAAGAGTAGTGTACCTTTAAACTCGAAACAAATGTGATGCTACTTATTTTTGGTGTTCAAGATTGGCTAAACATACTCCTTTAGACCGGTGTACTCGTTTTTACACAGTATGTTTTAAATGGTTCATAGGTTTAAATTTAAGGAAAACATCTGGTCCAATATGCGCAAAACATACCAAACTGACAATTTATCACTTGTGTTTCTACAAACATACAGTATTCAGATTGCAAACACACTTTGACCTGAATATAATCTAAACAGAACGAAGAGCAAAATACACCAATATGCATTTCATGCATGAGCTGTAAAGACAAACACAATATCTAGATACAGAAACACACATTGTCTAGTGACCCGTGAAGGCCAGCACACAGGCAAGAACATCCGACAGTATATGCAATAATATCCTCATTAGTTTATATTCAGGCACTGTGACTATATTCACACTCTATATTACGCTCCTATATTCAGCATAATCTCCTGACATTTCTAATGGAAATCGTGGATCACGTAATGGAACAGCAACTTCTTTTTTCCGTGCAGTCGCTCTCAGGACTTCGGAAAGGGAAAACTGATGGAATTCAGATCAGATCGGGTTTTCTCCTGAAGCAACCAGGACCACTAATATATGTAGACAGGACGTTGGAAGGATGTGTGTGTGTGTATGAGGGTCTTTAATAAGTGATCTGATGGCAGAGGACAGAGTGCCTGTGGGAGCAACGCTCTTCACACCTCCTACTGTTATCAGCTCACCCTTACCTTATATAACACACACACACACCAATTAAAGATACACACAAGAAAAACAAAGTGCACTGGCAGATCCGCTTTCTTTCAGTGTCTGCAGTCCTGTTTAATCGGGTGATTGACATGCATACGCACAAAACGTGTAGAAAGAGCTACATAAAATGTTTTAATTTCAATTATATATAATTATTGAAATCACATTCTGTGTGTCGAATCACAAAAATATGATGTAAAAAAATTATCCTGTGTCTTTAAAGGGATAAAAACGCCCATGATTTACTCACCCTCAAGTCATCCTAGGTGTATATGACATTCTTCTTTAAGACGAATACATTCGGAGTTATATTAAAAAATGTCCTGGCGCTTCCAAGCTTTACAGTGGCAGTGAATGTTCGTTTATGTTTTGAAGTCATAAGGTGTGTGTGAAGTCATTGAAGTCATACTGTATGTTCGACGTCATAAGGTGTGTACGTAAGTTGCCTGGTTCAGATTACATGATTTTAGCCCGATTTTGGCACGATCCGTTTGACGTAGGGTGTCGTGGGGATTCGTAAACCACAATGGGCGTCGGGACGCAAGATTCGATCGTATCATCTCGTATAGTGTGTCATAGTGGACGGCAACCTACGTCGCATCTGTGATGCTTTACGACATCACGACAAAAAGACTAGCATGTTTAATTTTTTTAACGGCCGTTCACGACGGTTCCGTCACATGTATGAGGTTGACCAATAGGAGCACAAGCTTTTCCATACACAACTTTTCAAAAATGGCGAAACGAAAGAGAGACGATGGTGCTAACGTTAAAACTAAAAGTAAAAACGTATAAGAAAACATTGTTTTACCTCAGGTTCTCTTTGGAGGATTGAAAGCCCATATTGTCCTCTTCGAGCAATCCAGGAACGTGTCCATTGTCGGGTTTTCTTTCTTTTTTTACTTTTTTCTAAACACAGGACAGCCAATACAACACTGACCGCTTAAGTCTTAATGCTCAATTCTGATTTTTTGCTCAGATCCGATTTTTGGTTTGGCTGTTCACATTACCTTTTAAAATGTGACCTATATCTGATTCTAATGTGAACTGTTTGTTCTTTTGCGCTTGCGGGTTAGTTTGAAACATGCAATAATGACATCATACGCAGCAAACAGTTGCACTAATGTTCGTGTGGTTATGGAGGAAGTAAGCATTTACGCTTTTATTTCTAAATGTCTGTGTAATGGAAGCCGTAAAATTAATGAGCAGGTGATGATGAGGAGAAGAATGAAGAGAAAGAAAGCAAAATTGGCTATTTATTAATTAGCCCATATATTAATTAGGTCTAACACCTCACTCTCCCTCCATTGACTCGCTCCATCATTGTTCTCCATATATATTCAAGTTTTTAATGTTACTGTCTGTGTCTGTTGTGTCTAGTGCTTACTCGCCGGCGCATAATTGTGTCAAATGTCAGATATAGATTGACGTCAGAGTCGCATTAAATCCGCCTTTGTTGTTCACACTGCGGACATATTGAAAAAAATCAGATCTGTGTCTGATTTAGGACTACATATGAATGTGGTCTAAATCTGATTTAAAAAAAATCAGATCTGGGCCAGATTTGAGTATTCACACTATATCTGAAGAAGTCTGACCTGGTCACTTGACCCCCAAAAAATTAGATTCAAGCCACTTTTGTCTGCAGTGTGAACGGGGCCTTACATTTATGTTCGTTTCTGGAAGTCACTCGCTACTAGTTTCGCCTTTCTCGATGACATCACGCGCCGTTAAAGACGGCATGTGATGACTGGTCAGGAAGCAACGTGCAGTCTGACATGTGTCTTGTCCACGACACGACAAGATTTTAGGAGTCAAAATCGCGTAATCTGACACAGTGACTATCGTAACAGACAAAAAAAATCGTGTAATCTGAACCAGGCATTAGGTGCAAGTAGACTGCGTATGGCCAGAAGCTAGAATTGTAACATGTTTAAATATTAATATTTTCTTGCACAAATCGCTTCGCTTCGCTTCAGAAGGCCTTTATTCATGTGTGGAGCACTTTTATCATGGATGGATGCACTCCTATGGACAATTCACTGCCATTATACAGTACTACTGAATAAAAGCCCTAATAAAAACAGTAAAGAACTAAATAAGCCCACTGGACAAAATGACAAAAGTGTCTTGGCTGATAACAATATCTTTGCCAGTAAATTCACTTGCCATGGGAAAAAAGGTCAATTTGGACCCATACGCATGTGTTTCTGTGAGTGCAGTGTGTGTTAGTGTTCACCTGAGGCCGTGGGTGTCCTTTGACCAGGCACTGCAGAACTAACGTGTCCCCCTCTCGGATGGTGTAGATCCGTTCACTGATGTTGTCCTCTTTCACCACACACGCCTGCCCAGAATGCACAATCTGAGCGTTCGCAGGAGCTGAAGGACGGAGAGAAAGTCAGATTATCAGTCGCTAGAACATTTTCACTTCATTCTACAACTTCTTTAGCAGTGACGTTGATATGCTATGTTGGAGACCAACTAAACTAGTGATGCTACTCACTTAAGCTATTTTTTGAGTGAGTAGCAAGATACATTTCTCCTCTCTCATACAACAAATATATTTGGACACTTAAGCCACAATTGAAATTTTTTACTGGTAACATAAGACATTTGGCATTATCTGGACACACAAATATTCCCCCATTGCATTATTATACATTATATACAGTAGTTTAATGTAGTACTGCCACTAAAACTCTGTAAACTTGAATTTTTTCTCACACAAAAATTTTCACAATATAATGCATTTCTTATTGCGATATATTGTGACATGATGTATTGTTACACCCCTAATAGATAGACCAAAAATAAAACAGTTTCATTATTACTATTATCAATATATACTTTTTCACACAATATACTGACCTTAAAAATATATATTATTGTTATAAAAAAATATTGAGCGAATAATAATTGCTCTCTAACTGACATTTGTAACAAAACTGCTCTGAAACACAGGTTGCCGATCCATTATTAGGTCAATCTAGAATCATATTTAAAAAAGAAAACATGCAATAGCTCAAAAAACAGGGTAGATGATCCACAAAAATAAAATAAAAAAAACAGGGCAGGAAAACAAGGAAGCCAGACTGAAAGTCAAAACCAAAAGACAGGTACCTAGAAGGAGATCGCTCAGATTACAAGACTTTGTAAAGAATGAGTAAAAATAGGAGGCTTAAATTGGCAGACATTAACAAGATAATGACACACAGGTGGAAGTAATCAAACATAAATCAAAGCAATGGGTTATGGGAAATGCAGTTCATGATAGTAAAGCAAGTGAGACGGGCAGAGTGCCCTCTGGTGGCGATCATGGGCACTTCAGCTGGTGGATGTGACACCATCTCAGGAATGAACCAACAAAAACACTGAAATGCTTCCTTCAGGTCCCACCCACACCTCACAATCTCGTAACCTATTCTCAACTGTAATGGTTCTGACATCAATACGTGTTGTAAATGTACATCCAGAAGGAAAAAAAAGGCCTTGCTATGAGATATGACCTTCTTGTATGTCTGTTTATAGAAAATTGTGCGGCCTAAGCGCACTGAACAATACAATACGAGAAATTTCAGATGACATCCTCATGTTCCATGAGTCAGATGTGCACTTAAGAACCACTTGCATCTTTCCTAACACAGTTAGCAAGCTGGATGCGGCGGGTTTCACTTCATTCGCTGAAAAGATTTCAAACTCCGGGCCCTCGGGAACACGAGCCAACACTGCGGGCAGCCGAGCCTGGCGGACACTGCCCGGCGAGCGCTTTGATTGTGGAGAGGAACGCATGTACCGCGACAGCCTACACACAGTAAACTATGAGTCTGAGGTGCTTATTAGCATTTAAGAGGGAGTCTGGGACAGGAAGAGCTGCGAGGCAATACAGGACGTGTTTAGAAATGTGTGGAAATTGTGTAATGGTGGGGTCAGGGCATCACAGGCCAGTCACCATGCCAAAATTAATGATGCTCATTAGCGGGACAATGAGGCCCGTGCTCATGCTAACTAACGCCGCTAACAACAAGAAGACAGCGGTTGTCATACAATAAGAAAACACTCTTAACTTAGCAATTCTGCGTTAGATTTCTCAATAACCCTCACAATATAGGCTTTTTTGAATAGCGATGTGAATATCAATGTGCTTGTATGGTTGTGTGTAACAGCATGATCAATAGAGAGGTCTTCTCGAGGACAGAGCCAATGAATTTCCCCATGATGTGATTATTATTGATCCGTTAAGTGTGAGGAGTGTTTGTGTGCGTGAGGTCTGTGAGTTAACAGCTGCAGGTACACCACATAATGTGAGGATGACTGAACCTCACAAACCACTTGCCCTCTCAGCAGGTGTGTGAGTGTGTGTGTGTGTGTGTCTCTAAGACCCAGATTGTTGGACACTCTTCTCCACAGCGGGAGAGAACGCCCAGCGTCAGGGATGAGCTCTTTAACTCTGCAGCCGGGTCAGCATCTATCACTGTCACACTGACCCAGTGCATCATGGGATGAAGACAATCCACATCTTCACATCAGTATTCGGCGGCAGTCGCTCGGCAACAGGAATCGCTCTGGGTCAGCTATTGAGGAAATAAATATCACAGAGAACCGAAGCAACCTCGGTCTAGTCTTAGACTCTAGAACTGATCAACAACACTATCTACAGCTTTTATGCTTGTGTCAATATCACATCTATCTAGGCGTGTTTGCAAGTTAAAAATTGAAAGGTTTATATTTATAGAGCTATAGATGGATAGATGGATACATGCAAAATAGAGTGTTAGAGCAACAGATTGAGCAACAGAGAGATAGAGTGATAGATGGATAGATAGATAGAGTGATAGAGCGATATGTAGAATGATAGAGCGATATATATCACATCTATCTAGGCGTGTTTGTAAGTTTATATGTTTATAAGCATTACAGACAAAGAGAACGATTGAACGATAGATGGATAGAACTATAGACAGAATGATACAAATTATAGATAGATGGCTAGATAGAATGCTGGATAGACTGATAGAATGATGGAGTGATAGAGCGATAGATGGATAGATAGAGTGATAGAGGGATAGAGCCATAGATGGATAGATGGATACAGCCATAGATGAATAGAGCGATAGACAGAGTGATGGAGCGATAGATAGATGGATAGAGCGACAGATAGATGGATAGATAGAGTGATAGATAGATAGATAGATAGATAGATAGATAGATAGATAGATAGATAGATAGATAGATAGATAGATAGATAGATAGATAGATAGATAGATAGATAGATAGATAGATAGATAGATAGATAGATAGATAGATAGATAGATGGATGGATAGGGCCAAAGATGGATAGGGCCAAAGATAGAGTGATAGAGCCATAGACAGAGTTATAGAGCGATAGAGTGATAGAGCGATAGTGATAGATGGATAGATAGATAGATAGATAGAGTGATAGAGTGATATAGCGATAGAGTGGTAGAGCGATAGATAGAATGCTGGATAGGCCAACAGAATGATGGAGCGATAGAGTGATAGAGTGCTAGTGATAGATGGATAGATAGATAGAGTGATAGAGCGATAGATAGAGTGATAGAGCGTTTGATAGAGTGATAGATAGAGTGATAGAGCGTTTGATAGAGTGATAGAGGGATAGATAGAGTGATAGAGTGATAGATAGATGGCTAGATAGAGTGATAGAGCGACAGGTAGATAGATAGATGGATAGATAGATAGATAGATAGATAGATAGATAGATAGATAGATAGATAGATAGATAGATAGATAGATAGATAGATAGATAGATAGATAGATAGATAGATAGATAGATAGATAGATAGATAGATAGATAGATAGATAGATAGATAGATAGAATCTGTGTGAAATATAAATGTTCAGAGATGTGTTGGCTGGCGAAGCGTTGCTCCTCTAACAGGTAAACCTGAGTGCACTGTGGTGAATCGTGTGGCCATGCTGTCACCCAACAACAAGCAACTTTTCAAACATCTCCCTCTTTTAGCCTTTTTCTCCTCTCAGCTCTGTCCATCCATCCATCCATCTGTTCGCCCATACAACCATCCATCTAAATCTGAAGCAAACAAGGTTCTCTCTGTGAGTTATCAAACTAGTCTCAAGCCAGCAGAGGGGAACACGCCGGAGGGGGTGAAAAGAAACAAAACAAATGGAGAGCGGCATAGAGAGATGGAATATAAAAACAAATCAATATGAGACACACACACACACACACACACACACACACACACACACACACACACAAATAAATGAACACAGCCATCCGAACCTCCACACACACACAGAGAGTAACAATACAGAGAGAGGGTGACATAAGAGCAAAATCTATAGCAGACATGAAAATGAAATCACAGGGTTTTAGATAATAAAACTGGACGTGATCTTAAAGGGGAACTTGTAAGAAGCCGTTTTAAAAATGTTTATCCACTTTTTTTTCTTTTTTCTTTTTTTACTTTCCCTGTGTCTTTTATAAGTATGGCTATACCAACCAGTTCTTGTCTTGCAAATAGTGAGTATGAGCAATAAATGGATGGTTGATTATGATTTCACTTTCTTAACTTCAGTGAATTTGTAATGTTGCTGTTTAAGAATAAACAACATCTGCAAAGTTTCAATGCTCAAGGTTCAAAGCAAAAGAACTACAACAAACAGCTGGTAGGGACTACATGAGCTTCTTTCAATGGTTATGCCACTTGTTCTTGAGTCTTGCCATCTTTATCCGACTTCAGTTTGAACATAAAAGGCAGAACAGTTTCTGACATTTTAGTGCTCGTCTGTGTGAGATAATCGGAGCTGCTAACACACACACACACACACACACACACAAGCTCTTGAAACTCCGCCCTCTGTGCCGGGAGTAGCAGCTCATTTGCATTTAAAGGGACACACACCCTCACCCTCAGAAAGTGACAATTTTAACATGCTATAAAAAAAAATATCTGTGGGGTATTTTAGGCTAAAACTTCACATACACACTCTTGGGACACCAGATACTTCTTTTACACACATTTCTTTGGTTATATTTGCGAAGATTTTAAAGCTACACTGTGTAACTCTTTTAGTTTACTCTTAGCTAAAAACACTTAGTTCTTTCAAAAATATATGTGCTCATTAATGTATATTTAGTTCGTTCACGTAATAAAGTATTCTCGTGAGTGTATAATATGCCATTGAAAATACATACGGGTAAGGGGCTCTAATGTTGCCCCTCCATCTTGAAAGTACGTCAGCCAAAGAGGGACATACCCGTTAATTCAAGCTTCGCCTTTCGCGTTTACGTTTGAGTTAACACTCATGGACGAGGTCGAACTGGAAGCCATGTTAATCTTAGACTAACATTGGCCACCGTAGGAGTTAAAACGAAATCGGAATTGAGAGGAACAGAAACTAATTTTCACTGGATGGATAAAAATCACACAGTGTAGCTTTAATAATATTTTAGCTATATAACTATAAAAATGAATATCAAGTGTATGAAAACCAGTGCCCCAAACAACAGGATGAAAAACGTAGCGGAGATTACACCAGGCAAATTAGGTCAGATGTAAAAAACTGCAGGTGTAATTGATGATGAGCTGCTGTTTGCTCCACCTGCACCCACAGTCCTCTGGGAATATCCCTGCAGCCCTTCTGACCAGCGTCAACTGGTGCACAAAGTTTTCTAGAGCATCTCCTCCTCTGTCTCGCTATTCTTCATGCATGCGCTCTACACATAAATCATAGCTGAAACACTGTTCTGAATCTACTGTTTCACTCACATCCCGAGTCACACACTTATATATCAGTCCTGCATCTCATCCTCAAGGCACTTAACGCCATGTTTTGTAAGAATAAATAAGATCCTTGAGAGAGAGAGAGAGAGAGAGAGAGAGACTGGCCAGCAGAGGCTAATCTGACAGTGTTAGGTGTGTCAAGGTGTTTTATTGAGTGTTTACTTGTTGTGTGAGGAGCTGATAGCTTTCACTATGGCTCAATACAGATCAGCCCTCTGACAAACATGACTATTGGCAAAAACGAGCACTAGGGCAGACAGCATCACATCAGACAAGCGTCTCTGGCAGCGAGAGCAAGGTTGAGTGCTGCCCGGGGGTGAGCATGCCAGGACTTATAAGCGCCTGTATTGTATGTGCGCATACAGAAGCATCAGGCCCGTTCACACTGACGTGATCCCTCAGATCAGAGAAGACAGTGTATTTTGATTGCAATGTTCAAAATAGCAATATTTATAGTTCAAATTAATTTAGTCGTCCTCATACTGTTCTTAACCTGTATAAAATATATTTAGTTTGAAAGACATTTTAAAAAATAACTCATCTAGGTCATACAATTGAAATCCAGTGTTGTTTTGGGGCCAATTGACGTTCACTATATGGACAAAAACAGTCAAAACATTCTTCTAAACCAAGGGTGTCAAACATATGGCTTTTGCTGATAATTTACTCACCCCCATGTCATCCAAGATGTCCATGTCTTTCTTTCTTTAGTCGAAAAGAAATTAAGGTTTTTGATGAAAACATTCCAGGATTTTTCTCCATATAATGCACTTCATTGGTAACCAAACGGTTCAACAGACCAAAAGACAGTTTCAGTGCAAACTGCAAACTGTTCAAAGGGCTTTAAACGATTCCAGCTGATGAATAAGGGTCTTATCAAGCGAAACGATCACTCATTTAAAAAAAAAAAAAAACAGAGGTTAAATTTTATAGGCTCAAATGCTCTGTTCTGTGATGCGCGTTCGTGACTCTCCTGTTCGAATTCGTTTATCAAAATGAACGAATCTTTTCCCGAGTCAATTCGTTCATTTTGTTGATTGAATGAACCAAATGACACGAAAAAAGATTCGTTCATTTTGAGAAACGAGTTCGAACAGGATCGTATCTGTTCAAGTAGAACGACTGAAATAGTATTGTCTTGTAAAATGTAATCCAATTACTTTTATTTTAAAAATTTTATACAGTGTACAATCCAATAACACGCGTGTCCTCCTTAAAACCAGACGGGAATTAAAGACGCTGAATAGACTTAGAAGGGGACAGCGTCTTGTGTCAACACTTTTCATCCAACGATTAATTTCATGTTAATCATGTTTGCAGCAAAGAATTAATTCACAACGCAAGACCACCGGCAGAACATGTGCTGACAACTGGGATTTTTCTTAAAAGGCTTCAGAAAAACTTTCTCGTGTAAATTTCAGCTCTAACAATCAGACTATTTCTCAGCTGTCTGAGCTACACTAAAACACACAGAAAAGTCCAGATTTGATTTATTTATACCACATGAACACATATGGAGCTGGCGGCTGGAGGGGTCGAGGAATAAGAGGGATTTGTAACATACGCTGAGGAGGAAAAGCCCCTTCGGTGGTGCAGCAAGTTATTACATTTTGATAAAAGATTATGAAGACAAACATTTTTTTATTCAGAATAACGTGCACTGATGAATCGCTCACAATAAGACCAGGAATGTGTGCTAAGAAAGCAAATAGGGTCGATTTTGATTCATGTGGACTTTAATGAGATGTCAAGCCTCATTCGTGTGTATTAAAGCCATTTGTCTCTGTTCTGAGAGAGCCGTTTTATCCATTAGCGGCGTATGAGAGGAAACAGCCACATGCGGCGCTGAGAGGATTCTTTTGGCCCCTGTCGGAGCGAGTGGAGGGGCGAGAGAAAGGCGACGGGGAGGATACGAGCTAAAGTAAATTTGCAGGATCGCTACAGTGACAGTTTTAGTGGCAGTGACAGAAACTGATTAAAGGACCACTGTGGAGAGGAAGAGCCAACGTAACCCTGGAATTAATGACATTCTCCATCCTTCTTTCATCCTTCCATCAGCACCCAGATAACAGAGAAAGGCTGATAAAACGATAGCATATGTTGTAATAAAAAAAATATATACATATATAACATGTAAATCACATCTACCCAGTCACTTCAAAAATGCAGTGAGAAAGCCTCTGTCATATTTCACCTCAACATCAAAAGAAATAAATTATATGGTCAATGTTTTACGTTGCAAAAATATTTGCATAATTAATATAACGCACATTTTGGGCACATTCATATTTTAATATATTTATAAATAATTATTCAAATTTCCTTAAGACAAAAGTATAACTGATGTATTGCTTTTCTCTTACGATGCTTTCAAAATAATGCTTATAAAATAATGCTTTTCTCTTATAATGCTTTTATTCATATATAATTATTTAAATTTCCTTAAGACAAAAGTATAACTGATGTATTGCTTTTCTCTTATAATGCTTTTAAAAAATCATTTAACATTAAATTTAACATTATACATTTTTTTTTAATTAAGCATATTATTCTTAATATCATTATTATTATTGTTATTACAATTGTGTGTTTAAATTGCATTTATACATGTATATATAGATGCTTTTCATTTATGCCGATTTAAAAAAAAATATTTAACAATAAATTATACATGATACATTGAAATAATTGTGTGTGTGTGTGTATATATGTATACTATATTATTCCTTTTGATTTTTAGGGTGAAATGTAAGGTGTTTTTTGCGATATCTCACATTTGCAACACACCTGGTCACATTGCCAAAAGTAAATTGCTTTTAACTGGCATACTCACAAACACCAACACCAGCAGGTACACAAACATTATCGCAACAATGACTACAAACACCGTTTCACACAAACACCTCCAAATCTCCCACAGCCAGAAGCACAAACACATGTAATCAGGGCGGCCCATATTGGCAGATTTCAAACAGCCTGTGTTGAGTCAGTCTGAGGGTGAGTGGATCAGAACAAGCCTGATCAAACAACATGTTGAGTGCAGCCAATAGAGGATAGACCAAAACAGACACAAAGACGAAATAGAGAGAAACGCATTTTAAAGGCCTATTTCCATCAGTCAGCTCACTTTGCAATAAATTGAATTTTGTGTGCATGTAAAAAAATCCTCAAAGGCCAATGATATTTACAGTAAGCTGAAGTTTACCCAAACGTTACTGTAAACGCAGTGAGTGGTCAACAGCCCGTTCCAAACTCACACGCCTCATTTCCTGGGAAATTAAAATATGAAAAGCTTCATTAAAGTTGTTTCTGCATATTAAAACTATTAGAGAAAAAAAGGCTCATTGAGGTTCTATATAGAACCCTGTTCTTGACACTTTAAAAAAAAAAACTTTTGCTGATAATTTACTCACCCCCATGTCAGCCAAGATGTCCATGTCTTTCTTTCTTCAGTCGAAAAGAAACTAAGGTTTTTGATGAAAACATTCCAGGATTTTCGATATAATGGACTTCAATGGGAACCAAATGGTTCAACGTCCAAATGAGAGTTTCAGTGCAGCTTCAAAGGGCTTTAAACGACACCAGACGATGAAAAAGGGCATTATCTAGCGAAACGATCAGTCGTTTAAAAAATAAATTAAAAAGTTTAAGTTTTATAAGCACAAATGCTCACTTTGCTCTGTTCTGTGATGAGCGTTCTTGACTCTCCTGTTCAAACTCGTTCATCAAAATGAACAAATCTTTTTTCGAGTCATGACTCAAAGGGTCCTAGATAAGACCCTTATTCATCGTCTGGTGTCGTTTAAAGCCCTTTGAAGCTGCACTGAAACTCTCGTTTGGACCTTGAACCGTTTGGTTCCCATTGAAGTCCATTATATGGAGAAAATCCTGGAATGTTTTCATAAAAAACCTTAATTTCTTTTCGACGGAAGAAAGAGAGACGTGGACATCTTGGATGACATGGGGGTGAGTAAATTATCAGCAATTTTTTTTTTTTTAAAGTGAACTACTCCTTTAATTAAAAAAAACCCTTTAAACCCTTTAAAGGTTCCATGCAAGGAGAAGTGTCTTTAATGATGGAATGTTTAGCTCATAAACATACTTTATAAAGATTTAAGACATTCTATAGAACATTTTTGGCATAAATAGTTCTTTAAAATGAATTTTAATTCATTAAATGTAATTAAAATAAAAAAAATGTATTCAGACTAAATTAATGAATTAAACTATATCAACAAAATTATCCCTAAAATGTTATATGAAGCGCCTGACAAAATGCGTTATAGAATCTTGTGTATTTCAACACTGCATTAAATTACATACTAAAAGCCTTTGGGGTTCAATTAAGTCTTTTAGTCACAATTCACAATTAATTAATTCACAATTTTAGTCACACTATTTTTTTTCTTGCTTTCATTCATCACACCGAGGAAGTAAAACTGTTTGTGAATGTGGTTGCATGTCGACTTTAACAGATGACAACCATGAAGCACCTCTGACAAAATTCAGCCGTAATGTTTCACCCAGATGGCAGAACCTCAGAGTGTGTCTCTAACAAACACTAGCTTGTCAATCAAAAAGAGTGGTCTGGATGTCTCTAAAGACAGAGATGGCATAACAGAGAAAGAACAGAGATCCAGAAACATGCAGTGAGGGAGAGAAGTAATGAACAGAATAGTAAAACAGAAAGATAAAACTGGCACCTCAGATCTCCAGTGCAGACTGACAGGGGCGAGACATGGAGCGAAGGATGGAGAGAGAGGAAGAAACAAAGATGGGCTGCATCAGGGCACCTGACTGGCATGCTCTTTGTGCATCCCATCATTCCACAGCACACTCACAACGCTCCCCAAACTGTGTGTGATTACACACTTCATGTCTAACCTACAATAAGACTTTCCACATCACCAGAAAAGTTCACTTCAGGTCACTATACCTTTTTGTCAGACAGATCTTGCCAAGGAACCATTTGAAGTGCTGGAAATTCTCTCAGGAAAAGGTTAGAAACACGTGCAAGTGAGCAACGGCAATATGAAATAACCTCTGTGTGTGTGTGTGTAACCCGCTTTGAGTGGGTCGTGGTCGTGGAGTGTGTAATTATAATAACAACATATTATTTGATTGTAAACCTGATTGATGCAATCTGAACTGAACAATGAGACTAATATAAGCCCCAATTGCTGGGTTGTTTTAACCCAATTTTGGGTCAAATATGGACAAACCCAAACGTTGGATTAAAAAAATGCAATCAAGAAGTTTGGGTTTGTCCATATTTGACCCAAATTTGGGTTAAAACAACCCAGCATTTTTTTTTAAGTGTACACAATTCTGGATTCAGTTATGGCCTTTCTGTGACTTAATCATGATTATATATCACAACATCTTGTCCTTATTGCTTGTGCAATACACACACACACACACACACATCTGTCTACGCTGCATTACAAAGGAGTTGAGGAGGTGAACAGCTGGTGCAGGTTAAAATTAGGGCCATTCTCTCTCTCTCTCTCTCTCTCTCTCTCTCTCTCTCTCTCTCTCTCTGTGTGTGTGTAGCATATGCTCAGGCCAATCTCTCTCTCCACTGGAGTCTAATGGGCACAATGAGGTGAAGGAACAAGGGACGGAGAAGTAGATGAGAAGAAAGACTGCTGGGTCATAAGGCCATCTGTCAGACAGACAGATCACAGCGCTACGGGAATGAGCAGGGCTGAGGTAAAGCATCAAGGCACAAGGTCAAACTAGAATAGACAAATGTCAAAGATCACAAAAATAAAACAGTAACCTATTGGTTAGCAAATATTACTCGCCAACCAGTCCGGCCATTTCAGCTGCAATCATTAAAGTAATGTTCACTCAACCAAAATGTGAAGAGTTCAGATGCAAAAGCCTCTAAATGCCATTTGAAATTTTCTTCTTTAATGACGATTTTTATCAAACTTGTATATTTAAATTCAGTAAATTCACTTAAATGGCAATGATAATTACCTATTAATTGTTATTTAAGTGAAATTACTGAACTTAAATATACAAGTTTGATAAAAATCATCATTAAAGAAGAAAATTTCAAATGGCATTTAAAGGCTTTTGCATCTGAACTCTTCATGTATTCTTCTGTAGTATTCAAGTCATGCAATCAGGGATCGATTAATAATCCTGCACTAACTAACAGGGGAGTCTTGAGTCATCTTGCTCATAGAACAGCAGATGGGCGTCTCAAATACTGTCTGTGGTTTTTTCCATAGCACAGTAGCACTGTCACTCTTCCTTTATTAAAAAATTGATGAGGAATCAGTGCTGTTGACTCTATTGTACAATTAAGATGCGTTACAGCAATATTTACAAGAGCTTTCTGCAGTTTTTAATGCCAGCCATCTGTATTCATGAGTCACAGACCCACAAACAAGCAGCTTCCTCTACAGATGACAGGAGACAGTCGCAGGTTACACCAGAAACATACTCTTTCCACAAGTGCGCAAACACAGATGCAATCCTGTTGTACATAGGGGTGGGGATGGTGCAGTGGATAAGACACATGCCTTTGGTGTGAGAAACCCGGGTTCGAGACACCAATGTGTCCCTGAGCAAAACACTTAAACCCTAGTTGCTCCAGAATTGTGCGACCTCTGACATAGCAATTGTAAGTCGCTTGGATAAAAGCGTCAGCTAAATGAATAAATGTACGCAGCGGGGTCTAAATATGTACTAGTGAAAAGTCTTGACAAATGATTTGTGTAGAACAACAATTTCAGTAAGGTGTTAAATTGAATTATACTACGTGGCAGTTGAATGCTTGATTCTGATTGGTGGATCAACGTTCTATGGTGTGCTACTGTATAATTTCTTTGGGGAAGCCGACGGTTAAAGTAGTTCCAGGCAGGTCTTGACCGCATTACAGTTCCATATCACTTCGCCAAATTATTTGAGTTGAGTTATTTTAAAGGTCTTTACAGCCTACAAAAGTAAAACCCACAACGACACTGACCGAGCAAATACGTATAGTAAACAATAGGATAACATTAAATTATTTCCAAGGATTTTTTGGCCACAAAATTACGTTTTATGAGAGCCCGTCTAACGGAGAGCCTTGGCACTTCCTATTAGCCCCGTTGTGTATCATCTTGGTTGCAGTTCCATTAGAATTCCACTGGAGGTGATCGCGGGCGAGAGCAGAATGAATGGGAGTCTATGGGGCTAAACGGCTAAATGTGTCTCTTTCACCTGCTTGTCGTTAAATCAACATGGATTTTATTGTTGATTCGGCTTGGGATGAAATGCGTAAGAAATTAGTCCAATAGCGTTTTAAGGCCAAAAACCAGACCAAAGCATTGCAATACATCATCTGAACAATGTTTTAAAGTGTGGTTACCGTAGTATAAGCAGAATGATCTACTCTGGGCCATTAAATTATTCGAAAAATAAAGCACACCCGATATGTAACGGCATCAGAGAGCACTCAAACTGAAATGAGTTGAGCTGCTTTCTGTGCTTTAGAGTTTTTTCACGTTTATTAAATCCCAATACTTAAAAGGCATGCAAATCATCAGCATTCGTGAAGCACAGCAACATCACGTCAGCATAATTACGATAGAGAAGATGGTCCAAAATCTCTACCGGTTAATCGTGTCAACCGGTATATCGCCCACCCCTAATAGGTCTAATAGTTGATTCGTCCTGGGCAAGTACCTGCACAGAGTACGCTGTGGACACAAGTCTCAAATAACTCGACAAATATGAGCCAGGCAAGAGTGTCTCCTTATAAAGCTGTGTGCTTTTAAGAGGCAGCTGGGTAAAGCGAGGAAATGTTGTACAATGACCCTCTCTCTCTCTCTCTCTCTCACTTTACCTTCTCTCATCTTTCACTCCCACACACACCACTCAGTTGGACGTTTTCACTCACCCACACAAAGACACACACTATCTCGCATCAGTAGCGTTTGGTGATGACTGTTAATGTAAAATGTGTGACCTTCACTTCAGCTCCGAGTCCTAATGCCACCATCCCACAATGCAACTGGAGCTGATCGCATAGCTACTCGCAGGCACACACACACATCTATATAGTCATTTCACAGTTTCTCACAGAATTAAACTCCAAAAAGTGAGTCATGAAGTCCAAACACCTCATGATATAAGTCATTTTGATCTCTAGGAAACAATTTTCATTTTCTTTCTTGCTCTCTTCTCATCGAAAATAAATATTACAACTGCAATCTCTTTAATTTCTACATTTTTCCTCACAGAGACAGCAATGCAACTCAAATACTTTAAAGCTGCAGTCTGTAGCTTTTTTGGGGTTAAACATTATCCAAAATACCAACACAGTCTCATCCCAAGACGTCATATAACTGACGTCTTGGGGCGTATTTTGACCATACGTCAATATCCGCCTTTTTAGGGCCCCCTTAAACATCGGTAGATGGCGATCCCGGGCCGTCATACAACTGACGCTTTACCTTTAACGTCAGTTAGGTGACGGGTTAGGTTTAGGGTTAGGTTTAGGTATGGGGTAGAGTTAGGATCCCATAACCTCATCTACCGACGTTTAAGGGGGCCCTAAAAAGGCGAATATTGACGTATGGTCAAAAGACGTCCCAAAACGTCAGTTATATGACGTCTTGGGATGAGACCGGGTTGAAAATATATATATATTTTGTGGATTGCATCCATTATCCCAAATTGATTGTTACATTTCATATACAGAGACAATGAGAATATCTTGCTCAGCACCATCCATCTTAGTCACATCATGCTTAGTCTATCATTCCCTTAAACTCTCATACACTCTGGACCAGGCTTTGAGAAACCAGCTGATTTAAGACTGCTGAATGAACCGCATGTTTCCCCACGCGTCCGGGTGCACCGAGCCGGCATGGCCCGCAGCAACGGCCTCCTGACCCCAGCTTTCACTGCCTAACGCAGCGTGAACGCTCACCGTAATTAGATGTGGTGTGACAGCGGCTCATTATTCCTGGAATGCCTACAACCGAAGGTGAGCACGCCAGAGGATTGTCATACAGCCGCTGGAAAGCTTCTACTGTGAGAACACGGTCTATCCTTGAAAGATCCAGTAAGATCAGCTTTGATAAATGATGGCTCTATCATGCCCTAGATCGATCTAGTAGAGAGAGAAAAAAAACACCTGGATGGAGAAGAAAGAAGATTTTCTGGCCATCGCAGTGCTAAAAAGAGGACAAGGGGGGAAAAAAAAAACATGCACTCATTTCTTTTCACTGACCCTGTCTCAGAAGCTTCCGGTCCATTTCAGTAAACACAACACACTGTGTGTCTGTGCGAGACACCAACATTTTCAAAGTTTAAACTCTGAGCTGTGCTGAGTTTCCCAGAAGGCATTTTTGAAGGAGAACATGATGAGATTTTACCTCAATAATACACATCTTCAAGACACAAACACTCATATTGCTAAATTAACCACATACAAAGCTGCTTCTCAAACTGTGTGCAGGTTTAATCGTGGTTTAAAGTCCCCCTGAGGTGAAAATCAAGTATTTAATGTAGTTTATACGTCTGTGTTGTGTTTTTAATATACAAACCATGTGCAAATTCATAAGTCAACACCATTGCTGAGTATTTTCTTTTTAAAACTGCAGTGAAACAAAGATAGTCTCAAAAACGCGGTTTGAAATCGCTGGCGTTTCTGACGTCACAAACTACCTTGTAACCAATCAGGTGAATTTATATATATAATATATGATTTATATTACAATGTTATGATGAACTATATGCCGTTCTCCACTGACGTTCAAAGTTGGTCAAAGCGTTTCTAAGGATGCTGATTATTAGAAGGCGAACGGCAACGGGAACATGGTTTGTGTAACATTAGCAACACTTATTAGCTGTTCGATAAAGCAAAAGTCTAATCATATTAATTACCTTTATAATGATAATAACCGTTAATTTCTATAGCGCATTTAAAGGATTAGTTCACTTTTGAAAAAACTTTTGCTGATAATTTACTCACCCCCATGTCATCCAAGATGTCCATGTCTTTCTTTCCTCAGTCGAAAAGAAATTAAGGTTTTTGATGAAAACATTCCAGGATTTTTCTCCATATAATGGACTTCAATGGGAACCGGATGGTTCAAAGTCCAAAAGACAGTGTTAATAACTGTTTCAGATGCAGCTTCAAATGTCTTTAAACGATATCAGACGATGAATAAGGGTCTTATCATGCGAAACGATCGGTTATTTCAAAACTTATTCCAAAAATGTAACTTTTCTAAGGACAAATGCTAGCCTCGCTCTATTCTGTGAGGCGCGTTTGTAACGTCACGTAATACGTAATTACGTTCAAAAGGTCACAGGCGACGTAGCCGGAAGTACAGAATCAAAATCGTCCGACATCGTTGTTTTACCTTTTAATTCCTTTTTTGTAAACGCCGTTTGAGTTAGTTTTCACGTTCAACCTATGCGTTCAACTTGTAAACACTAACTCTGTACTTCTGGCTACGTCGCCCGTGACCTTTTGAACGTAATGACGTACTACGTGACGTTGCAAACGCGCCTCACAGAATAGAGCAAGGCTAGCATTTGTCCTTAGAAAAGTTACATTTTCAGAATAAGTTTTGAAATAACCGATCGTTTCACATGATAAGACCCTTATTCATCGTCTGATATCGTTTAAAGACATTTGAAGCTGCATCTGAAACTGTTATTAACACTATCTTTTGGACCTGAACCATCCGGTTCCCATTGAAGTCCATTATATGGAGAAAAATCCTGGAATGTTTTCATCAAAAACCTAAATTTCTTTTCGACTGAGGAAAGAAAGACATGGACATCTTGGATGACATGGGGGTGAGTAAATTATCAGCAAAAGTTTTTTCAAAAGTGAACTAATCCTTTAAATGTACATCTCAAAGCGCTGTACAAAAAACACAATTAAAATTGCAAAGATTCAACACACAAAAAGACGATAAAATAAACATAAAAGACAATAAATCAAGCTGAGATTTAAAGATTCCAGAAGATTTGGCTTGCCTGATCTCAATCGGTAGGGAGCTAATGAAGAAAAAGACCCATGTCCCGTTAATCTCAAACGGGTTGAGGGAACAGTTAAAAGACCAGTATCTGAAGAACAAAGATCACGTTTTGGAGTATATGAAGGTCAAATATTGAGGTGCCAAATTATGCAGTGACTTGTAAGTAAGCATCAAAATTTTGAAATCCACCCTAAACTTAATGGGAAGCCAGTGCAGAGACTCTAAAACGGGTATGTTAGTTCTTGTAAGGATTCTGGCAGCCGAATATTGTAAAACCTGCTTTCTTTTTAAGGTCACCTTTGACACGCCAGCTAACAAGGCATTACAGTAATCAATACAAGAAAACACAAAAGTGTTTATCAGTCTCTCAGCAACAGTAAACGACATCATTGGATGCAATCTGGCAATATTTCTAAGATGGAAAAATGAGCTTTTAACAATATTCAAAATATGTGCCTCAAACGTTAGATTGGCATTAAAAATTACTCCTAAATTCCTCAATTTAGATTTAAACTCCACAGTAAAGCCATCAAGAGCTAGAGTAACCTCTTCTGCTTTGCGTAGTTGGTGGGGTGAACCAACAAGTGTCCGGCGTTGCCATTGCGCAGCGTTTCCTTCGGTAAAGTTGACTGACCGAGTGGATCTCTGAGCTGGTGCGAGTGAATGGAGGCGGGGCCAATTTCCATATCCATGCAATGTAAAAACATTTTTCACTGGAAAAATAGTTTAAATTTGTTGTAAATTTTGGTGATAAAAGATGAGTTTTGTCTACAGGGGGACTTTAAAAAAGTACATGATTCTAGACCAAAAAAAAACGCATAACAGGTATTTTTCATAAAATATATTTTCTGCCATAATCAAGACCGCATGGCCAGGGAAAATAATGTTAACTAATTACATCCATTCTCCAGAGCGTCAATGTGTAATGTTGTATTGATTGGAATGGTTTACAAATGACTTTTGATTGCATGTACTACTTTTGATAACTGCAAAGTATATGGTGTATACAAACAGTATCACCATTTTGATACAGTACTAGCTTTGATACCGTATTGTTAAAGCTAAATCAATAACTTGATATAAACAGACAAACAAACTGCTGAATAGATCTTGCAACCCGAATACTGTATACAAAAATATACATTTCTTTACACTTTACAAATTTGGCAGACGCTTTTATTCAAAGCATCTTGCATTGCATTTAATGTATACATTGTCTTTGTTGGTGCATTACCTGGGAATCAAACCAATGACCTTGTTGCTGCTAGTGCTATCTATGCAATACTGATTGAGCTACAGTAATGCTGTAGTATGATAGCATGCGGCCCTGAACACAGCCACTGTCTTCCCACTATAGGCCGAACACGTTGTGTCCACGAGGATGAGTTCTGTCAGCTCTATACCATGTCATCTCCTGTCTTATCTAGTAACACTGAGGAGAAGAACAACTGGTCCTGTGTTTGAAGTGTTCTGTTATTTTTCCAAGGCTTTTGCCCACTCTTTTTCATTTCTTTTTGATCTGAAGCCCTCGGCTCGTTCAGAGAGGTTTAGTAATTGAATGTTGAACACTTCATGAAAAAAAGACTTGACTTCACACCAAGTTCAGATACTGTGGACGAAGATGTCAGTCTCGATAATGCATCACTTCTTGTTAACAAACAGTTAGAAAGAGAGAGTAAAACAGATATTCAGATATATAAACAGATATCTAGATATTATTATTAATAACAGCCATTCTAAAGCTACGGTCGTGATGCTGGAGTCAGAGTGTTTTTGGTGGTTGCCAGGACGTTGCGATTTGGTTGCAAAAGTGTATTTTTAGATCACTACTATGCAGTTGCTATAGCTTTAAAGATCAAAACAGCCATCACAAACTTCAATTCATATTTCAAACTTCCAGTTTAAAATGCTTCAGTGATAAAAATTTAATTTAAATATAGATACAAATATCTGAGTGTAAAATATAGCGCATAAGTCATAATAAAATCTAAAAACACTGTTTATTTTTTTATATCTTTGAAATGTCTCTTATGCTCACAGACCCTACATTTATTTGATCAAAAATATAGTTAAAAGCGTATATTCTGAAATATTAGTACAATTTCAAATAACCATTTTTCTGTTTTAATATAATCTTCAATGTAATTTATTCCTGTGGTGCAAAACTGAATTTTCAGTCTTCAGTGTCACATGATCCTTCTGATTTTCTGCTCAAGAAATATGTTTTATTATTCCCAATGTTGAAAACAGTTCTGCTGCTTATGTATTTGTAGAAGCCGATTATTTGATGAATATTATAAATGTATATCTGCTCATGTTTCCTTCCTCAAGACCACCAAAGACCCAAACTACACACTCTTTCAATGACTACATTTACAAGTAGCCAATTACCCGTTCAAAACCGGAATATTAGCAATAACCCGGTCGCGCACGGCCATGTAAACACCGACAAAAACCAGAATATGCTCATATTCTGTTTTTTAAAAATATGATTATGATCCCTGGATTACCCCTTGGTCATGTAAAGTTTGATTTGTGTTCTGCGTATGTTCTACTCACAAGGAATCTTGGTCTTTTGAGTAGAGGAACTTCTTGTATGCGCCGTCTGGCAACCAATTTCTTTATTAGTGTGGTGAAAACCATGAATATAATGTCTTATGTTGACGGCAGAAAGTACAGAGATAGTGAGATTTACAAGAAGGTGACCAAAAAGTTACGCGAAGCTGCTGTTGTTGTCTTTGGATACAGGAAGAAGAATCGGATATTGCGTCTTAAGGTTGTCCATACGTCCATACGCTAACCGCACATCGCCGTTTACATCAGGATATTGCCAAATGATTACAAATTCAATGTATACAGGAGTAACTCTCTCTGCTCACGCATGTAAACGGGTTATTACGAATGTATTAAGAAACCCGAATATGGACAGCTTGTAAAGGCAAGCTGAAAGCAAAGAAAGAAAGAAAGAAAGAAAGAAAGAAAGAAAGAAAGAAAGAAAGAAAGAAAGAAAGAAAGAAAGAAAGAAAGAGAGAAAGAAAGAAAGAAAGAAAGAAAGAAAGAAAGAAAGAAAGAAAGAAAGAAAGAAAGAAAGAAAGAAAGAAAGAGAGAAAGAAAGAAAGAAAGAAAGAAAGAGAGAAAGAAAGAGAGAAAGAAAGAAAGAAAGAAAGAAAGAAAGAAAGAAAGAAAGAAAGAAAGAAAGAAAGAAAGAAAGAAAGAAAGAAAGAAAGAAAGAAAGAAAGAAAGAAAGAAAGAAAGAAAGAGTCGGTCTGTCACACAACTCTACAATATTAATTACATCAGAGCAGCTTGTGAATAATTAAGAGTGCCTATTTAACAGCTCTGAATAATTTATCTCCAGTCAGGGTATGTGTGTATAATGTGATCGATAAGCACAGAGTTTAACCAATGAATCAGCAAAGGTCTCTATAAGAACTCGGTGGGCTTGTGTATCTATCCACATCTGAGGCAGTCAATCATAACGTGTGTGTGTGTGTGTGTGTGTGTGTATGGGTGATTTATATATTTGCTGCAACTGTCAAAAATCTACTTTGAAAAATTGTCGATTTATTAAGAAAATGAGCCTTTGAAATGTTTCAGACAAACCATTTTTCATGAAGCCTGTTCCTCAATGACATCATCATCCAGGAAGTGACATCACCTCAGAAGAAATACAACAAGCAATGGATTTGATGAATTCTGTGGGGTTTTTTTTTTCCTTAAAACACTCAACTGTGATGATATTCTGATCTAAGCTATGCCATAAACATAATCATGTCATAATTAATATAGTTTAAGTGCCTAAACCTGACTACAGCATATTTCAAGTCATCACCTTTATTTATATAGTGCATTAGAGTAAACACTTGTCATTATTCAGTTTAAATAAATAGAAAAAGAAATAGATAGAAAACCTCTGATACTTCACAAGCACAAACAGAAAGACATACAGAAAGCATCAGACACATCTTGTCTTGTAAAAGCCTGTGAATCATACAGCAATTTGCAGTGTGGACACAAAAACCATATTAGTATTCTATGGAAGTTGTTCTCCGTCGCTGAAACATGTTATTGAAGCTCCAGCAAAACCCCGCGGCACTCTGTGCTAATGTTCGCTCAGACTTGGTTTGCATGTCCTCTGCAGGAACGGCGTGCTAAAGCGCGCGACCGCTGGCGTTGACAGCTTCCTAAATGGTTTGTGGCTGTGGAATGAGGAGAAAGCTCGCTTTTTCATCATATCTATTACGGTTTATTTAGGAAAGTGTCAAGAGGGATATTGCCGTGTCAAAACAGAACACACACACACACATACATAGACAGGCTACAAACCAGATTTACTGGAAAACTGTCACGAATGCAACGTCTCGATTTTAGACGTCCCTCATAGGAGAGACTGACTGTGAAAGAAATCGCGGGGAATGTCAGTGGCGTGTTATATTGAATTTGCAAATGAGTGATGCTGATAAAATATTAAGGTATGGTGCGTTAATTTATGTCTTGCAGTATGTGTCCCGAAACGCTCTTTACAAGTGGTATTGAAAATTGATCAGATATAATAGTCTGGGCAGAAGGCGCCCCCTAGTGGTCTAACCCTTACCCTACACCTTACCTAAACTTAACCATAACCGAAGCGTCTCATTAGACGTTAAAGGGTGCCATGTGCGTTGGATATTTACGCTTTTGCAAAAGCGTCCTATATGGCGCTTTGGGATGAGAACGCGTTGTCTGTCTCTAAAGGAATCTTCCTAAAGACAGGTTAAGGTCTATCTAAGTGGAGTTTGTCCATTACATAAAACAAGTCAACAATGTCATCACAGCTTTATGCAAGTATGGCAGTTGGTCAGTACGATGGTCAGATGAAAAAAATAAATTATAAAAAAATTAAATAAATTTCATGGTTTTCACAGAAATATTAAGCAGCACATGTGGGTTTTTTTTAAGATTGATAGTGATAAGAAATTTATTGAGCATCAAATCATAATGATGTTGTAATGATGCTGAAATGATGCCGAGTAATGATGCTGAAAATTCAGATTTGACCACAGGAATAAATTACATTTTAAAATGAAATCAAACAGAAAACATTTATTTTATTTGTAAAAAATATTTTACAATATTATTGTCTTTACTGTATTTTATATCAAATAAATGAGGCCTTGGTGAGAATAAGACATAAGAATTATAAACTAAAAATATAACTATACTCATAGAAACATAAATAATTTATAAAAGTTTTATATATATATATATATATATATATATATATATACTCAGCCCAGTATATATATATATATATATATATATACTGGGCTGAGGAGGCCATGGGGCCTATACATATATACTGTACATTTAACTGTTGCTTGTGGGAGTTATTTTAAGATTTGGGATTTATGGTGCAAGTTATTTTATAAAAAAATTTTCTACACTGAAAATTTAAAGAAAAAATGTGAAGTCATAATATGCTGATTTAAGTTAAATGACAAAACTACAACTTGTTTATACAACAAATATTTTTTTCTAATTTCTGTCAAATCAAACACATATGAGAGTCTTAACCTTAACCAGTGCAGCTCTCAGACACAGGGAGTAGTTCATTAATGCATGAGAAAACATTGACATCCTGAGAATAACTAGCAAATTAACTCCAAGTTGCTCCTATGTGTGTGTGTGTGTGTGTGTGTGTGTGTGTGCGTGTGCGTGTGTTAGCAGGAGAAGGACAATATGATTAATCAGACCGGAGTGTGGCTCTAGTCCCAGAGAAACTGATGTATACACACGGTAAAGGACTTAATTCACAAATAAACAGGGTTATAATTCAGAGAGCGGACGAGAGTGAAAGCAAGCCATAAATATGGATTGCATTTGAAGCAATATCATACATGCCATAGAGAGAATAAAGAAAAAAGATAGAGAACGAGAGAGAGAGAAGAAGGGGGAGGAAACTTCAGAGGAACAGACACTGCATATATCATCATAGAATGATCAATCATAAAATGTGCCCTTTCAAACACACACACACACACACACACAGTGATATTCCACGTCCTGTCCAGAAGCTATAGGTAACTTAGTTGTGTGCTCACAGGAAAAAAAGGGTCACAAATAAAAAATCTCATTTGTTTCTCTTAGAGAGAAATGAGATTAAATGGAGACACTTGTGGAAGATTGCTCTCAGATGTTTCTCCTGAGACAGCCTGGTCTCATTAATACGTAGCTATTTTACGTTTTTGCAAAGATAGAAAACGTACTTTTTAGTACGTTTGGATAGATGCTGAAACGTATAATATAGACGTATCTGCAACATTTAAACGTAACATTATTACGTTTTTACAGCTACAAAACGTAAACTATTTACGTATATTCTATATCATAAAGATATCTGGATAATTTCCCTTTTTACTATTTTATAGATAAATGTAAGATCCCGTAACCCTAATCCCAAACCTAAACATACCCATTTTATACTTAAAGTCCCCGTGAAATCAAAATTGAACCTATTTACTTTGTTAGCGCATATTACTAGTCTTGTGGTGAACAATTAATCCGTGCAAGTAAAAATATATTTAAAAAATGTTTTACCTTCGTAATCTTTAATCAAAATCTGAAAAGTTACTTCCGGTCTGGAACGGTTTCTTTTTCTGATGACGTAGGTTTCACAACTTGGGTGGGGAAACGCTTAACCACTCCCCTCAAACCGTTAGTTTGCTATGAGCGAGAGATGGAGAGGAGGAGCGCTAGAGTAAAACCCTGCCCTCTGTTCAATATTCCGTTTCACTTGGAAATACGTCACAGCACTGGAGAAAAATCTTTTGCAACTTCCGGTTCACGGGGACTTTAATATAAAAAAGGATAAAACGTAACAGACAGGTGTTGGGAAAGGGCAGTTTTATTAACAATATAGCATTAAAATATATTTTGAGCCACCTACTCCTACCCCTAAACCTACCATAACAATTCCTTAAAACTACGTAAAAAACTACAATTATGAAGAAAAACATAACTAACAGACAAGTATAATCACAATAATTTATTTATTGCGAAAATGTCAAAACCGATACCAAAAGCCGTTCACATGATGAAGCGTTGCAGTCGCAGTCTTCTCTCTGGCAGTATTGTAATAGTTTTGTATGAAGTACAGAGCAGAAATTAAATTACTAATGAAAATGTTAATCCGGCTTCGGTTGGTTCGCGCTTCTCCATTTCAAAATTCAAATGAACTAAACTAACCAACCGTCTACAGTCCTTCTTGTCGCAAACTGTGACGAAGCAGGGAAGAGCCAATGAACGTTTGATATCGCTGCCGTAAAAGATGACGTATGGGCGCAATATTTGAATTTGAATTCATCACCAGCGCGGGGTTTGACTTGTAACGTTACGGTCGCTGCTGAGAATGGAGATCACGAGTCACGACTGGATAAGAGGCTGAAATCGCTGAATTAGGAGTTGTTTCTTGCAAACAACTATGGATTCTAAAGATTTGGATTACATCAAACTATTAAAATTGATGTCTTTTGTGAATTTTTGTTGTGTTTTATAGGAGAAAACGCTTTATGTGTCTCAAGGTAAATAAACTATTACAAAATGGTTGAACGAATGTATTTTTTTAAGGTTTTATAGTGTATTGTTTAACACCATGCAGGCGAAACGAGCAAAATGTTAATATTTATGAGTATTATATCAATAATGCGACTGAAAACTTCATTAATAAGACAGTGGGATGCAATAGAGTCAAAACATAATGCTACGATATTAATATGCATAAATTGTGATACGTACAATGTGTACGTCGGTGGATTTGTTCATACGTAAATAAATTACGTTTTTGTGCTGTCAATACGTAAATATTTTACGTTTTAGTACTGTAAATACGTCAGTATTATACGTTTCTGCGCATATAAAACGTAATTATATATACGTATGATAGAACGACACTTTACGTACACATACATACGTATTCTCATGAGATCACGTTGCCTGAGACAGAGCTTCAATGATCTCCATTGTGTGAGTTTAGAGTCTGTGATCATTAATCACAATCTCGATTCAAACACTCACGTGATCGGTCCTAAATAAAAATAGAGAGCCTAAGTCCCGCCCCTCCGCTTCCAGCTCATGGAAAAAATTTCAGAAAAAATATGAATGGTCTTTTATTCCGTCTGAACTGTGCCCTCAATTACACATATGATGTTTGTCAATTTAAAAGATAATTCTGAAAGTCAAAAACGTCGCAGTTTGTCATAAAACAGAAGAGTAACATTTAGTTTTATGTGAAAATCGCTCTATGAACTACATCTCCCGGGAAGCGAAACAACGAGTGAGATCCGCTGCTCGTGTGTGTGCAGTCTGGTACAAAACACTCAGGCATGACGGCGTAACGTTACGATTATAACGTAAGACTATAGAAACAATTCCAGACATTAGCCTCAGTAAAGTTAGCTTCATTCATAGAGAGAAAATGTGCACCTTTGGGGTTTGTAGTCTTTTACGTATTTTCACAGTCTTATACCTCAACGGTTTTACATCAAACTGCGACTTTCTTTACTTTAAAATGTATCTTTTAAATTGACAAACATCATATGTGTAATTCAGGGCATAATTCAAACGAGATCAAAATATTTGTTGTCTCTCGCCATTGACTACCATTCAATATTTTTCCGAAATTAGGTCCCATGGTGGGCGACCGGAAGGGGAGGGCCAACAATTTTCCTGTGACTATTAAACCTTTGACAAAATCAAACCGGAACATTCAGATCAACGTTTGCTTCACAAACAGTCTTTTCAACCACACAGTATCATTATTTCTGTGTTACAAATAAAGAAATTATCACGGCTACAGTTTGTAGTTCGGATAAAAGACTGTAAAAAAAGATGGATGACGCACCTTTACTCTCTTCCATTGTAGAAAAGTGAAGACAGTTCGCTTCTGAACAACTTATTATGTCGGTATGAAATAAACAGTTATCGAAATTTGGAAATTAAAGCTCCAATCATCCGAATATCCAGAAAAAGGGCAGTTGGTGCCTCAGTGACTACTTCACTCAGAGTAGCTGTCAATCACAGCTGTCAATCATGATGTCACGCCCCTGTTTTTACAGCATCGAAAAACTAACTAAAACCAAACTCATTTTAAATAACACAAACTCTTGAACTTACATAAGCGTGACCAAACTACCTAAAATGACAGAAACCGTCTTTGTAAAAAAACGTATTTGTGTAATTGAATGTTATTAAGTGTAATTTGATTGTTTAGTTTGTCTCACGTCCCATTAGATGACATGGAGAGACACCTGGGTGATCGAAATGTTTTGGCTTCACTTTTTAGGACTTGTGTTGCAAACCTGGATCAGACATACAAACACTGAAGTCTACAATAGCGATCGAAATAAACCAAATCACCTTTTGAAAGTGACTTGCCACATCAAATAACGATTGTATCAATCACATCGTCATGCCAGTAGGTGGCGACAAGCGACTCACTCACGACTCAAGTGAATCATTCATTCAAGAGATTTGTTCAAAAACGCTGATTCATCTTTTTGAATTTGTGTAGGTTAATTGTGTTCATTTTTATTTCCTGTCACTGTGCAGGCTCTTTTATTGTATATGACAGTGTAAAAGGCTCAATAACCCTTTTATTTAAAGGCTTAATTTATGTCCCGTAGACCGATCCGTTGCATTACACTTGCAAGCAGTATATCAATTATGTCAAAAATGTGATTTGCAGTCATATGATACGCTAGCTGTGCTTCATGGAGTTTGACGTGTTTTATAGACTCAATATTGTTTCTGGTGAACCACACACACACACACAACCAAAAACATCTTCCCATGCCTCAGGATTCTCAATTAATCCAGAATCGTGCAGCTCTATTGTGAACTCATTTTTTTTTTTTTTTTTTTTTACAAAATTCTTACAAGGCCAAATGATCTGAGCTATTCACATTATATTTATAACTCTATACTCAGGTCAGCAGCTTTTATTTTTAATTTTCTGAGAAACATCTCAGATAAATTTGATAATGTATTTAAATAAATCATAACTGAGAACTCAGGACCATGTCACTTTCATCTAATGCAAATGCTAATCGAGAGACTTTTATTTTTGGTTATATGAAGTTCACATTACAGCGGTCTTGGATTTTATTATTCTAGATACCAAGCCTTTCGATCTTAAAATATATCAAATCCAGCTTTACATTTGAAAAATATCAAAATCTAAAAAAAAATAAAAATAAATTTAAAAAAAATCGAAACCATTTCGATATGTATTGTGTAAAAAATATTTATTTTTAATTTTTACACAAATCAAATTTGTCATTTTAATTTTTAATTTTTTTTTTCTGTGTGGGTTTTTTAATTTAAGTGTGTGTATTTAGGATATGTTAAAAAAGTACTTTTAAAATCACCATATCAAGACAAAGAAGCCAATTTTATTAAATGGCACTGTGATGGAAATAACTTTCAGAAAAATTACAAAATAAAAGTACTCCCGTCTAACAGTTTTTGAATTAGGCAAACCTTTGCTCCTAGAGGGTGGCTATCAGTAAATCAGTCAAACTAACTAATTAATTTTAACATATCAAAATTGACATTTCCGTTCTTAAAACATATTTCTGGTTTTGTAACGGATCATTGGTGCATATTTGTCTTTGTAATCGTCACTGAGGCCTCTCTTCAATCACTTTTCACAATCACTTCCCAATAAAAGTCCCAAGTCCCATCCCATCAGAATTGTCTATAAAGTAAAATCAAATTATGGACGTAAAATAGGTTGCGAATGGATGTTTCCTGTTCACTGACTGGATGGAAAAGAAAAAGGATTGTGGAAGAAGAGTTAGGAAGAGTTAGGTTTGCTACAGCGCCCCTTGTGGCTACGCTGAGAATGCAATGCACATTTTGAATTGCGTTCTGATGCTTCAGGCCTAACACTCCAGCTCTCACACACACGTACACTACAGTGAGATTTGGTAATACAGAAGACTATCAGCTTTGCATAAGCAAATTCAATAACCTCCTCATACTTTACAGCTACAGAGAGTCTGATGAAAGCAATAACAGCTTTTAGCGGCTCATAAGACTAAATGCACAGAGAGATCATCTGGCTATTCATTACAGAGATTACATTCATTCTGGATTCTGTGTGTGTGTGTGTGCTGCAATCTCATTACACACATCTAATCTAACTATTACACTCAGCTTCCTTCTCCGAGAGATTTTAAATTACATTATACTCACGTACACAGAGAGACGCATCTTGCTGAACACATGTAAATTCATGAAACACACAAACACAGACAAACACACTCAGACATGTAGATGTAGCGGGCTGTGAATGCACTACTGAGATCTGCTCTCTCTCCAGCTGTTTTCTTTGAGTTATGCGAAAGGTCACATTATTGTGGAAGCTTGTTTACGCCATAGAATAAAAAATTAAAAAGGTAACGATGATTTTATCTAAAAATTATGACTTTTTTCTCACAACTGCGTGATATATAGTCGCAATTGCAAGTTATAAAGTCAGAATTGTGAGATATAAACTCGCAGTTGCAAGTTATAAAGGCAGAATTGTGAGATATAAACTCGCAGTTGCAAGTTATAAAGGCAGAATTGCGTGATATAAAGTCGCAATTGTGTAATAAAGTCAGAATTGTGAGATATAAAATAGCAATTACATGAAATAAACTCGCAATGCTGACTTTATAACGCGCACTTGAGAGTTATAAAGTCACAATTGAAAAATAAACTTGCAATTCTGAGAGAGAAAAAAATATTTTAAAAAATCATAAAAATCGGAATTATTACATTTTAAAAGGATTTATTCATATTTAAACAAAACAAAACAAAAAAGATAAATCAATTCAACCATATAATTTTGCACCTAATAAAGATTTTATATTATCAGAAAAATGACTAAATTAACCTTATTTATTTATTTACAATACAGTTCAAAAGTTTTGGGTTGGTAAGATTTATTAAAGTTTTTGAATTAAGCTTTTCACCAAGGTTGCATTTACTTGATCATAAAGAAACACTATAATATTGTTAATATTATTACAATATTAAATAACTGTTTCTATTTAAATTAACATAAAATGTCATTTATTCCCGTGATCAAAGCTGAATTTTCAAGAAAAGCTGATGCTCAAGAAATCATCATCATCATCATAGAAAGTCCAAAAGAACAACATTTATTTAAAATATTGTGTAACATTATAAATGTCTTGACTGTCACTTTACCGTCACTCATCGTCGCTGAATAAAAGTATTAATTTATTTCAAAAACTATTCATTTACTGGTGTATTCATGCATGTTTACTATTGGACATTTTTATATCCAGAGTTAACCACTGAACTGAGATCAGTCTATAACGGCCAATCCAGCTCAAATCAGCTCATGAAATATGTGGACTTTTTCCGCATTTTCATTGTTTTGATTATGAAGGAAAATTTGCAGACTTCTTCAGAATGTATTTAAACACAATAAAATTTGTTAAGCAGAGCAAAGAATATCATTAATTATATCATAATTGAACGCTAAATCAAATACTACTTTACATCAAATGCTTCTTTGTGAATACATCTTTGTAATGACGGGCACAATTTTGAAGAAAACCCAGCCCGTTCTCATCCTTTAACGTCATATAGAACGCTATATGCAAAAATGCGTTGGAAAACCTGTGAAGTTCTGCAAGCACAGATTCAGTTTGGTCGAGGTAATGGGACTCACTCCTGCTCATCTCAGCACACACACACACATACGTTAATATAGAGAAAGACAGACTCTCTGCCATTCAATTCCTCTGTCACTGAAGCACAAGACATTCAACCCTTCCACTGATTGAATCCATCTCTCTTCAGCTACTCTGCCTTTCATTTTAGGGATGTAACGGCTAAGAAACAATGAAAGTCTTTTCTATCATCCCTCATTTCATTTGTACTGTCCCATCATACGCTCCTTCATTTTTCTATCCTCCAACTCTTTCTCCATTTCTCAAGTATAGTGTGCTCATGTTTTCACTCAAACCATCCTGCAGTGAAATCCACATTTTAGTTTCAATAAATGGTCATTTTAGACGGTTTGGAGGTTTTGAGTTTAGAAAGTTTCTCATACTCCTCAACTTTTTCATAATGATCATCTCCAAAGATTAAGGAAAATAGGATCCATTCAATGGATGAGTTGTGTTACATCTAGCAGCCTGTTCTTACAAATCTTTTTACACACATTTTCAAAACTTTGCCTCTTTTTTTCAAAACTTTACACACAAATCCAAGAATTGCATGCATGATGCAAACTGTCTCACATCTCTTGCGAAATGAAGCACGGCATTCAAAATATCACAAACACATCTCAAAAGCAAACATTTGTCCTATGTTGCAAACACCTTTGCCATAATGTTATATTCTTGGATGTAACATAGACACACAGTTATTTTAAAACCTATACAGTAGCTCTTCTTCAATGAGCTCCTATACACACAAGTAATTGGCAGATCGATTTGGTGGACGTTTGTGGTTGTGAATACAATATTACACAGTACAAAAAACCTATAACTTGACCTTTGGCCTATTTATAGACCTATTCTAAAGCCATGATTGGTTGGTGTTAAAGGAGTAGTTCACTTTAAAAAAAAAAAAAAAAAAAAAACTTTTGCTGATAATTTACTCTCCCCCATGTCATCCAAGATGTCCAAGTCTTTCTTTCTTCAGTCGAAAAGAAATTAAGGTTTTTGATGAAAACATTCCAGGATTTTCTCCATATAATGGACTTCAATGGGAACCAAACGGTTCAAGGTCCAAATGAGAGTTTCAGAGCAGCTTCAAAGGGCTTTAATCGACACCAGACGATGAATAAGGGTCTTATCTAGGACCCTTCGAGTCATGACCCGAAAAAAGATTCGTTCATTTTGATGAACGAGTTTGAACAGGAGAGTCACGAACGCTCATCACAGAACAGAGCAAGGCGAGCATTTGTACTTATAAAACTTTATTTATTTTTGAAATGAAAGATCATTTCGCTTGATAAGACCCTTGTTCATCGTCTGGTGTCGTTTAAAGCCCTTTGAAGCTGCACTGAAACTCTCATTTGAACCTTGAACCGTTTGGTTCCCATTGAAGTCCATTATATGGAGAAAATCCTGGAATGTTTTCATTAAAAACCTTCATTTCTTTTCGACTGAAGAAAGAAAGACATGGACATCTTGGATGACATGGGGGTGAGTAAAGTATCAGCAAAAGTTTTTTTAAAAGTGAACTACTCCTTTAAGTAAAGCAATAAGTGTTTCCACTGATGAATTAGTGTGGCATTTTAATAGGTTGTGTTTGAAAAAGGAAATCAAGATACTTCCGGTTAGATTTTTATGTGTTACACAGATAATTGTGTGTTTTGGTTAGCAAAAAGTGCAAAAACTGAGTCGAAGGCCGGGAATTAGTGTATGGTTTTGCAAATTTGATGTGTGTTTCTGGTGTTTGAATGTCAGGCTTCAGAAATAGTGTGTATTTTGTGTGTAAAAAAACAGCATCTATTCACAGTCAATTCAAAAGAAGAAAAAAACATGCACACATTTGTACACACCTGGAGAAACAGCCCTTTGTTTGCTCATTTATGCAGTGAACACAAGAGTACAGAGAGCCGTTACTCTGATCACACGTTCATTATTTTTGCAGCACAAATTCGTCTCGATCTTCACCAAAGAGAAAATGCATTAAGCAGAAAATCCAGTGTATGTCTTACAAACTTGAAGCTTTTCAGCTAATTCTCACTAAAGAGTGGATTTGAGCGCTGCTCTCGAGTGCAAACCTGCGTGCCGATGCCCTGCAGTCAGAATGCGGTTTAAAGCCTTTATAAAGCAGCCTCACTTAAACTAAAGATTAGGCTTTAAATGCAATTGGGTGTCTCGTAAGGGTTTAGAGGAAGTGTTATGAGAAGTAATGCTGAGAGCACTCGCTGTGCGCGCGTGGATGCTCTTGTGTATATTGGAGGAAATGAGAGAGATAGATGAGAAGCATATTGTCTCGTTCAGGCGGCAGTTAGTGGGAATTTATTGTTGGCAGATTGCGTGAATGTAGTGTTGATGTTTGTGTTCACACATACAGAGTGTGTACGCTACAGTATATTGGCCGATCAATCTGGCCATTTTAAGACAGTAACTGCGCCCGACTGACCAATATCTAGGAGCGGTTTGGTCGTTTCCAAAACCTCCAGCCTTGTCAATGGATAATTGATAATATTAGTCGTAAGGGATTGTGAACATATCATAAATATTCTACACTTCTCTCAGCTCCACTACATTATAACATGGCTTCGCCAGCACTCAATGCTTCTGTACTTTTGTTTGACTTCCTCTTTTTTGTCAAAGCAATCTAAATGTCCTGATAAAAGTCAAACCACTCCAAACATACCTCTATTTTCCTGCCTCACTTCCGGTGCAAGACAGGAGACTAACTAAGAAGTAAAGTGGATTGAAAGCAAGTAAAAAAACAAGCCATTGACATTGAGAACCACATGTGCATTTTCTCATATTTGAGCCGTGGTTTACGAATGCCCAGAGCCGTTTAAGCCTTGTTCACACTACATGATTTTAAAACGTCGGGCTGAACTGTGCGGTTCACACTACATGACTTGCCCTCAGTGAAATCAGGAATGTTCAAGTTGTTTAGGTGTTCACACCACACGACACAACGTGATTGATCGGGTAACTCACTATACGAGTTGACAACGCACTATATATAACCACGATCAGATGATAAGAGCAAATCATTTGTGACTCAATGAGAGCTGTTTCAGTACTGGTACGGTCTAAATCCTGAAAATAATCAAATAAATAACGAGTTGACAACAACTCTGTCACCCAACGATTCTATCTTGTCTACAAACCACGTTTTGTCACGAAAAAACAATAAATAAATAAATATTGCGCCAATACCCAGCGAAGAAGAGAACAAAACACGTGAATATGGACGTCAGACAGAAACGAGTGCTGTTTGCGCGACGATCTGCTCTGAGGAAAAAGATGCAAAAAAAAAAAGAAAAACTGATTTACCTGGTGTCCTCAACCTATACGTTGCTATGATTGGCTGTAGCTCATGACATCACTGAGTTTGAGTCGCGCGACGGCTCTGGATATCTAGCAGGCTAGATATTTTTCTGGGCTTGGAGAGGCGTCTGCGAGCGTTTTCGCTGCGTTGTTGGCTCTTTCATACTAACAGATAGGCGAGCGTTCATCGTCCGCTAATCCCCCGCGATTTGCACGCGATAACACCCTGACCTGTCGGTGCAGCCCGGTCTCATCCCAAGACGTCATATAACTGACGTTTTGGGACGTCTTTTGACCATACGTCAATATTCGCCTTTTTAGGGCCCCCTTAAACGTCGGTAGATGAGGTTATGGGATCCTAACTCTACCCCATACCTAAACCTAACCCTAAACCTAACCCGTCACCTAACTGACGTTAAAGGTAAAGCGTCAGTTGTATGACGGCCCGGGATCGCCATCTACCGACGTTTAAGGGGGCCCTAAAAAGGCGGATATTGACGTACGGTCAAAATACGTCCCAAAACGTCAGTTATATGACTTTTTGGGATGAGACTGTGTTAGTCGGTGAGCTCAACGATTTGCAAATCGGGCATAAATCGGGCTTAAAATCCTGTAGTGTGAACTTAGCATTATTGGGTGCTACGAACGTCTATCAAATGTGCCTGTACGTAACCCAGACAGCAAACTGACACTGAATCAACGTGGAAACGACGTCTCTCATGACATTGAAACAACGTTGATTTTGCTCATCGAATTAACGTTGAACCAACGTTAGACGCGGCATTCTTCAAAGCTAAATGAAAATCGAAAATTGGTTTGCTTTCATAACGTTGAAACAACGCGTTGATTTCAAGTTGATTTTCCGTTAGTTTTGAAAGAATGACGCGTCTGACGTTGGTTCAACGTTAATTCGATGAGCAAAACAATGTCAGATCAACGTTGTTTCGATGTCATGTTTCCACGTTGATTCAATGTCAGTTTGCTATCTGGGAGCTCATAGCCGAACGTTTCAATTGTACCAGATGACGTATGTAGAATGAAGGAAATTAGACGAGGAAGAAGACGATGGGTGAGAGGTTTATTAGCGTTACTAAGAACAATATCTAAGGCTACATCGAAAGGTAACTTCGCATCTGCTGCCATGTTTGATCCATAATAAACAAACTGCGTCGGTGTGTCGCATAGACGTCGCCATCGTCTTGCTGCTCCCTCCCCGTTCTGTGATTGGTCTCCTCGTTGAGGTGAAAATTTGGTCCATGGTATCCAGACTGCCTAGCAGCGTGAGTAAAATCGCACTGCGCGAAGGCAGTATTGGGAAACCCAGGCTACCCCGTTCCCATCTCTGGTGTAAAAGCGTGCGGTTTTTATCTTGTAAAACGGAGTTAACGTTCAGAGAGTTTACCGGCTTCATCGTGAAAGACGATCTGTGTCGTGTATCTCTTGAGCCCAAAGCAGGTGCAGAAGCGTTTCACACACACACACACACACAGCCACAAGCTTGGCACGCAGGCAGGCATTCATTTTCTCTCTTCATCAAGCGCAAATCACAGCAAACAATGCGCAATCAATGAGCAGGCCTTATTGACAAACGTTTGCTAGAAGACATGAGTGAACAAAGAGCTCAAACAGAACAAACAGGAGGAGAAAAGAGAGAAACAATCATTCAGCGTGAAAATCACGCCTCTGAGGACAAACACACACGTGTGCACATTTGCAGGGCCGTCGCTAATGGGGTGAGATGGGAATGGTTTTAAGGGTCCCCACACATTTTCCAGTATCAGTGTAGTAACGCAATGTATTTGTCACCAACAGATGCAGGGAACACGATGAAGCAACTGTGTATCACACGAAATACGTTCTGAGGAAACTATTTTGCAAATCGTAATTACGTTACATGCCAACATATAAGCAGTGCTATTACGTTTGTCTTAACGTAATACTATTGCAGTGCTATTACGTTTTTCCTGAACATAATACATCCAAGCAGGTTTCTTTACTATTTATGCATAATCGTGGCATTAAAATTTGGACTCTTTTGCATTCAACTGTCATATCAATTAAGTTTTCCTTCGCATTTATTAATATAATAGACCAACGTTACTCAAATATATAAAAAGCATTTTCTCCAATAAAACACAACATACTGATACATTCACAAAAGACATACATTTTATTAGCTTGATGTAAACCAAATCCTAGAATCCATACGTTGTTTGCAAGAAACAGATCCAAATCCAGCCTTTTATCCAGTGATCTTCATCTTCATTTCTCAGCAGCGACCGCAAACGTCAAATCCGCGCTGGTGATTAATTCAAATTCAAATAATGCGCCTTCAAGAAGCGTTACGACATGTTTTACGGCAGTGATATCAAACGCTCATTGGCCCTCGCCTGCTTAGTCACAGATTGCGACATGCCGTGTTTTAGTCGGTGTAGTACATTCACATTTGAAATGGAGAAGAGCGCGCGCCTTCAGACAGAGAGCGAACCGAAATCAGATTAACATTTTGGATTAACGTTAATAACTTTAATTCTGATCTGTACCTCATACACAACTACTATAATACTGCCAGAGGACTGCGACTGCAACGCATCATCATGTGAACGACTTTTGGTAATGTTAATAATAAATTATTGTGAAATGTATCTGTCTGTTATGTTTTTTTTTCTTAATTGTGTTACCTACGTAGTTTTAAGGAATGGTTATGGTTAGGTTTAGGGATAGGAGTGGGATTAGTGGCTCAAAATATATTTTAATGCTAAAACTCATTTAACTACACATCTCTGTCCATTACGTTTTATCCTTTTTATATTCTGTATAAAATAAATATGTTTTTTGGAGTAGGATTAAGGGGTCTTGTTACATTTATCTTTAAAAGTGAAAGTATACAGATATCGTTATGTTAGGAAACATATGTAAATAGTTAACGTTTTGTAGCTGTAAAAACGTAATAAGGTTACGTTTAAATGTTGCAAATACGTCCATATTATACGTTTTAGCATCTATCCAAACGTACAAAAACGTACGTTACATAGCTTTGAAAATAACGTATTAAATCTACGTATTAACAATGAGACATATTACGTTAAGGACCAACGTAATAGCACTGCTTATATGTTGGCATGTAACGTAATTGCGATTGTCAAAATAGTTTCCTCAGAACGCATTTCGTGTGATACAGGGTTGCGATGAAGATAAATATCAGTTATAGAGTCTTAAATAATTCACTTAGAAAGTACAAAACCAGAAGGTAGGGGTAGGGATTGGATGAGACACAGGCCTTTGGTGTGAGGGACCCGGGTTCGAATCCACTGTGAGACACCAATGTGTCCCTGAGCAAGACACTTAACTTCTAGTTGCTCCAGAGGCGTGCGACCTCTGACAAGTCGCTTTGGATAAAAGCGTCAGATAAATGATTAAATGCAAATGTGCAAAACAAGATAAACCAATAAAAACCAACCGCTAGGCATACTGTAAACGTGACCGGATAAAGGGTGAAACAAACACAGCAACTTACAGTAAATAGCAAGGCAAACATGGGTAATTAATGACACACAACTGAAATGAAAACTAATCATATCTGTTACCATGACAACTACAGAGTTGTAGGAAAACAACAAGCGGCAACATTCTAATCTGAAGATTGACGCATGCGCGAGAATTGCGCAAGAAGTATTAGAATAAGAACGCAATTCTCGCGCATGCGTCGTGGAAAATCTCTTGAACTCTCGTCGAATAAGCTTCTAGTCGAATAAAGTCGTTATTTTTGTTTTATTTCCGCACAAAAAGTATTCTCGTTGCTTGATATACTTATACTTGAGCCACTGTTGTCACATGAAATATTTAGACATTTTCTTCATTGACTTTCTGGGCCGTCAAGTTTCGATCCCTTAGGCAGCCTATGTAGCAGTGATACACCTCTCAAATTTAATCAAAAATATCTTCATTTGTGTACCGAAGACGAAAGAAGGTCTTACGGGGTTGGTACAGCATGGGGTTGAGTAATTAATGATTTAATTTTCATTTTTGGGTAAACTATCCCTTTAATTCTGTTTATTTATATATAGACCATTTTGCAAGATGTAAACAACACTGGTCCAGAAACACTTCCTGTTTCAGTTTGTAACTGTTTTCTTTATTTCACATGTAAAGAAAACGTCTTAAAGATGTTTGTTTAAAATTTTGATTCAGTTTTATATGTTCTGTTGGTTATATTTTATCCCAGCTTTTATGAAGTGTTAAAAAACTGAAACAGGAAGTGCTTCTGGACCAGTGTTGTTTACATCTTGCAAAATGGTCTATATATATATATATATATATATATATATATATATATATATATATATATATATATATATGAAGAGTTCAGATGCAAAAGCCTCTAAATGCCATTTGAAATTTTCTTCTTTAATGATGATTTTTATCAAGCTTGTATATTTAAGTTCAGTGATTTCACTTAAATGGCAATGATAATTACCTATTAATTGTTATTTAAGTGAAATTACTGAACTTAAATATACAAGTTTGATAAAAATCATCATTAAAGAAGAAAATTTCAAATGGCATTTAGAGGCTTTTGCATCTGAACTCTTCATATATATATATATATATATATATATATATATATATATATGGTGTTTTTAATGTGCTTTAAGAAAAACATGTGTAAATGCAATGTGTATTTGCTCTTTAAAACCGCAGTGAACTAAAGACAGCCTTAAAACGCAGTTTAAAATCGCTGGTGTTTCTGATCATTAACATTTCTTGATCTTAGTTAATGTTAATTTCAACATTTACAAATTAATTATTGACATAAAAAGTTAGTATTTGAAGTTGAAGTATTTGTCAACTTCAATTAATGTACTGTGAACTAACAGTTTTATTTTTATCAACTAACAAAGATTAATAAATTCTGTAACAAATGAATTGCTTGTTGTCAGTTAATGCATTTTAATGTAATTGTAAAGTGTTAGCAAAAAAAATATTTTCATCAAGAAAAAAAAGGTGGGATAGGACTTCAATTTCACTGAATCATGAAAAGTGGGCACTACTACATACAATAGTTTTTCAATTGTAGAGAACTCCTCCACTCCCAAAACACTTCTGGCACCTGGAATGTAAGCGGCCTCGGTGACATCTGTCAAAAAGCAAACAAGCTGTGACAGATAATACACGGATGACACATTAAAAACTATGTTTGTGCAATAAATATTATTTTTGAATCAAGCACAATGAGATCCACCGTGAGCGAAAAAGGGTCTATAAGGTCAATTTTAATTGGAAACTTTGCAGCATGACTCAACAGCTCGCTCTCAAACATGTCCTTTTCTCTCAGGAGAGTTAGCGTAACCTGACCGTCACAATGACAACATATCTCAGATAACTTGGAAAAAAAATAGACATATACTGATTGAAATTTTTCATTTCTGGTCCTGAGGATATTTATGAGTCACAACATGGAGACCACCTTCTCATACTTTTCTGTGCACTCTCCTGTATTGAAATCCTATTGATAAATGTATGTTTTCATGACATTCACCAATACAATAAACTTAAGTGAAACACACATGAAACATGCATTTGAGTGATCTTCTCACACCCCTAGCCTCAAATCACGCACGCACGCCCCAGTTCTGCTGAAGCATTAATAATGCAGAGCTGTTTGGAGGAGGTGCTGTTTACTTTGCACAGAGAACGAGAGGCAAACCAAAAACAAGCGAGTGAACTCTACAGGAAAAGTTTAGTCAAAGAATCACTGATCGAGGTGAGGAACATGTGAGCTGAAGGCGAGAAACTTCTGAGGAAGAAGCACTGACAGACAACAGCAAGAACAAACAGATTATAGAAGAACGATGCGGCTCCGAAAGATGGAGGGACACACAGACAGAAAGAGAAAAGGAGAAGGTGTGGGCCGACAACTCTTTCTTCCAGAAAGCAGGAAACACGCACCAAACCAGGCAAATTGCAGAAGAGTCCTCTGCCAGGCGAAGCAAGCCGTCGTGTGAAGCGGTCCCTGTACACGTGTCATTATGTGGACCAAGATGAATTTTTCTGAAAGTCATTCAAAATTTGTCGTGAATTCTGAATTAATAACAGAAGCAACAAGTAAATTATTAAGGATTTATATTCACAGAGCTGAACAGACAACCTTCTCTGTAAAGAGTTCTAAACTCTGGAACTCTTTACCTTTTGAAGTCAAGACTGTATCAGACTTTAAGATGTTCATTTCCAGGCTGAAAAATTGGTTAAAAACAAACCAAAACTGTGCTCATTTTTAACTACATTTAATTATTTGAGTTGTATGCTTATTAGTATTTTTATTATTAGTATTATTTTTATTATTATTATTTTATATAATTGAAGTAGCTAATCATGTAAATTTTATTGTGTATAAAAGCCCTTCCAGGGACAGGAGTTGAAAATTAGCTATAGCTATAAACTTTATATGCAACACTTCAGTGACATGCTTGATCTTGACACTATGTTTGTTTGCATTGTCCCTGTCAAATAAATAAATAAATAAAAAATAAAATAAAATTAGCATGAAAAAGCTGATATGAGTAGCTGGGATTGATACTGTGGTAAACATGGTAGAGGATGTATGTTACGCTAATGGAGCCGTACAGGTGAAGGTAATCAAGTCAAGCAAAAATTACGAATAAATTGCAAAAAAAACATCAAAAATAACGACTTTATTTCAACTATTCGTTTATTTCTCCCTCTGCGCGAGTCAGGTTACTAGTTTAATAGCGTAAGCTTCTGTTATTGTACGTCACACGCATCACACACACATGACCAGCGTCGACCAATAGTGAGCCTACGTGTGACGTAGCTCTACGCAATCACACTACGTTAACTGACTTACAGGCTCATGGAGAAGGAAGTGAATAGTTGAAATAAAGTCGTTATTTTAGTTGTTTTTTTGCGCACAAAAGTGTTCTCGTCGTTTGTTAAAATTTAAGATTGAGCCCCTGTAGTCACTTGGACTATTTTAACGATGTCTTTAATGACTTTTCGGGGACAGCAAGAGCCAGTCCCTCAAGAAGCCTATGGACTGTATGCAGGAGCGATCTTAATATCTTAAATATCTTAATTTGTGTTCTGAAGATGAACGAAGGTCTTACGGGGTTGGAACAACATGAGGGTGAGTAAATACTGACAGAATTTTCATTTTTGGGTGAACTAACCCTTTAATCTGCCCTGGCAATGTAAAAACAGCCTTTTCAGAAATAGCCTATTCTTCAAAATACAATTTAGATACACTGCCGTTCTTAAGTTTGAGATCTGTAAATGTTTTTAAAAGAAGTCTCTTCATGCTCACTCACTAACGCATACAGTATATTGGATCAGAAATACAGTAAAAAAAATTCTGATGATTTCAACATAAGTGAAAAACTAAAACTGAAGTAAATGGTAAATGGAAAACAAACTGAAATATAATAATAATTAGCAAATATAAATACTAGTTTCGGTAATCATCCTGTACCTGATCTCGCGTTTTTCAAAGTGAAAACACTTTCTATGTGAACCAGCCCTGTTATCAGAAATGGCCAAATAAGCATTTCCATCACGTCTAGAACTCATGCAAATACAGCTGTACCTTAATTCCAGGAAAGATAACCATCTAATGTGAAACTTATTATAATAATCAAGAAAGCTACCAAAAAAAAATTTTTAAATAGCATGTCTAGCCCATAAATAGACAAACATTTGTCAAAGTAGAAGTAAATTAAATGTCTGGTCTGAATAGAAAACATGAATATGAGTAGCCTATAACTATGAGTATATGATATTAAAAGATACAATACAGAAAAATCCTAAATGGATAAATACAAGAATAATGTTCGAAAACGATTCAACAGAAATAACTAGAAAAGAATAATCATATATAATAATCATGCACATATTTTTTTTGAAAGATTTCATCTTTCATAGTGCGTTGAATAACACTGACAAAACATCTCTATTCAGTCGTCTGCTGAAGTTACGTTAGCTAATTTAACATTACTGGCGACATACAATAGCTTGACAACAGTAGTTAATAGCTATAGTCACACATGAAAGTAATCAGACGTACGGTGTGAAATTTCAAAACATATATTGTAATTGAGTGTGTATATACCATAAACAGTGCTTGAACTCTCCTGTTTGAAAAACACAGACCTGTGATTCCGCAAATCGCAAATCAAGAAGTGATTGACAGTGCTCTGATCCAATGGCATTGGGCATTCAATCCAATTCATCCAATCATATCCCCGGGGGGGCGGTGCCAACTCTCTAGACACGCCCCTGCTTCAAAATCAGAACAGCCATTCACTGCCATTATAAAACTTGGAAGATTTTTAAATACATCTCCGATTGTGTTAGTCTAAAAGAAGATAGTCGTCGTATAAGATGGCTTGAGGGTGATAAGTATCCCTTTAAGAAAAGTTTTTTTGTGAATTCTAAATGTTCTCATCTTTTTTCTTAAGTTAAGATTTAGTAAATCATGAGACAATTTACATTTGTGGGTATCCCTTTAAGAAAAGTTTTTCCTTATTGTTTTTCTTAAGTCAGAATGTAAGAAATTGACAGTAAAGAAGAACTGTATTCTTAAGAATGTTTTGTCAATCCGGCCCCAAGAGATAATGGATGACAGACTGAAAGGAAAGGCAAGGAATCCTATGAATGACAGACTCTCCAGTTTCTCTTTCTGGAGTTTTCTGATAAACAGGGATTACAGGACAGTTTCTGACTGACAGACAGCAGCCATATCCATCTCGAACCTGTTTTCTGTCCTCACACCAACTACAGGGTACAGCCATGAGGTGGAGATGCATTCCTGCTCTATACTAGATTCCCAAACCAAACTTCCATTTCACATATTTAATTAACTTTGACAGACATGATGCCCATGGCCAGGAGAATGCTATTACACCAGTCTTACAAAGAGCACTCTCCATCTATACTTCTGTCTCAGTCCTTTCATGACCTTTTCACCAAATCACTTCCTGAACAAATACCTGCCAGTTTCTCACTGCCTGATACAGGTTTTTTTTTTTTTCTTTTTTTTACCTCAACCACAAAAAAGATATTCACACCTCAAACACATGTACAAGATGAATGAGAGGAGTTGTGTTGTATTATTGAACACAAGAGCTAGTCTGGGAGAGAGGCCTTGGTGTCGAGAATCTCAGACATCTGCACTCTCAGACAGACAGAAAGAAAGAAAGAAAGAAAGAAAGAAAGAAAGAACGAAAGAAAGAACGAAAGAACGAAAGAACGAAAGAAAGAAAGAAAGAAGAAAGAAAGAAAGAAAGAAAGAAAGAAAGAAAGAAAGAAAGAACGAAAGAAAGAAAGAAAGAAAGAACGAAAGAAAGAACGAAAGAAAGAAAGAACGAAAGAAAGAAAGAAAGAAAGAACGAAAGAAAGAAAGAAAGAAAGAAAGAAAGAAAGAAAGAAAGAAAGAAAGAAAGAAAGAAAGAAAGAACGAAAGAAAGAACGAAAGAAAGAAAGAAAGAAAGAAAGAAAGAAAGAACGAAAGAAAGAACGAAAGAACGAAAGAAAGAAAGAACGAAAGAAAGAACGAAAGAAAGAAAGAAAGAAAGAACGAAAGAACGAACGAAAGAAAGAAAGAAAGAAAGAACGAAAGAACGAACGAAAGAAAGAAAGAAAGAAAGAAAGAAAGAAAGAACGAAAGAAAGAACAAAAGAAAGAAAGAAAGAAAGAAAGAAAGAAAGAAAGAAAGAAAGAAAGAAAGAAAGAAAGTTGACACTTGAACCCCTAATTAAAGGTGCATTTGCATAGAGGCTCTTGCAGTAAAACATATTTAAGTTAAACATTAAAATTGTACAATTATTTTGCAAGTGATTTTAAAACGGTTGCATATTTACCATGATATGAAGCCATGCACAAGACTACAAACATTTGACTTTTACCTTGACACTGGGACAGTAACCTCACATTAACATGCTTGCAAGATGTTGTAATAAAAATGAGTGCAAATTAATGCCACAATGCAATGCAAAAAATGAATAAATAAATCTTAACAGTCAATAAATAAGTCACTGCTTTATAAATATAAGCATCATGGCACTAAGTTTCAAGCGCTCGTCGTCTCCTAGTTAGGACCCGAAATGGATAAATAAAGGTAAACTCCACCTTTTTTTCATATTAAACTATGTTATTCCCTTAACTAACATTTTTACATTTTCCTTCGGTCATAGTGCACGATGTAAACTACAGAAGAGTCAAGTTTTAAATATCTAAACACTTTGGTCATTTTTTTTGAGAAATGCTAATGGTCTTGTGCACTTCAATGATGTATGCTAAGCTACGCTAAAAGTGCTACCGCCAGAACCGGAGATCGGCTGAATGGATTCAAAAACGGTAAATCTCAACAGTTTAACTCTGGGGGGAGTTGTAAAATGAGCCTATTTCCAAAAAAAGTGGAGTATCCCTTTAACTAAGCCCAGTTCATTCATTAGGATCCAAACAGAGAAGCGACCAAACACCTCCATGTTTTCCCTATTTAAATACAGTAACACGAGTAGTATAACTCGACCAAGAATGGTGACATAAAATAAAACCTTGCGCTTTTCTAAACATGTAAAGTGGATAACTATAAAATCTGGTGGAAAAAACCACAGCAAGTGATTGGGAGCACTTCGACTTGACGTATCTATGGACTCTGTGCAGTAATATCATCAAAACTCTGTATATCCATGCTTGTCAAAAGATGAGCAATTTTAAAGCTTGTGACATATAAACACACACATTAACCTGATCACTTTATTTAGTGTTTATGTAAACACTGTTCAGATTCATTAAATGAAATCAGGAAATCATTCAACAGTAACTAGCCTGACAGAGGTAATAATATGCAAACTTGAAGCACTAACATGAATACTTAAGGTACTAATTAGCACCCTTAGGGGGAGATAAGGCACAAAGTTGTACCTTTGAGGTACTGCGCCTGTCAAAAGCTGTTTTCTTACACCCCTAAAGTTAGCATTTTCGCAATTTCTTCTGACAGTGCAGAATAGTATGAAATGCCCTTAGTCTTTTTGGATAGTCTTTGATGGCATTTTTCCCCTCTGCCCAGATTCTCATGCATTAGTCAACGCGTGCCAACTGTTCACTTGCACAAACTCTTTGTCATGTCTGCCTGTGGACACACACACATATCACCTTCTGTCCATTCACACTGCACATATTAACACACACTTCAGTGTGTCTAAGTCACCATTCTCTTTGCTGACCTATATTCAGAGATAAAGCAGATGAAAATACGCTTTCAGTGTCATAAGATTTGACTTAAGGGCGGATCTCCATCGATCCCGTTTCCCTGACACACTCACGCCATCGGCTGCTAGAGCTCAAATAAAGCTGCGGTCGCCATAGGGAAAACATGCTAACCCACGGGTTAACTGAATTTGAACAGAGTGACAAACACATATACACATCAAAAAAAAAATATATATATATATATATATATATATAGTGAACAAGCAGAATCAGAGATGGAGAACTGGGGAGAAACAGTACAGATGGGAAGAGGAAGATGAAAAGAGTGACAAAGCAGAGAAAAGAGTGCATGACAGGCCATGGGAAAAAACAGAGTCAGAGAGATAGTCTGATGAGATATAGGGATGAAATCATTCAACTGTGCATGGAGAAAAAGACTACGTTCAATGAGAAGAATAACTATAGGGAGGGACATAAGCACAGTTTTACGCATGATAGAGAGAGATATGTGATAAAGGGGGATTCTTCTGAGAGTTGGAAAGTAGAAACATTTCTACGGAAATGTATTGCATTCACTTGAGGAAACAAAATTAACTCTGTTTTTGTGAATGAACGAGTTAATTATCTCAGAATTACGAGATATTTTTCATGAAAAAAAAGGTTTTGCTTTGTTTTTTGTGAATGAAAGAGTTAATTATCTCAGAATTACAAGATATTTTTCATGGAAAAAAAGGTTTTGCTTTTTTTATGAATTAACGAGTTAATTATCTCAGAATTACGCGATATTTTTCATGAAAAAAAGGGTTTTGCTCTGTTTTTATGAATTAACTAGTTAATTATCTCAGAATTACGAGATATTTTTCACGGGAAAAAAGTTTTTGTTCTGTTTTTATGAATTAACGAGTTAATTATCTCAGAATTACGAGATATTTTTCATGGGAAAAAAGTTTTTGCTCTGTTTTTGTGAATTACCGCGTTAATTATCTCAGAATTACGAGGTCATTTTTCATGGGAAAAAAGTTTTCGCTCTGTTTTTATGAATTAATGAGTTATTTATCTCAGAATTAGGAAATAATTTTTCATGGAAATAAAGTTTTCGCTCTGTTTTTATGAATTTCTGAGTTTTTGAGATAATCAAGTCATTAATTCAGAAAAACAGAGCAAAAAAACCTGAAACATTATTTTAGAAATGATTTTTTTTTTCAGTATTTTTTTCAGTATTTTTTATTTTATTTTTTTGCTGACAATTTAAAAAAGTCCTTGAATTAATATACATTTTTTTATGGTAATAGAGTAGAAAATTACACTTTTCGATTATTTTTATGTAATGAGAATCGAAACATAACCCTAGAAAATAGTAGGAATTACAAAATTAAAGTCCAGACATCATTTGAACAATAAAGAAAATGTCAACTCAAAAATGATCTTAATAATACTAATAAATACATTTTTTTTCTTTGTTTTTTGGCTTTTATTATGATAGGACAGTTATTGTACAGGAAGTGAAGTTGGAGAGAGAGAGGGGACCCCGAGCCGTTACACGAACTCGGGACACCTGAAGCGCAACTGCGCTATATATCAGCAAAAAAAAAAAAATTTAATAGAGTAGTTAATATAAAATAATTAAATACAAAATAATTGTAAAAAATAAATAAAATAAAATTCCAAGATGACCTGCACATGATTTGTAGGATGAATCCAGTAAATGTAAAATATCTTAACATGGATTAAAGTCACGATCAGAAAGAGCTAACAGCCCCCATAGCATAAAGACAAAGTGTGGCTGTGGAGTGAGTCTCTCTCACTCTGGGGCTTTGTCGCCCTTAATTAACTGAGCTGGCATTCTCTCTCACACCATAAAGGCAGATCTTTCTTCGCTCACAGCTATGAGGCCTTCACAACAAAATTAAACTTGCCGCACTCGCATGACTAAAAGTAATAAAGACTAAAAAGGTCAGTCAACATTGTCTTACAATGATTGGGGTAGAAATGTGTGGCATGACATTAATTTTAAAAGTCAGGTGAGACGGTGTGTGCGTGATGGGATAAGAAGATAAGAAGACAGTGTGAGAGAAAGACACCATCAGGTTTCATTCAGCCATAGACGTTTAGGGGAATTAAAGTATTATTAACTTAAAGTCCTATTCATTATTCTGGGTTAAATGCAAGCAAATCATTTCAACTCATCCCAAAGTTTACTAAAAAAAATATTCTGACTTCTCATAGACTAACAGAGAGCAATATGCAAGAAAAGCATTTTTTGCATTTTTTATTGTTGAAGAATATGCAACTAAACACTGCTGCTTTTACGCACAGCTAGAAATATCATACAATGTAGATTACTGAATTCCAGCAAAACGCGACGTCTTCATTCATTTATACACTGTAAAAAAACATTTTTTCTTCTGTCAAATCAACTTAGATCATTTATGTGGTTCAGATAACATAATATTCTGAGTTTCCTTATTATTAAATCAATCTCCTTCATTGCATTAACTCAATTTTTTAATTTCAATGAACTTAAAGTTAAGGCAACCAGGTTACTTCATTTTCTAAGTTAAACCAACAATATTTTTTACAGTGTAGTGTAGTAAAGACATGATGCAACAAATATGATTACAATCCTACAGAGAGTGAATCCTTAAAATTCCCCACAACACCAACTTCACATTCACATAACCAGATTTAATTCCTCAAACAACAAATACGCTCTTTTTTGCATGGCCTAATGTTCTAGAGAGGCTCTAAAATGTTCCCTCGATATAACAAACTGAGACAAGTGTTTCTCTCTCAGCGCACACTTAATTGAGCTCTCACAAAATGACAGTAAGTGCAGTAAATGCGGAGGGTACACCAATATAAAAAGATTCATTATGCAAAGAAGAAATCATTTTTGTCAAGCACTGGGGTGGAAGAGTGTCATCCCAGAGAGAAATTACTGCAAACGCAACCAAGCGGTAAAAGGAGAAAAAAATACGTGAACCACGATCGTCTAAAATGATCATGTGATGTAACAACACGCTTTGATGAATCTTTCTAAAGATTTCTACATTCTTATTATAATCATGAAGTATTTATCATCATATATAACGATCTAATTAGACAGTGTGAGAGACCCATTATTTTAGTCTGTCATATTTAAAATCACAATTTTTTACGGTAAAAAAACGGCAGCTGTGGTTGCCAGAACTTAACCGCCAAGAATACGGTAGCAACGCTTTTGGTTTTAACAGACTTAACTTAAACTTTAAAGTTATAAATCGTATTTCTTTATCTGATATACTGTTAATTTACCAACATATTGAAGTATTGATATCTGTTTTGTACGGTCGTAACACACTGACAACCAACAATCATCACAGCAGTGATGAGAATCACATGATCAATCAAAGCTTCCAATACAAACAGCTCATCCACAAAAAGATTAATAACTACATAAAGAAGCTGCAGAGTGTCATTCACACAAACATTAAACACCATCATGGTAACACACATGAAATAAACATTAATTTTACAACATTAAATGTAACATAAACCCCTAATGTAGAAAAAAACAAACAAGAAAACTACGAGGAACCATAGTTATTTCAACAAAAATACATAAAATGTGACGTTTTTTACTGTAAATTACACAATAAGTTGTTCTTTTTCACTTTTAAAAACTGTAATTTTAACGGTATTTTACAGTAAAGTTACATTAAATGTATCATGAGATCTATCACAGTTATTTACCGTATATATTGCGGAAACTTTCTGTTAACCAATTAAACGTTTTGCACTGTAGCATTTTTTACCGTTTTTTTACCGTAAAAATCACAATTACAATTACAGTGTTGGGATGTTCATTGCAATAAATGCGCTAAAACATGGCTAGCACAAGCTTGTTGTCATACAGGAACTACCCATCAGGATGTGAAGCGAGACTAACCCAACCGAACACAAATCCTAACCTTAACATTGTAAAGTAGCATTTCCTCAGTAAAGTCCTTACCGTAAACTCCTTGCGTTTGCACGTACCGGTGGAGTACTGAAAATAATAAAATCCAGAAAAGCTCCATCTTCAGGTGCGATCCCTCATTACCTGCGGGGAAAACCAGAAGAAAGTGCACAATCACTGCACAGGACAACACAGCACAAGCTCAGCATTCAAATGAATCATACCATCATCATCATCATCATCATCATCATCAGAGATTAAAGTAGCCTAACAAAACATTATTCACCAGTTGAAGTATTTTTATCCCTGCATCGTTCCGGTGCATGCATGCATGGGGGTTAAGAAGAGACAATTCATTTGCCAAACCTTGGATTATCTGCAGATTACAGAAACTGTGCTAGTGTTTGATGGGATTGAATGCAGCAATCATTTCTGAAATTGGTGGGCGGTAAAGAACAATCAAATACATGACTTATTAAACCTGGCCGGAATTCAGTATCACGTTGGTCAGACCAAGGAAGACATGCATTTGCATTGACAAGGAAGTCATTGCATTTTAGGCTGGTCAAACTGATTTTTTGGAACATGTTAGCCAGCTAATGGCCAACAGAATTGATCTTAGATGGTTGTTAAGCAAACTTCATGACTGGTTATGAAGGTATTTGTTTGATTTGAACTTCGAATTAAGCATTTCATATCGAATAACATAGCAACAGCGCGCTACTCAGAACTTTACGGATGATCACCGACTAAAATAAATACCTCCATTATTTAGTACTTTTTATAGACGTAGCTACATAACACAGATGTTTCACTAAATTAATGAATCTCAACAAAATATCTTTTTTAACAGTTGATACATTAAATACTGTACTATTCACAAGTATGAGCAAGTAGGCAACAACTTGAGTACACACTGACATAAACGACTTAAACATCTTAAAGATATCTGAAATATCCCAGAAAAAATGGGTTTTGAATTTAGGTTTTTTTTTTGAATGTCATAAAATTGTTTAGAGCATAAGAAACTAATTAAAAACTTTTTAAAGATATTTTATTAATATGTTTTGCTATGTCCATTGTAGTGGACCTCAGGAATAAAAAGACATTTTTTTTCCTGAAATGAAAAGACATTTATGAAATGACATTTATAAGCAAAAACAAAGGTATTTTTTTCATTCACCCATCATTTTTTTTTTTTTAGTTTCAAGACTTTTTTAACCAAACTTTGTATGAAATGCATTGATATAACATTTTACTTGATGCAATATGTCGGTAAATTTGCCATAAATGGGTAGTCCCATTCAAAGCATCTAATTTGCATATTAATGAGTTCTTGGGGCCACGTGTAATGGAAAAAAGAAGTGTAATAATTGTAGCAATGATTGGCAACATTTTCATAATATCTAATAATTATCGATATTTTGATTAGAAACCCCATAACATTTTCGTGAGCAGTTATGACAAACAAATTGAAACTCATATTTTCATAACAGAGCTACATTTGATTATTCAGTTAATTTTAAAGACCATGGAGAAGTTGTTGTCATTGTGAAACCTCCAAACATATGGTATCTCTGGAAAGCCCAGAATGTGCTCTTTACAGGACGTCCAGACTTAATGCTGACATAGGGTGTCAGAGAAATTCACTCAAATATAATGTCCACTATAGTGGACAAAAGTCTAGTCCTGAGTCCCAGGAGGATATATTTGCCAGTTGATTAAAGCAGGGCTATTGATGTTTTGTCCATCTACAGTCCCATACTTATCCTAAAAGGAGCGTCCTGTTGCTATAGTAACCCCCCACCTCCCCCATAGAAGGAAATAAAATAACACCAGTTTTATCATCTCTACACTGGTTCCCCATTAAATTTCGTATCAATTACAAAGTATAGCTAAGGCCCAAAATGGTTAAGCTCTAACTGATCTTCTTTCGCCCAATAATCCATCATGCTCTTTCATATCACAAAAATCAGGGCTTCTGGTGGTACAGGATATCTAAGTCCACAAAAGGAGGGAGAGCGTTTTCACATTGGCTTCAAAACTCTGGAATAGCCTTCCTGATAATGTCCGGGGCTCAGACTCACTCTCCCAGTTAAAGACGCATCTCTTTAGTCAAGCATGCATCTCATAAACTTGTACTCCAGTTATGTCAGACCAAATGCATCTTTGCTTAATACTATGAAGAGCAGCTACGCTAATTATTTTCCATTTGCTTTTCTGTTTTATCTCTTGGGATTTTCTCAGTTCCAGCGTCTTCAGATGACCAACACCTGAATAGATGAATCCAACTCCTGTGAGGACTTCTGAATACACATGCACCAATACTACATTTTCTATATATCCTATTTGTTAACAACATGCATTACTTCAATGAGCTCATTGTTTTTGCCTTAAATGAATACATTGTTTAAATAGCATTGTTAGCTTACATACATACATTTCTGAAGACGGATCACTCTAAATTGTAATGTAGACATGCATTTTCTGTAAAGCTGCTTTGAAACGGCATCTATTGTGAAAAGCGCTAAAGAAATAATTGTGAATTGAAATTAAATGGAAAAAAATAATACTATGGAAATCAATGGGGTCCATCAACTGTCTGGTGACTGACCAGATTTTTCAAAATATCTTCTTTCGTGTTTAACAGAAGAAAGAAACTCATTCAGGTTTGGAACAATGAGGTTGAGTAAATGAACATTTTCATTTTCGGATGAACTATCCCTTTAAAATCTCACACACAAACACATTAGTAAAAAATTTAAAGAAAAAAGTTCTCTTGTCTGTAGTACGCAGTGTAAAAAGTGAAAATGTGCAGCTACTTTCTTAAAATGACTTTCATTGGTGTGACTTGTGTGTTTTTTTTTTTTTTTTTTTTTTTTTTTTTATAAACTGTTAATTTAGATGTTAGCACATAAAGCGCATTTTAGAACTCAAAACATGCATAATCAAATCGGGTGTGGACATTGAGCGTTCACGAGCACGCACATTTAGACAGTTTCAAGCACTCTTTTAAGAATAAGATATAATGTACCGCTATACCTTTCTCTGTGCGTGTTCAGCCTGTAGATCAATTCCTTTCGAAATAATTCCTTTAGAAAAGAACGATTTTCTTTCAGCAATGGAGTTCCAGGTGTTTAGTTTGTTGCGTGTTCAGCAGGAGCCCAACGATGTCTCTCCGTCCAGAAAATAAAGGCAAAATTCCAACACATTCTTTCTTAAACTGATGTGAAACTCTGGAAGCCAGCGCGCATCCACACATCCGAGGGCGTCTTCGTGGAGAGCAGCAGTCCGATACGATCTCTCAGAGTGACTGACTGAAACTCTTGTCCTGTGATGTCCTCCTATCAGATGTGTGCTCCTCGATGGCTCTCTCAAGAGTGAGGCGGATGGAGAGGTTGCGCGTCTTTGCGCGTCAGTGTGGAGATGCGCGCACAGATCTCTTGAGTGATGCGCGTCTGGTATCTGAACTGGCTCCTGGAGAGTCTCTGGGTGAAGCGTGTCCAGCTCTGGTCTCGGTAATGAGTGGGTTTATCAGAAGGGACCGGGATCTAAACTGTATAAACTCTCGGCTTTTTCCAATAGTATTTTGGTGGAATCTCCAGCCAATTAAAGCTGCGCAGATGCGAACGGAGGACTCGCCCCGGATCCCGGAGGACCAATTAAATAAGAAAGAGGGAGGAAAAAAATATCACAATGTTTCTGCCACCCCTCCTCTTTATTCCCCTCTCTCCTTCTCCCGCTTTCTACTCCATCTCCCCTTCCATCAGTTTCTCCGTGTCTGTCGTCACCGATGGTGCGGACACTTTTTGAACTGAAGCGCGCTGCCACCGGTGACCGATAGGTGGCGTGTTTGAGCTAATTATAATTCCAGAGAGCGCTCACCATCACCCTAGCCCTTATTCATGATGAAAAAACAAATCGTACGTTTGGTCATGAATCGAAAGTTCAAGTACATCGATATTATTTCAAGACGTCGTATGGTGTTGTCTTGATTTTGTTTAGATTCTCACTAAAACATGTCTAGGTCATTTATTTGATGGGAGATATATAAGAAAATAGTTATTGTTGGATGCGTCTTGTAGCCTACTAGGAGGCCATATAAAATGTGTATGTAGCCTATTCCTTTATTTTCTGTTGATTAACAGTATGTGAATGTTTGTGAGTGCCCAGTATGTGTTGTTATATCATGTTGTCTTTATGTAACCTAATCTAAAAAGCAATAAACATTTTTGTTTTAAAGATGTCTATCTTTTCATCCCAGTATCAATATTTATAAATATATTTTAGATAAAAATTGCCCTTCAAAACATTATTACATATTTTTTTCTTACTTAACAACTATTATGTTTTATTTAAATCATCATACATTAAAGATGGTAAAATAATATGGCCATAATTTATGAATGCTTTACAATTAAAGATATTTATTTATTTACTTGTTTGCAGAATTTCAGGGTCAAACAAGCATAATTGTCATGAAAATAGTAATTTACTCACTCTAATATTATACAAACCTGCGTGAGTTTCTTCTGTTGAAGATATTTTGAAGATTGTTGGTAATTTCCCATATTAAAAAACAATCTGTGGCTAATGACTGAAGAAATAAACTCATGCAATGTTTGTAACAACATGAGGTGACAACATTTTTTTAAACTATGAAACTATGAGCATGAACTATCCCTTTAATCCAATAATTTGTTGAATTACGAAAAGCTTAATTATATTGCATGCATTTTTAGTATGAATCATAGCGTCAGGATATTTAAAACAGAGATTTAGAGTAAAAATATTTCTAATCAACTCACATTTCTGATCTCTTGTAATATCAAATGGTGTGACTGTGAGCAGATAAACAGATCCACCTTAGAATGGAGAATGTGCGCAGCGTGAACACACACATCATCAAACACCGTAACCGGGAAATAAATTGCACCACTGACTGACTGAGCAAACATGTTTTGACAAGTAACCCAAAAATACTTAAAAATCTAAATTAAGTTTTACTCCAGTCAAAGTATATTCCTTAATATGAATGAAATAACTTGACTACATAAAATAACAGCAAAGAAAGTGATTATAGCTTAGTTTTTGCGTGTACATAGGCCTATGCTCTTTTTGCGTGCATATGATACGCACTTTATGGCGTGAACACAGGTAATCTACCCAGGAGATTACTACGCAGCAAAAAAAAAAAAGCAAAAAAAAACTTTTTTTGCGTAGCCTATAGCACGAGAAATTAAATTCATGGTATGGCACTTTCATGTAATCGTATTGGGAAAATCACACATCTCCGATACAGTAAACAGCAAAAGAGCGACATTAAGACCCTTTTTCAAACGAGAACGCTCGCGGGTGAAAACGTAAAAATATTTTATCGGATGTGCCTTTCGTTTACACGGCGACGGCGTTTTGGGGGCTTAAAAACGCAAAAAAAGTGAAACCACCTTCCAGAGTTGAAATCTTAAAAACGCTCCACCGTCGTAATCCCGTGTAAACAGTGTAACGTCTGCAAGAGTTTTAAATCTGCCCAGATGAAGACAAGGGAAAAAAAAGTGGAAACGAACTGGTAACGTTAGTTCCACGAGTGATTTATTGCGGCCCTTCCCTAGTTAGGCACACTGTTCACATACATGTTGAAAGATGCCAACAGGGAAATTAACACTGCAAAACGTCACAAAAACAAAGTGGAAGCAAAACACAATACAACAAAATAACAGCCAGCGATAGAACGGTCATCTCTCTTCGCAACCGTCTTCACTCTACTGAGCGTGCGTGCGCGCTCACATTAACAGCACGCATACAATAACGTACGCAATAGACGTAGCCATCTTAAAGGCGTATTAACATGTCACCAACACTTCTCAACTTTAGGTGGCCGTTACAACAGTAAAAACGCAATTCTGCTAACAGTGAGGTTGTACTCAGGCGCACGAACTTGGTGTTGTTGTGTGGCAGTGCCTCACATTCGGAAGGATTCACTTCACGCGAATTTCCCAACCATTACGCTCGTCTAAACGCAGAATAAAAAGTGGAAAAAAAACAACGCAACTTTTGCGTTTTCTCTTCAGATCGTTTCCGTGTAAACATAGCTTAAGGCCACGTCCACACGAAGCCGGTGCGTTCCGATTTTTTTCCTCGTTCTAAAAAACAAAATCCGTAAACACGGCGTCGTCTCACAAGAGTCTCAAGAAATATCTGCGTACACACGAAACCACTGAAACCGACTGAAAACAGTGTAGTATATTTGCCAGACCAGAATGGGGCGCTGTAGGCTATACCATAGATATCTATATAAAGGCTAGATGTCTTAAGGCGGACTTTCTATCGTCATCACCGGCGGCCATCTTGTCACAGGCAAGCTGATGCAAGATGAGTGGTCAGCACGAACACAAATACTCTTATCTCGTTGAAATCTTGACGGATTTACAGACGGTTTAGTTTCTTACAAACGTTATTAACGTGGCTATACCCAGACAGCAAACTGACATTGAATCAACGTGGAAACGACGTCTCTCATGACATTGAAACAACGTTGATTTTGCTCATCGAATTAATGTTGAACCAACGTCAGACGCGGCACTCTTCAAAGCTAAATGAAAATCGAAAATTGGTTTGCTTTCATAACGTTGAAACAACGCGTTGATTTCAAGTTGATTTTCCGTTAGTTTTGAAAGAATGACGCGTCTGACGTTGGTTCAACGTTAATTCGATGAGCAAAACAATGTCAGATCAACGTTGTTTCGATGTCATATTTCCACGTTGATTCAATGTCATTCAATGTTTTTTTTTTTTGCATTCGAACCAAGTAGAAAAAGACGAAGATGTCGTGTGACGCAGCCGAGACGTGATGTGATGACATCATCGTTTCACAAAATATAGCTACGGATTGGCTGTACACACGAAACCGCAAGGGCGTTGTTTTCAGATTTATCCACTTTGGGACCCGGTTTCAAAAAATAGCGGTTTCAAACGCCGGATCTGTGTGGACGAAACACCAATAGATAAAAAAAAATGTATACGTATACAGTGAATCGCGTCTTGGTGTGGACGAGTTCTAAGTGTGCTATAGCCTATTTATCAGAAACAATCTGCTGGTCAATCATTTGATATTTCTGAGCTGTTTTTGAGGGTGGGGTTTAACAGAGAAAGTGTTTCACTGTAAAAAGTGATCAGTTGATTTAACTTAAAAACATTAAGGGAACCCGTTGCCTTAAAATTATTTAGTTGGCTAAATAAACTTATTGCTTAATTGAAAAAATTAAGTAATGTGGAATTGTCAATTTTTTTTTTTTTTTTTTTTTTTCAATTAAGCATTACGCTTATTTACTTAATAATTTTAAAGGCAAATGGTTTACCAAAAAGAATTTAAGTAGTTAAGTGACATCAACACATTTTACAGTAAGGGATGCATCCGGAACCAATGAGATTCTCAAATCCACAGGGAAGATCTCCTGCCTGAGACAGAGAAAAATTAAACATCAAGTTTGATGCACAGACTAATATAGAGGCAGAAAATATGCTGAAATTAAAAAATCATTTCCACGGTGTACTGCGGAAGAAAACGGCAGCCTGTCTAAACCCTCATCCCTGTCTCCGTCTCCGCTTTTGGGAGACAGCCAGGAGCCTTGGCAAGGATTGCGAAGTGAACATCATAGTTTAGTTCATCACAGTAAATGTGTGTGAGAGGCTGGCAGAGTCGGCCTGGCGCGCCCCAGGTGTGTCCTCTCCTGCCCAGGGCTAGCGCATGGCACATGAAAGCAGGACGAGGGCTCTCTGGACCGAGTGGAACAGAGAAATACTCTGGCCAAATGAATGTGTGTGTGAGCCTGGGGAATGCTGTCAGCAAGCATGTGTCAATGTGTGGGAGTGTGTCAGCTTTCCCAGATTCCTCATGTGGTTGCCACAATGGAGTACACTTCTCTTATTTCAAATTGAAAATATCCTAAATTGACATTAATTAATGGGATGCTCTCCATACGCTTTGCTGCACCACGAATCCCTCAGCATTCTTGTTTTATACATGTTTAACATTTAAAGGGAAAGTTCACGCAAAAATGAAAATTCTGTCATCGTTTACTCACCCTGCATGACTGGACAGAAAATGAGAAAGCTGCTGTTTTCATAATGAAAATGGATTATAATGGATTATACTGCATGTCCTCCATATAAAAGTTGCAGATTTTTCTCCTGAATAGCCATCTGATTTAAAATAGTTCTTAACTTAAATCCTTGCCTTAAGTCACAGCTCTCAAATGCAATTCAAACTTTCACTGTGTGTGTGAGATCGAGAGGTGAAGCAATAATGAATAATGAATATTGTTAATGAATGTTTATTGGCTTCAGAAGACTCAACTGAATACTGGACTGAATAATATTCTGCTAAATGTATGGATAAATTATAGCAGATACTTGTTTATTATTTTAATTGTATTTAATTGGAATGATTAAAAATATATTAACTTTATTTTTGACATCTGTTGGGGACATTGGACAAGAAATATATTTAGAAAAATATATTTTCATATATTGGAGAAACAAAACACCATTTAACAGGGTAAAACTGAACATATAAAATATTCCTATGAAATATGAGAAATCCCTAGAAAACTATTTCCAACTTAACTATTATATTATTAATTTTGATGTTAATTTAATGTATTCATTTTATTTTGTATATGAGTTGCTCCAAAAAAACTAGCGTATATATATATATACGCTAGTTTTTTTGGAGCAGATAGATAGATGGATAGATGGATAGATGGATAGATGGATAGATGGATAGATGGATAGATGGATAGATGGATAGATGGATAGATAGATAGATGGATAGATGGATGGATAGATGGATGGATAGATGGATGGATAGATGGATGGATAGATGGATGGATAGATGGATGGATAGATGGATGGATAGATGGATGGATAGATGGATGGATAGATGGATGGATAGATGGATGGATAGATGGATAGATAGATGGATAGATAGATGGATAGATAGATGGATAGATAGATGGATAGATAGATGGATAGATAGATGGATAGATAGATAGATAGATGAAGAGTTCAGATGCAAAAGCCTCTAAATGCCATTTAAAATTTTCTTCTAAAATGACCATTTTTATCAAGCTTGTATATTTAAGTTCAGTAATTTCACTTAAATGACAATTAATAGGTATCTTCATTGCCATTTAAGTGAAATTACTGAACTTAAATATACAAGCTTGATAAAAATGATCATTTTAGAAGAAAATTTCAAATGGCACTTAGAGGCTTTTGCATCTGAACTCTTCATATATATATATATATATATATATATATCAAAGAAAGAAAGTTTCTGTTTTTCAGTTTTTCATTCAAATAAATGCAGCCTTGGTGAGCATAAGACACTTCTTTCAGAAACATAAAAAATGGAACTAATTAACAACAAACTTTTGAACAGCTACAAATTAATCCCAGAAAATCCCAGCGGATATACAATACAATCAATCAAAAAGTCAGCTAGGAAAAAAGTTAGGAAAACTGATCAGAGTAATGTTATAGCAGATGCTGCACATAAGCGCTGGAAGCGTGTGCTGGCACTTCAAGCGATAGATGGCCTGATCAGTTGTGAAATTGAGCCTAAATCACAAACCCTACAGCAAGAGCCACTAATGCTGGACTGATCTAACAGCAGGAGCGTACACAGAGTCTGCCAGATGTTCACACTTACAGAAAAATCAACAGACTTCTGAAAGTCTAGTTAACTCTGCAGCTCACATGGGCCTCAGCGACATGCAAAACCAGTAAGGACAGAACAGTTTGCTGCTTTGCTCGAACTTTAGCCATAGCGTTAAAACTGGTTACACTGTTGCCGCTTGCGAAAACCAAATGGCGGCCTCATGGGTGGAAACGTGCAGATTAAAAGGGGCGGTAATATATAATAAGATCACCTTCCTACCTCAGAAGGTGAACAAAATCTGATCACCTTATTTTTGGACATGCTGGAAGAGAAAGGCAAAAAACAAAGTCACTTTTCACGTTTTCTTGGTAGATGCATCCAATTATAGCACTTGAACACGGAAAAAGTCAGATATGTCCCCTTTAAACAAAAGTAAAAACTTAAGATTCCAATGATGTCGACTCTTTATAGTCAGATCTGATTTGGTCACATTTCCAGTCAGAGTTCAGGTCATCCTTTCTGGTATGTGTGTATCAGACTCCAGCTGAGGCGCGTAGGCTCCTCCACGGGGGCCATTATTCAGAGGTGTAATTGGCAGAGCGGTGCACAGAGATGCCCTTGGGAGCCAACAATTCATAACCCCCTCAAAGCCAATATCCGATACCAGAAAATACGCTGAGACAAGAGACGGGTGTGTGAGAAGAGAGAGAGAGAGAGATGGACTGCTTCATCACAGAGAGAAGTAATGGCTGTGTATTGATTGCTCTCAGCCGAGACTCCAATTTCATGTTTAAAACAACACTGATCCTCATTAGGCCGGGGAGGGAGTGCGGAGAGACAAACACTTAGCTATCAGTTCCAAGGACACGCACAAGTGCACAGAGAAAGAGGCGAAACAAGGAAAGGAGCAAATGAGGACAGGAACGGACAGGAGCTTTGCTTCTTAAAGAGGACATGATCTGAGGAAACTCATTTTCATCTTTATAGGTGAAGAGTTCTTTATCACACATAGCAGATGAATGCTCTGAACATGACCACTCTCGCAGTTACACGGCAACAAAACCTGTTGGGAATTCAGAAACGTGTGGTAGTTTGGAAGAAAAAGAGGATTATTATTATTATTATAAACAACAGTATATGAATAGAGTAATGATAAGAATACAACTCAAACAAATGAATACAGCACCTCTCTATAAAATAAAAAAAAAATGATCTAAAAGTTTTATAGGGACTTCTTTTAAATTGCTTTAACTCCTCAAAATAAGTTAAGCAATTTTCAACTTTTTTCTTATAAGTTCTTATAAGTTACAAGATTCAAGTCAGTTTAATGTCATTTAAGTTGAAACGACTTAAACATAAAGTTGATTGTACTTAAAAATTTAAGACAACAACTTATTTTTACAGTATATTGTCTATTTTTTTAAATGTAAATATATATACAGTACACACACAAAATGTAGGTTCCACACGATTGAAACAAGTAAAACCCAATAGAATCAACCATGTACAAATATCTAGAATCCATGATGTTCATTTAACTTGAATTAATGGTTTTAGTTTAACTTAAATAAATGGTTTCCATTTAAATTCAATTATCCAAATGATCAAACAGTTAATGCTTCTTGTTTAGTCCTGTGATTTACTTAACAACAAACTAAACAGTACTTTTCTTTACACATGTGATGTTGGGTATCGGCAGTCCAGAAGTGATACTGGTTTCCTTCAGTTAATCGACTCTTCACCAACATAATAAATAAAAATACCAACATAATAGAACATTAAACATTTACAAGTCTCTCCATTTTGCAAAAAAAAAAAAAATGCAAAGATTAACACTTTATTTTAATATTCGTCCCCATTCAAAGCATTATGGAAGTGAAACACCTGTTTGATTGGAATACTTGATTGAAACATCAAATTAAGTCAAAGAGTTAAACAAAGCAAGAAACCTGAACCAATGGCTTTAAATCAAAATAAATTGTTTAAATAAAGTGAACAGCATCAAAAAATCTCTTTTTGAATTTTAAATTTAAAAAAAGGGGGTGGGGATAACAAAACCATGCGACTCTCTTAAAAAGATTCAAAACAGCTCATCTAATCTTTTATCAAGCTGAACTAAAATTAGAGTTCCATACAGACAGACATCAGGCAGATGAATCATCTGAACACAACCACCCGCATCAACACCTATTGGAAATCCAGAAACTTATGGAATAATTATTATTAAAAATCAGGAAAACTAATGAATTGACTAAAATTGTAAAAAAATAAATAAACAAAAAAAAACTATTATATATGACTCTTTAAAAAAAAAAAAAAAAAAAAAAAAAAAAAAAATCACAGCTGTCCTAAAAAATAAAAAAAAAGGAAAAATGGTCACAGAGAGTGACAAAGCGAGGCGGAGGGCGAGTCTGAAAGTCCTCCGCTTTGGAAATCCATAAGTGCTGCAGTAGACACACACTAATTCCTGTTTTTTCCCTCTCATTAAGAAGCCTTCATTTGGTAGCTGCATGGGCTCATTGATCCACCAGGCCTTGAAAGAGTCTAAAAACAGAACTCAACCAACTTAAATACACTGAGACAAGAATAAACACGCACACACACACACTTAAAGGTACACTGTAAGTGTTCCTATAGGGTCTTGACTTCCTAAAGGAGTCCAAATTAAACATGATTTGTATGAATGACTCGTATCAATGTGTACTTACATTTACGAGTCATTAAATCCTGTTTAATTTGGACTTCTCTGTGCATGCTCTTTGACCCCATAGACCTCCATTATATGACTGACAGACAAGAACGGTTTGACCTAAAAATATTAAAATTGAAAATACTGTGGAAACAAAGACGCCTAAATCTTGGATGCCCTTGAGGTAAGCTAAAACATATCAAAAATTAATTTCAAAGTGAACCATCCCTTTAACAATGCTTGGTTTGACCTTCGTGGACTTCGAAGGTGTACTTCGAAGGATGCAGCCTCTGAATTGGGACACAGAAGGGCTATCAGACTCCGACGTAAAGTTTATACACAAATGGTTGAGAACATAGTGCATAGAGCGATATTTGGGACACAACTACAGTGAAACTAATATCAGCGCTTCTCCTCATACCAGCGAATGAAGACAGCCGACATCACAGAAGGTATTACAGGTATTTTTTCCTCATGCAAAAGCAAAAATGCATCAGTATTTTTCGCCTAAATTTAAATGTGAAATGATACCATTTCACCTCCACGCACATACACACGCAATCTTTCTTTGTGCCTGCTCTTGTCTGCCTCTCATGCGTTCTGCGTTCTTGAATAACCATGTCTTAGTGTGTATCTCAGATAAGAGATGGCCACTCTTCACCATCACTGATTATAGATCCACCTTCAGAGATACTGTCAGCTATACTGATCCCACACGACAGCACAGCAGACGCCCTCCCACTAGCCTCTATCTCCCTGATCTGAGAGCAGCTGGCGCTGAACAAGATGATGGCTGAGGTTGAGGTCTTGTGAAGATGCTCAGAGTGGATAGACACACTTGTTTAAAGATTTGAGAGTTGAGTTTTTGAACCTTAAGGCTTCAGGCAAACATGGGATCAAAAATGGCTGTTTGGTGGGATAATCGCATCTCACTCTGGCCTTTATGATATGGTTCTCACACTGTGGTTGTACCATACCAGACCATTTAACCTCACACAAATCAGCCGCGAGGTTAACATATACTTTAAAAAACATGATGCACCTAATTTTAGTAACATGCAAATTTGGAGACAGAGAGCATTCAGTCCTAAATCTCATAATGGGACCAAATAATTTTTTTAATAAAGATCTTTGACTATAAGTGTAAACACAGAGCCCTCCAAAGTGGGGACAAAACTTTTGGGATAATATCAAGAAAAATCCTTCTTTTATTTTGATTTTGCAGTTAAAACAAATGATGAAAAATGTTACTAAATAAAAAGATATATTAATTTAGAACATCATTAAATCATTGAACCATCTATGTCAATGAAGAACCTTTACTTTTAAGAAAGTGCAATGGGTATAATTGTCATTTTGCCTGATGACGTACCTAAAAGAAAAGCTGACCAATCTTTTTAGCAAATATTTATTGAAGACTCAGTCTCCTCCACTGACCAATTCATGTGATGTAAATAAACATATTTGTGAGAAGTAAAATGCATTGAAACAGAGATCTTATTACAAAAGGGATACGCACTACAGCACTGTGTGTGTGCGCAAGGTATTTCTGAATCCGACTGAGAAGATATATGTAATCAATCAACACTATCTCACGACCAATTCGTACGAATTCGACGCATGATTAAAAAGTGGCTAATTCGTACTAATTCGTACGACCTCACTCGTACTAATTCGTACGATTTGTCTAAACCCACGTGATGGTTAGGTTTAGGGGCGGGGTAAGGGGTAGGTCATTCGTACGAATTCAGCAAAATCGTATTAATTCGTACGAGTGAGGTCGTATGAATTGTTACGAATTAGCCACTTTTTAATCATTCGTCGAATTCGTATGACTTGGTCGTGAGATCGGGTTGAATCAATTTGTTTTTTCCCTATTGATCAGATTATTTCAGATCTACACCACTCCTTTCAATCCCATTCATTTTATTCAGATCGAGCTCAGTTGGATTGTTTGAGGCATTTACATAGAGGCTGATTACTAATTATTTAGGTGTACGTAAACAGTTAACTGCTAGTTACTTTAACATATTTAAGCCAATAAATTATAAAGATTTATGCTGATATTGTCCAAAACCTCGCTTTCCAAACTGTATTTTACGGTTAAGATTAGGGTTAAACAATCAGACTTACAATTTTCACTTGGAGGATAATAAAAGGTTGGGGAAAAAAGTACCAGGACTTTGTTTACACCTGGTTTTAAAATCCATCTCGCAATCCAATCACAAGTTGACAGAGTTAAGTACAGGTGTTAAAGGGGTCCAAAATCTCATAGACTTTAGACTTTAACACAGGCTCCCAGCTGGATCTAGAAACCAAAACGCCATAAAGACTTAAATCTGGGCTCTTTTGATCAATAAACCATTGCCCAACACAGCCAGCACAGCATTCAAGAGGGAAAAAAAAGCACCTGAGCTCATGCTCAAAACCCATATCAGAAGCATTCAGGCCGACGTTAAAACCCACAAGAGCACAACCTCTGGGAATTGCAATGGTATTGGTTTGGAGAGGGTGACCATACAGTGTTCTGCTTAACAAGCCATCAAAGTGTGTAGACAAAGGGATTATCATTATTCACATGATCATACAGTCAAACATGGGCCAAACAGTGTTAAGAGCCTGTAAAGAGACTATTAGAGAGAGAGAAGGCCACTTAAGCTTAGCAGTGCATAGCATCCTTTAAATGTCAGACAATAACCTTTTTCCTCAATAAACTAGAATTAGTGGTTAATTATCCCAGTTTTCAAACAAGAATAAGTGCATATCAGACATGTGACCGCATCTCTCAGCGGAAATAGGAAACAGTGGAGAAGTTTCAAAGTTTCAAAATTCTGATAGGATAAGCCTCATTAGAAGCAAATAAATAGCATATAAAATAGAACATTTGACTTGTTTGGGGCACATTTTGCTCTATATTGTTGTGTACAGCCTGGCATAAAGTTCGGCCCATGCAAATGGATATTGGTATACACTAAAGTGTACAGCAAAACACATCATACCATCCAGTAATCTGATTTATAGCAATGTTCCACATAATGGGTGCAAGAAATAGTTATGTCAATCTCTCTGCACAGCGAAACCAGCCAGATAGATCGTTATATTTGAATGACGACTATATAATTCACAACTTTTTATTAATGAATTGGCTGTGCAAAGGTTGTGCAGTTAATGGCATTTAACCGCAGACAGTCAATTAGCCTGCAGATGGTCTTAAAGGCCAATTAACAGAGCAGAGCACAATGAACAGCACTCAGGTTAGATCCTCATACGCTTCTGTGTGTTGTGTAAGGACAATCTCTCTCGAAGCATATTAAACCCTTCAGCACCTCACCCCCTTTTCAGGGTTACCAGGGCAGCGCGGGTTACACCTCAAATCTTGTATTGACCTGAAGCTACAAGCATACTGTATGACAGGAACTAATAATTCATGCAAAAAAAGATCTTTATAAGGGCTGAAGGAGCTTGGTTGAGGATTGAACAGTTGTCCTCAAGTCCACTTCTGATGCGAGTCAAACACGGACTCAGACTTAAAGATGTTAACAAGTGTTAATCACGCAGTCTTCTATGTTAAAATGGAGTTCATGCAGAGTTTAGACAGCTCAGCAGTGGGTTAGACAACAGCTGTAGGATGCTGCGTTCTGATGTTAGCCATAATACGGCAGACAGCAGATGCTTATTAGGCAATGTGCAAAGTCATCATATAACATATACAAAATATGTATACAGTAGTCAACATTTGAAGTGGATCAGAAAAGTGAATCAAATTTGTCCTGAGAAAAGAACGGGTATTGTTCAAAATTTTTGTATAACTTTGATGAAAGGTTTTGGTCCACTTCATTGTTGACAACTGTATATCGTAGTGCATAATATTTAGAAAAATGCACTAGGTTTTATGCATTATAATCATGCATCAGTGAATAACATATTGGGTTACCTCATGTTAATCACAAACTTCTGCAAATCAGTTCGCCCAAATGTTACATAACATACTTAATATTCATCTACCAATCGAAGAAAGGAAGGATGGATGGATGCATGGATGGATGGATGGATGCATGGATGGATGGATGGATGAAGGAAGGAAGGAAGGAAGGAAGGAAGGAAGGATGGATGGATGGATGGGACAAAAGGAAGGAAAGAAAAAAAGGAAGGAGGTATGTAAGGAACGAAGGAAGGATGGATGGATGGAAGGAATGAAGGATGGATGGATAGATGGGAGGGAGGAAGGAAGGAAGGACGGATGGATGGAAGGAAGGAAGTATGTATGGGTGGAAGGAAGGAAGGACGGATGGATGGATGGAAGGAAGGAAGGAAGGAAGAATGGAAGGAAAGAAGAACGTAATGATGGAAGGAAGAACGGAAGGAAGGAAGAGTGGAAGGAAGGAAGGAAAGAAAGAAAGAATGGAAGGAAGGAAGTATGGATGGGTGGAAGGAAGGAAAGAAGGAAGGAAGAAAGAACGGAAGGAAGGAAGAGTGGCAGGAAGGAAGGAAAGAATGGAAGGAAGGAAGGGATGAAGGAAGGAAGAGTGGAAGGAAGGAAGGAAGTATGGATGGGTGGAAGGAAGGGAAGGAAGGAAGGAAGGAAGTATGGATGGGTGGAAGGAAGGAAGGAAGGAAGTATGGATGGGTGGAAGGAAGGGAGGAAGTATGGATGGGTGGAAGAAAGGAAAGAATGGAAGGAAGGAAGGAAGGAAGTATGGATGGGTGGAAGGAAGGAAGGAAGTATGGATGGGTGGAAGAAAGGAAAGAATGGAAGGAAGGAAGGAAGTATGGATGGGTGGAAGGAAGGAAGGAAGTATGGATGGGTGGAAGAAAGGAAAGAATGGAAGGAAGGAAGTATGGATGGGTGGAAGGAAGGAAGGAAGTATGGATGGGTGGAAGGAAGGAAGGAAGTATGGATGGGTGGAAGGAAGGAAGGAAGGATGGATGGGTGGAAGGAAGGAAGGAAGGAAGTATGGATGGGTGGAAGGAAGGAAGGAAGGATGGATGGGTGGAAGGAAGGAAGGAAGGAAGGAAGTATGGATGGGTGGAAGGAAGGAAGGACATTTTTCAGTTCTATCATCTCCTCAGCACAGATTCCATTTAATTAGATTTTTTTCTAATGCAACCAAATGTAGGCATTAATAAGTGTCCTGATACTGAATTATGTATATAGCATTATCTACCTTTTAGTTAGGCACCATATGTGGACGCTGAAAGTAATAGAAACCACAGTATCCAGACTACAGATGTAAGAAAGATGACTCACGCAATTAAAATAAAAATCACTCACAAATAAACGAAAAAACCCTCCAGCCTCCCGTTTGGCCGAGACATTTGACAGGTGTTGTCTGAGCATCAGTGTAACGGTGGGAGGCAGAACTCGTATCTGAATCTGGAAACGATACATCACACAGCAGGAGTTTACACATGGCTAGTAGACCAACTCTTCCTGCCACACACTACACACATGCTCACGTCCTCTCTCTGTGTGTGTCTCTCCATCTGACGGTGGTGTGAGCGGCACTAATGATAAGATCACTCATGTCCCAGTTAAAATAAAAACAGAGGAAGCATCATTCTGCTATTCTTAGAGAGAAGACACACTCATGGATCTCTCTCTCTCTGAGATATTAGGAGCAAAACTTGGATTTATATCCTAAACAAAAGAACACTATACAATAATCATCTCATTTGTTGCGCATAGATGTGACAGACAGACAGTCAGACAGATAGATAGACAAATAAATGGACAGACAGATAGATAGAGACAGACGGACGGACGGACGGACGGAAGGACGGAAGGAAGGAAGGAAGGATACTCTCACCATAATGCTCAGATTTACTGTATGTCACACCTGGGGCAAATGCAAGCAAGTTTTCAACACTTTTCTCCCAAAGAGAGGAAGTGTCATTTATTCATTATTCCCACCATCCCCCCTCCATTACTTCAGACCTGAACTCCTGGGTGGCATTTATTGAGAAGATCTGGTAGCATTTCACCCAGACTGGAAGTAGAGTCCCAAATCTTATTTGGAAGACAACAACAAACAGTCCTAGAAAATACTGCTCTTTCTCGCATTCAATCAAACAGAACTTTCCTCAGAGAGAGACAGAGAGAGACAGAGAGAGAGAGAGAGAGAGAGAGAGAGAGAGAGAGAGAGAGAGAGAGAGAGAGAGAGAGAGAGAGAGAGAGAGAGAGAGAGAAGGCCGGTGGGGGTGATTGACTGGTTTTCTCACTGCAATACTCACACACAAATACACACTTACTTAAATATAACAGGTGCATTGCATCATCCCCTAAATATTCCAATAAATCAATGGCCCTTTTTCAGTGGTGTAGTCTAGTTTTTTGTAGTGAGTATACTGTGATATACCAGCAGCCAGCTCTCTTTGTTAATGTTTCTTGTCCCCTCGCAATGACAGTAAACTATTAAATTGCATGAGTCACGTTACAGGCCTAGTATTTAATTATTTCACTTCAAAATGGCGAAATTACACAAAACTATAGTTTGCCTGATTATTTTTTGTCATTCGTTTAACATTCATGACCTAAAAAATGTAAAATATGAAATGTTAAGTTTAGCCACTTACATCTTTTCTCGCACTTGCCTGTAAACTGAAGCGTCGAGTCACTCTGCTGAAATTCGCGCTCAGCAGCGTCTTTGAAATAAAGCCCGCCTACTTTGATTTGATTTGTCATCTCAAATATTCTGACATTGACGAGCAGTGACAGACCAATGAGGCTCAGATGAACACGAACACACAAACACACCCTGTCCTCTGTCGTGCTCTCTGCTCGCGCGCTGAATCTAATAAGATTATTAGATTGTAAGATCGCCTTACGTTTAGGGGGGCTGATGTCGTAGGAAATTTATTTCACAAAACGATGTTGTTATGAATCCTCACGCTTTTTAAAGTGGGCTGTGGGCATACGGAGATCTTTGACATTTCCTAGTGGGCATACGCAAATCCTTGACATTTTCTAGTGGGTATACGGCGTATACCTGCGTATCACGTAGACTACACCAAGAATGAAGTTACAATTCTTATTTCATGACCGTTCAGATACGAAGTTGCTCGCATGACTATAGTTATCTCAGTGTTTAGCATCGAGTGCTAGCATTCTGCCTTTTTAAACAGGCCCAGTAGAGCATAGGAAGCCAACACATATTCTCATTTTAATCTTCCTCTGGACATCACTTTTGATCAATAAGGGTTGATTTACATACAAAATGCAGGTCTGCTTCCATCACCGTGGGTAATATAAATAAAGTCAAATTATCGGACCCTTGCAGCAACATAGTGTTGGGACCCCCGAGTGCCCTGACTCTGATCAAACGTGCATATCTGGCTTTGAAATCTTCTCAGGTACTCGTCGGAGAAGAATCTCACACACACACACCTCGGTGTGATCCTTCCACGCATAATCTGAAAGCGTTTCCTGTGATCTGCAATAACACAGAGCCACGAGTCACGCTCCGGCCGCCCCAGCTGTTCGCTTTCGTTTCTGCCCCTCGCTGTCCCTTTCCCTCCCCGCATCTCTTCATCTGCTGCACACCGCTGACAAGCCTGAAATGAGAACTAAAATCAATTCACATGAAGGTCCAAATGAAAGCTGGATGTGTTACAACCATATTATCTCAGTGCTGCACCCTAAACACTATAGACGACTTCCCAGACACAGATTGAGCCAGTAATCTAATTACTAACATAATGTCCTTCAATGAAGCATATTTTATTTCACAATCATTCCCATTTAAGACGGAACAAAATGGTTGTTTACATAAAAACCCAATCAGCACTTGTGGGAAGTAAATCGGTGTCTCCCAGTTCATCTTTTAATTTTATTTTTGGCTGTGAGACAGGAAATGGTGGGTCGGGGATCTAGGACTGGCTTGAGCCAGACTCAAACTCATATCACCCACATGAGCACCACAGCTCAACGCATCAGTTCAACTATAAAAGTCATGACCTCCTATGTGGAAATATGCAAAAGAATGGTGCAAATAGAGTTGGTGTCAATATCAACAACTCAAATGGCGACATTCAGGGAGATGCACACAGTGCTCCCAAATTTGGCTGTACAAGTTATTTCAACTTAAAAAATTTAACTGACTGAAAAAAAAATTTAATCCTGTAACTTAAACAAAAAAGTTGATACTGCTTAAATTATTTTGATGAGTTAAAGTACTGTAAAAACATGTTGAAATGACTTTTCGATCCTATCGTTTTTCATCACACTCTTTTAAACAAATAAGATGCATCAATAAAGAACATTCACAGAAGAAATGAAAGAAAAAGAGAAGAGAGAACAAATCCTTTCTTTGGCTTATTTTCTTGGTATGTATATATAATTTGTTATATACACTCTAAAAAATGCTGGGTTGTTTTAACCCAATTTTGAGGTAAAATATGGACAAACCCAGCCTTTGGTCTACAGTTTTAAATTATATTTTTAACCCAATGGCTGGGTTTGTCCATATTTTACCTCAAAATTACATTACATATACATATACATATACAGTATATATATATATATATATATATATATATATATATACACACACACACACACACACATATGCTGGGTTGTTTTAAGTCCACTCGAGTTAAATTAAAAATACTTTTCATGATTATTAATGTATGTTAATAAAATATGTCTTTAAATTGATTGACACCCCCAGTGATTGGTGATTTTCTAGTGCGCAACTACGCATGACAAATTGTAATAAAAATACTTTTAACACCACCTACTTGTCACGGGGTGAGGTGCAGGGGTGCAGGAGTGCAGGCAGAAGTAGCGGGAGGAATCCAGATTAACACCAAGATACGAATTTATTTTAACCACACAGGCAGGAAGACAGGGTTTCACCAAGTAACATCAAACATCGACCGACCAAGACAGACTGAATAAGATGGAACTAAATACACAGAGGAATCAAACTAAACGAGGTGCAAACAGGTGAAAATGATGATGACAGGACGAGGAACAGGTGGCTGATTGGGGAGTGAGTCCGGGAGTAGAAACAAAAGGATCCGGGGAAGTGTAGTGCAGATGACGAGACAAACCGGTGCAGACGGAGGACTGTGACACTACTATGTGGCCTTTTTACCCTAAACTGATCATATTTTTTAAACTCTAAGTAAATTCAGTAAAAAAAAAAAAAAAAAGGATTTCTCTAAGTAAATAAAAGTAAATTAGGTAATCAACCCTCACTGGTCTCGGTCTCGACTCGGACTCGACCGTCTCTCTGGTCTCGGACTCGACTCTATGGACTCGGGCCGTTTCTCAATACCAAGTACGCAGACTTCGGACTTGCGTCCTTGGTAGTTCAGACTTGCAAGTTCGACTCCGGAGAACGAACTCCCGAGGATGCGAGGACGCAAGTCCGGTTCTTCTGCAAATGGAACAGAGCGTACTTGATCGCGTCACTCAGCACGCTCTACTCTATATTTTAGGCAACGATAAAACGAAATTTGCTACAACTCTGCATCTTTTCGTCAACAATAAGACGAAATATGTTATAAAACACCCCTCTGACTCTTCATTAACAAAAAACAACATAGCCTATAATAGCCTAATGGCCATGTGGTTCAGGCAACGCGATTCTCTTCACTGCATATGTTATAACACAATGAACATGATCTTTTTGTTTTCATTTTAAAAATATGAAACATTGGATTTTTATTGACATTTATCAAACAGAGACAGGGTTATGACATTTTATTTTATTGTTAATATAGCCTAGTGAAGACAATATAAAAAAATAGCCATGAAACCTTAAAAACTTTTTTTTTTTTTTTTTGCGCCATGGAACAAATTATAGTTTAATGAGACCAAAGATAGACTTATACACAAGACGAGTTATACGTCAAGGTTTATCCACTAGACTAGAGAGATCAGAGCCGGCGGCAAACGTCAGAAGCACTAGCCGAGGATAAGCTGTTCCAGTCGGGGTTGATCTCGCTGAGTGTCCGCTGAAGGCTTGGATGTCAGAACTCCGAAAACGTCAGATGCATTTTACAATATAGGCGCTATCTTTATAAATAAACTACAGATTTGAGATTTAAACATGCAACCACATTCTCGCCTGAAATACTCTTAAAATTACATTTCATGACTCAATAACAGTAGTATTTTGATATTTCGCGGATTTTCTCCTCTCCCATTGACGCTTGCTGGTTGGTGCGAGGTGCATTCTGGGTTACCTGGCTATCTCAAGTCCACACAACAAGTCACCTCTCGATGCATCCTCGGTAAACGGGGCGGATCAAGAACACATCCGGGGATTTGAAGTGGACTTGGCTAGATGCGAACTTTGAATTGGAACAGTACTTCGGCAGCGACTGATGACGTTTCACAAGTCCACAAGAACAAGTACAGACAAGTACGCATATTGAGAAACGGCCTCGGTCTTGACTCGGACTCGACTCTCTCTGGTCTCGGTGTCGACTCGGACTCGAGTGAGGTGGTCTCGACTACAACACTGCTTAGAATATCAAAACTGCTGGCGGTAGATCCTATTTAGCACCTAAACTTGTTAGCATTGTAAATCTAGACTAAAAACGCATCTCTTAAACCTGACATAAACATAGAACATTATACATTCCTATTATTCAAATCAGTTCAATTATTATTAGGCTGCATACATTAGGTCAGCCGGAACCGGGAACACTTCCTATAACACCCCATGTACTCGTTACATGATAAGAATGGCATCTACGTTAACGTTAGTCTGTCTCATCCTTATCCCGAGGTTAACGTAGTCAGCCGGATCCGGGCCGTATGGACCTGCGCCTCGACATGACCTCAAAACATTCTTGAAGTGTCAGCAGAGACCATGTCAACTAGCCCTGTGAAGGCCTCTAATCCTCAACAAACCCGTCTCCATACCAGAGTGATGACTCAGACCTTTAACTAGATTGAACTGGATAATATTCTGAATGTTCCAATCCAATCTGACTTCTGACCTGTAATGCTGCCTGAATCATAATCATACTGTTCGCTCGTTGGCCAGAGGAGAACTGATCCGGGTTTTTTTCTCCATTCATTTTGGTTCTTTGCCACTGTCACCTTTGGCTTTTGGCTTCTTTGTTGGGGACATTTAATACTCAACAATATTATTGATCCGCCTGCATTGAAAACTGAACTGAGCTGAATGATGACGTCCCTGTTTTCTCCAGAGCGGCTGTATAGATGAATTAACTACATTTATTACTTTTTTACAACAAAAATGAACCACCACTAAACTTACTTAAGATGGACTATGACACTATTTCACACATACACACTTTGTTGCATTATTTTCTATCTTAACAATCTGTATTGTAAAAAGCGCTATATAAATAAATGTGACTTGAAGATCTCCAGCAGGCATCTTTCCATGGTGCAGCGTCAGAGATCGCATGTGTGAATGTGAACAGAACAGATACACACACTTTCACAAAGATCAATAATGATTGGAGTTTTGCTGCAGGGTAATGGATGAGACAGACATGAATCAATTTCAGCCACATTTATGCTGACATTTACACTGTGACATAAAATATTTCATCAAGCCACTAACCTAAGTATTAAACTTCCCCATGTAACTCGTCCTGCATTGTTTATTATTGTTATCCCATGCAATAAAACTTGTTATTTGTGCTTGGGGGGTGATTCAATTGAAAAAAAAAAAAATCTGTAAGGCAGTAACAGATGAGTTTTTGGACTTGGGGACAGTAAAAACCATCCTGAACACCCAAGCAACCAAAAAGAAACAGACTAAATACTACTCAGAACGCCATAGCATTGGCAACCACCCATACAGAAAAGGGCCACATTTTGAAATAAAATTAAATCTGTCAAGGCAATTCTCAGAGAGAGTTTCAAGAGTTCCCCTCAGGTTGAAATTGCACGTTTTTTTGTTTGTTTGTTTTTTTCCGGATGGGGCGGTCAGAGTACCGGCAACTTGTGAGAAATGGCAGCCCGATCTCATGAAAGTTCGTGTCTATGGCACGAATGTCATTTCTCGTGGCATTTATACGCCAAAAACAGTTTTTGCGTGTACCCCCCTCCCCCCTAAACCTAACCCAGGGTTTTTTAGTGCGTACCATATACACGAAAAAAACACTTTTGGCGTATAAATGCCACGAGAAATGACACTCGTGGTATAGATACGCATCTTCATGAGACTGTGTTGGAAATGGCGGTACGCAAAAAAAAAAGCGAGGGTTAGATTACAATATAGAACTTCCAGCGTTGACAAATGAACCTGTATGACACTGTTGATATTTGGACTTGGGGCTGTTATAGTATGTATGCATATGGTATGAGCATGCAAGTACGTGTACGCCATTCAGGTCTATAAGTTTAAATGTGGTTTATGTGTGTAATGTATGCACATAGATAATTTTCTTTAAATATAGGTGTAAATACATGTTTGATATGTATATGCATGTAAATATTATTAGTGTTCATTATCAAGTAATTTCAATCATTTATTTTTGTATATAAAATTTTTCCTCATATGTTTTATATTCATATATTTATGCAGTCAGTCGCACACTCATTTAGTTTCTTGGAGTACAATATGTATGACTTATAACATCTACGAATGAGTGCAGGGGGGAGGTTTTGTGTCTGACACTTATTGTAGAACTTATTGTGATGGTTATCAATGTTTCCTTGTTTATGAAAAGCTAAATAATGAAAAAATATATATTAAATTGCAAATATAACCTAAACATAATTATTAAATTAAGTTAGATTAATACTTGAAATATGTGAAAATATTAATTGAAAAATGTTTAAAAAACGTGTTCCTTCTTATTAATAATAATACTTTATAATATAATTTAATACTAAATGTAAAAAATAAAAGAAATTACAAATGGAATCTATAATGATAGAATAAATTAAATTAAGATAAGTAAAAAAAAACTTGAAATATGTAAAAATATTACTTGAAAATGAAAAAAATATTAATACTAATAATAATAGATTTAATTTGCACCATCATTTTAATCTAATTAATATGTAAATGTAATAGTAAATGTTAGGCTATTTGAAATAAAAAAATACAAATGTAATATATAGTCTAATTACTAGATTAAATTAATAATATATTACTTAAGATACTTTGCAGATTTTGTTTTCATTTCATTACACCTGCAAACAAATATAAATGTCTAATTTGTCATCATGCCAATAAAACCCACTAAACGGAAAAGTAAAATGGATTTGAGAGAGAGAGATGTTCACAGATATTTAAGCACTGCTGTGTGGACGTAGGTGGGCACTGAACCACCTTTATCTCTCCGCCAATCAGACGTGAGCTGTTGTAGGAGTCCCTCTGGGCCGAAGAGCTCTCTCTCTCTCTCTCCATCAGATGACTCTGTTAGTTTTCCTGCTGGTTCACTCACAACGGCTGATTGATATTCCAAAGCCGTTCGCTCCGAACGCACCAAATACTAAAGCTCTCCATGACACCGGTGCCCTCTCAGCTCATGAACAACAGAAAGCAGATAGACACCGGAAAAGACCCCCTGTCAGAGAGAGAGAGAGAGAGAGAGAAACCCTTCTAAAGAAAACAATCTCCTCCACTTGGTTTGTTTTAAGAGTCCAGGGGATAGAAAAATCAATAACAGAAGCCACCGAGACACAGAGAGAGGAGGAAGATGAGAAAAAAGGAGGAGGAGAGGGAGGGGAAGACAGAGGGGGCGAGACAGCAGAAATTAAAATGTTGAAATTCACTACAAACCCTATTATCATGGACATCATGAGGACAGAAGCAACAGAGCCGTCTCTGCACAGCATTACCAGGCGCCTTTGTTGACGGACGTCCGCTCTCACACGTCACAGAGATACTCCTGCTATTTTAGTTTCATCAGATCACAAAAGTACAATTATCATTTAATACTGTCCAAGGTTTTAACATAATTAATTATATTAGTAACTACTATTAGTGTGTAACGTTGCTGTTTGAGCATAAACAACATCTGCAAAGTTACAACACTCAAAGTTCAAAGCAAAGAGAGATATTTGCTTTTAAAGAAATTGCTTTTTAAGGAATACAACAGACAGCTGGTAGGGACTACGTGAGCTTCTTCCCGGGTTAGTGACATCAATCCATCTCACCAATCTTTCATTTGAAAGCCACGTTTCTAGCATCAAACCGCATTCTTAAAAATATATAAAAAATTACAACATATGCTTTCAATGACAAACGAGGAACAGTTAGTTCACGGCTAGATTATTGTAATGCTCTGGCTGGTTGCCCTGCATGCTTAATAAACAAACTCCTGCTGTTCAAAATTACTAGAATCACTAACCCTAAAATTAACATAACCCAAATTTACAAAGAACGCGATTGCTGTCGCTATACCACACTATGATATAGATTATCATGACAGAATATGCTAATCAATGACTAGAAGATAACTAATAACTACCTAAATTCATCAACTAACCATGAGGTAAAAGGACAAAGGCCATCGAAGCTCCGCCCTCTCTACCGGGAGCAGCAGTACATTTGCATTTGCATTTAAAGGGACAGACACCCTTAAAAATTAATTTCAGCAAGCTTATATAAAAATATCTGTGGGGTATTTTGAGCTAAAACTTTACATACACACTCTGGGGGCATCAGAAGCTTATTTTTTTACATCTTAAAAGGGAATAATACCCTTATAAATGTTTCTATTTCAAATAAATGCTGTTCTTTTGAACTTTGTTCATCAACGAATTATGATGGGTGATGATTTCCACAAAAATATTAAGCAGCACAACAGTTTTACAACACTTATAATACGAAATGTTTCTTGAGCATCAAATCATCATATTAGAATGATTTCTGAAGGATCATGTGACCCTGAAGAATGATGCTGAAAATTCAGCTTTGCATCACAGGAATAAATTACATTTTAAAATATATTAAACAGTTATTTAAAATTGTAATAATATTTCACAATATTACTGTTTTTACTGTATTTTTAATCAAATGCACGTAGCCTTGGTGAGCATAAGAGAGAAAACTTGAAAGAAAACCCTATGAAGTGTTTGTGTGAATTGATTCCTGAGAATATTGTTCAGTGAACTGAAATAAGCCTCTGGCTGTAACTTCAAAACTATAGCTGTGGGCTACTAAATTAATTCATAAATGTTTGATTAACATTTGATTTTGCCAAATTCAAGGTTTTGAATCTTTAAAAGACTTTCGGTTGAAGCCATGTACAGTAGGAACAATAAAACATGTTCTGTCAGTCTATGAAATAATCACTTTCAGACAGACAGAAATTCTGATCGCAAATTCTTCACACATTTCCAGAACTTTCCGTTTTCAATGCAACCTTTAAAAACTGCCGTGGGATATTTGAAGGAGAGCTTTTCTCTAGCAGTCTGTTATTGTGATCTGATCTATTTCAGACTGACCCAGATGTGGTTGGCCGTTGTGCATTTCGGTCAAGCGTTCTCTTCCTGTTTCTGTTGAAAGGCTGAAAAGTGGATCAAAGCAGACTTCTGACTTGCAACGCGAGACTACAAAAGTTAACATTGAAACCATCAGAATATTTAAACTGATCATCAAACCATTCTTATGTCAAATATTGCAGTCAATTCAACACAACAATAAATGTAAGAATGGTTTACAGAAAAAGTAACAGAATAATTCGGCTCATACACAAAAAAATGGTTTGCTACTGCTTTCCAATTTTATTATTGGCTATTATTCCCATTACTTATTAACACAGACAGGAAATGTATGAATTTACATTATTTATAAAGAAAATATTGTATATTTAATTAATATTTTGTCGTCTCTCTAGTTTTTGCGAGTGTTGTTAATTTCTTTGCATGATAGCCTGGTCAAAAATAAGGTCCGCACAATTTGCCATGTTTCATTGCGTTATTATCACAAATTGACTCCAGGCACTGGCAAAAACTTTAACAAATGTTTAATAATATTCGAATAAAGGATAAAGTCTAGACTGGATAATGGCTACTTTTGGCTATATCAGATTCATATTTTTATTTTATAACACCCCATTTTTTAAATGCAGTGTTCCCTTTTATTGTCCACTGTACATTCATCATCAACAGGACAGCATGTGTATTATGATCTTGACAAAAGGATCACAAAGTCACATTGAATGAATACATCGATTTAAGTGTGTTGATGTGCCAGACAAACAGCTAAATACCTGTTCAACATATTGACCACGTGTAAGGCTGTCAGCAGAGCTGAAATAAGGAGGATCACAGCATTTCACTGCATTCAATAAACAGAAATCTGTGGTAATGAAGAGCTTTGTCACTTTGACAAATGTCACTTTGAATCAACGCCTCTTCTTAAATGAGCAAAATTACCATTGTACATAATACCAGCATATTAGCATTATGACATTTTTTAACCAACATCATCTTTAAATAAACCACTTTAATGAGCATTTTGTTGCAAAATACGCAAACAACACTTTTTACAGTACTTGTTAAATGTTACATGTATTTACCATAGTAGCTAATAACAGTCAATTATGCATAATTACATGCAACTAACCCTGAACCAAATCCTAATCCTACCCATAACCCCACTGTAAAAAAATATTGTTGGCTTAACTTAAAAAAGTAACCTGGTTGCCTTAAAAATTTAAGTTCATTGAAGTGGAAAAATTAAGTTATACAATGAAGGCGATTGATTTAAGCATCAGAAACTCAAAATATTATGTTATCTGAGCTACATAAATTATTTAAGTTGATTTGACAAAAGACAAAATGTTGTGATTACAAATCATGAACATATTTTTTTTACAGTGAAGCACATCTAGTAGCTTAATATTTCTCATTACACTGTAACAATGACACCTTAAAATAAAGTTTAACCGAAAATTATATGTGAATCAGTATGCATTAAGCAACACTAAATGTTTAAACGGCTGTATACCATGTTTTTAAATTGGCATGTAGTTATCATAGTTATTTTGCTTTTTGTGAAACCAAGTTTAAAATGCCTTTACTTTAAAATGCCTTTGCAAATCAACAGAATTTCCGAAAATTTCCGACTTAATATTTTTTTCTGGTGAAATAAAAACATAAATGAAGAATAAAGCCAAAATATGAAATGTGAAATATTAAATATTTTCATGATTTGTAATCACAACATTTTTTCTTTTGTCAAATCAACTTAGAAAATGTATTTATTTCAAATAACATAATATTTTGAGTTTCTGGTGATTAAATCAATCTCCTTCATTGTATTAACTCAATTTTTCCATTTCAATGAACTTAAAATTTTGAGGCAACCAGGTTAAACCAACAATATTTTTTTACAGTGTAATCCACTCTTTTGTCGAGGGGGTCAAAATAACAATTATCACCTGAGATAGTCAAATTACAAAGGGGTAAAATGGCTTTAGAAAGTTGTCAGAATCATTATATATTTTTACACCTATCTTTTACACCTATCTGTTTACGGTCTATCAGTAAACTCTGTTAACTTTATCAATATTTGATACATTAACGGTGATTATTCAAAAATGGGAATTTTGCCAGAAGTTTGCATGCCTGAAACTCAAGAAGTATTAAACATCTTTTAATATCCTTGTTCTGAACTTTTCTTTTGGTATCTTTTGGGATTTCAATGTGATTTCAGTGCTGAAAAACGCAAATGTGGTTCACTTTGCATACTTTTTTCTTTTAAAGAGGAATATCTGAAGAACAAATAATTGACACAGAATGACCCTCTGCTACCTGTGGCATATACAATTATAGCCGTCTACTGAATACTGTACATAGGCTACTGTAATTTCAAAACAGTAGTTGACCACAAGAAGTAAGCATACTAAGCATTTAAAAAGGGTCACCATGACTTTGCCGAGACAGACATGTTTTGTTATCAACTCCAGGAACATGTCTTATATAAAGTCTATAGAACTGTTAAAATCATAGATCAAGTGTCAGGAATGGAAAGAAATACATGCAAAGAGAAGATTAAGAGAGATATGAGAGAGGTCACTGTCGACACTAAAAGCTCAAGATTGATTGTTCATTTAAGACTCGGACTGAACAAAGTGTGCATTAACAAGAGATGTAATTTCAACTCGATTCTCAGAGATAATGAACGCAAATCACATTAGACACCCCTGCAGTCTTTCTTCTCTCATCCTCCACCAGATATCCCACTAATATAACAGTAAATAAGAACATCCACTGCTGGCCATCTTAATTAGATTAGAATAAAATCCTCATACACACATGGACCCTTACAAACGCACACACACACACACACACACACACACACTCACTTCATTAATCCAGTGGTAATTTGCTTTCACTTGCTATCAGCCAGAACAAATCGTTCTGTCTCAGGAAAACATTTGCAAGAAGTGCGAGAGAAACATGAGGCTAATTGAGGGAGAACAGCATTAGGACGCAGCAGGACGCCTGTTACCGGACGCGGATAAATCTGTGGATTACACCCGCACGGCCCGTCAGAGGATCAGGGTTTGAGTGGATTACAACTGGACATCACAGCCCTCAAATCCGCTTCAGCACAATATCCTATCAAGAAGATAATGAGACAAAAGGGTCTGTGATGGAGATTTAGGGGCAATCTGTGCCCTCATATATATATATATATATATATATATAGTATACACATCATTTTAAAGGGAGGGTTTAATTGCGATTTCCCTTTTTTCATTTTAAACAGTGTTTAATGTTGCTGTTGGTGAACTGCAAACTGCACAGTTGCAGCACAACACTTGAACTCCTCTAACTTCAAGCCAAAACTGAAGTTATAAAGTGATGAAAATGTCCTGCTTTTCAAAGATCAGCTCTACAGTAAAATATGGAGGGTGAGGAAGAAAAACAGGATAAAGAGGAAGAAAACCAAAGATATAAATATATTTTGTTAGTTTGTTTTTGGTGAGAGCAATTTTTGATCAATTTGGAGGCATTTCTAGTAATTTATATATTTATTTTTCTAACACAGAAGAGACATTATTTCATTCATTATTTTTAAAACCTGTCATAATAAAACATGTTACGTAACCTCTGAGAAGCCTATATTGAAATTAATGAGGCATCTTTGAGGAAACTTTGAGTATCATGTGAGTATCTGTTTGCCGGGCCGAGTATCCTGGTTTTTGGTAATCAAAATGTGGTCACCCTATATAGCCTAATATTAACACCACATCGCCACCACTACTTACTATTGTTTGTGCTGTTGATTTCATGACGGCCCTCCAAAATGATGTCACTTCCTGGAGGATGATGTCATAAAGGAAGTGGCTGTTTTTGGTCAGTTTTTTCTTTTAATTGGAAGAAAAATGTCTTGAACATTTTCGCTGTGTCCAAAATCTCCACTCAAACTCAGCAATATATATAGTGAGCTCACCAGCATAATAGAAACACCACTTTCGGACACTACGTCGATCGTCTCTCGGCGAAGTTGATTACATCATCTGTCAGCTGGTGCCGAGCCGGCTCTGGGCTAAATAGATTTTTTTTTTTTTTTTTTTTTATAAATACATTACATTTTATTGACCTTATTTCTCCAAAATTTAAAAAACTAAAAGTCATTTCTGGCCGTTTCTGTTATAATGCGCTACTCCGCACACATGATTATAACTTATTTTACGATCAGCGCAATGCATGATGGTATAGGGCTTGGGTTAGTTACCATCGGTTGTACCAGAGAAAGCCTACTGGCTTTGATTGTACCATTGTATACTTTTCAACATGCATTCTGGGATACATTGAGTGGACTATAGGGTATAATAATCATCACTATACATTCGGACAGCACTACAAAATGGCGAGCTCACAATAGTCCACTTTATAGTATAGTGGGTGATTTCGGACAAGCAAAGTAAAAATGAAGTTACACCTGGACTTTTACATTTTAAAGGTTAACAATCAGTATGTATCAACATTTTCAATAAACAAACTGAAAAAAAAAAAAAACTTTTTAAATGTTAATAATCAGTACAAAAATGGCAATAACTGGTCACAGCAAAGAACTGAAATTAAATCAAATTCACCCCATATAGTCCTACAATTTAATATGATAAAGAAAAAAAACTACTAAGATTTCTAGTTATACAAATGTTTATGTTCAATATTTTATTCAACATATGAGCACATTTGGAAGAAATAATCCAATTATACCGAGTGCAACCCCTTTAATTACTTATTCATTGGATGCTTAGCTGCACAGTATTGTCATCATTTTTTTAACGTATCAGCTTCAGCACAATAAGCCCCATATTTATCAAAGATCTGTGTTTATGAGCAATACTTTGTCTCCATGTATTTAATTGATCTGCCCATCTGCGGCTGCCAGAGTTGGATCAGTAACACACACACCGGCTGGCAGCACTGCATCTGAAGGTGTTATTTCATTAGAGATTCTCTCTTTGCTGACACAGATCTGCAAGACCGATGTCTGAGAAGATTGAACACTCATCATCCTCTTACCTTACATTCATCAAAACACACGCACACACGACTGACAACTGTTAGCTACTTTCCATGAATAGGGTATACAGTATTTATATACACAAAGAAATGGCAACATATTGACTTATTTTTACAATGTGTGTGTATATACAGTGTGTGTGTGTATATATATGTATATACATATACACACCCCACAATACACAACCCTAATGTTATTTTATATAAATGTGAACATTAATCATTTTGCTTTAATCATTTTAGATCAACAGTGACATTGTATAATTAATTATATTCAGTGCAAAGACATTTAATGCATTTAAAACCAGATGAGTTATAGAGTCATGCTATAGGTGTTTTATTTTCTTGTTGGATGACAGTTCTTTGAATATCTAATACGTCTCACAATAAAAACCATCAGTGGATACTAAAATGTACCATATTCAAGAAAAGTACACTTTAACATGCCATCATATTTAGCTAATGGCAATAAAACATTGGCTGTCTGAAATAAATGCTAAAGCAGCAAGTCATTGGCTGACTTGGCAGAAATATTTGGTTTCAGACACGGCTATTATCAGTTAAGCGTCCCTGAAGCCTCTCAACCCTAGGTTACACAGCACTGACCTCAAACAGCAGCAGTTTATGGATGCCCGGCGTCAGACCCATATTCGTGGGGCTCGTGATGCAGGTTTTGTTGAAACTGGGTCACAGGTGTTCATTCCATCCAGGGGAATTCATGAAGCCATTCCTCTAGCCCGCTCATTTCTGTCCGTCCTCTGGTTGCGTTTCCAGCTAACCTATTTGTCTAAGGAATTCACATTTGGCTTATGCTGGTTGACAATTTGTCTTTTTAACCACATTAAAAATATGAGAATTAATGTCAGCTTTGCTCCAATTTAAGCTCTGTTTGCTCTCTGGGCCTGCATGACCAAACTCTTGTTATTTCATGTTTTAGTATCGCTTGCACAGAAAATGTCTTCAGTACTGAACACATACGACTTAACTTAATATGGCTAACATCTTTATTGAAGAAAGTTGGTTTGCCCAGCGGCCATGTTCAAAAGTGTGGGGTCGGTATAAGATCTTAAAGAAATTAATACACATTAGGTTGCTCAAAAAATAGACAGTAACAAAATGTACAATATTAGCACTAAAATATGAAGCATCAACATTGATAAATGTTTAAGCAGCAAATGGGCATATTAGAATCATTTCTGAATAATTATGTGACACTTGATGCTGAAAAATTACATATTTATATAGAAAACGGTTAGAATAATATTTCACAACATTACCATTTTTACTGCATCAAATGAATGCAAAGTTGACGAGAATAAAAAACGTAATCTTTATAAAATCAAGCAAATCTTATTGATCCCAAACTTTTGATTTGGTAGTATATTACTATATTTCTTATTCAATATATTCAGATTTTACTTAGTAAATAATTAATTTTCATTGTTCGCAAATGTGTTTTAGCACAAACTCAGTAATTCAATGAAAATCACTCTTGATATAGTAAAGAAAAGCATGCCACACATCCTCTAATCCAGTTTTATTCTTTTTTCAGCAAAAGAGGAAAGGGAAAAAAAAGGAAAACAAGAAAACAAAAGAAAGGCTACAGAATTTTATCTTATCCATATCTTCGCTTTTTGTATGCTTTTTTTTTTTAAATGTTAACCTAAAAAGGGCAAAGTAATGCAGCTCTATGCTTAGAGTGAGAGTTAACCAGAAACACAAAGGAGGTTAAATAAGGATTTTTCTTAAGATACACAATATTTCATCTCTTATCTTCAGTTGTCCATGTCGACATCAACAGAAAACCAGTCAAAGTAATAATAATAATTAAAAAAAAAAAATCAAAACAAAAGCGCCGGTAAATTGAGACTCCGCCTTCCTCGTTCCCACCAGAGTTGAACACATCCCTCCATAACGCCATGTATGGGAGGGAAGGAAAGAAAGCAAAAAGAGAGAGAAAGAATCAAGAGAATCCAGAAAGAAAGGTTAGCATGTGCAGGCAGGAGAAAGAACAGGAAACTAGTGAGAATGATGGAGGAAAGAGAGAGAAAAAGAAGGGCAAAAAAAAAAAAGCCACCGAGATCTTCAGCTGCTTTTAAAGAGGCAGAGTGTATGATGCAAGGGCTGATGGGAGTTGTACGAGGTTACAGAGTGTGTTTATTCAGACCTGAACGAACTACAGTTCTCAGATGAGCTGTGGGCGGCCCTTTCCCAACTGAACCCAAACCGAAGGGTACCGTTTTGATTGCACCGAACGGTGTAAGTGCATATGTGAGTGTGAGTGTACGCGAGTAAAACGGGCACGGCTCTGACGCGAGAATCGAGTCGAGTCGCGGCAGAGCCGGGCTTTTTTTTTTTTTTTTTCCCGGGACGGAGTGACTCGTGTGATCCAGGTCACCCCCTGTTCCCTCGGTCAGCGTCTGTCCGTGTGACGGAGAAGTAGTTCCCAGAGGTCTCGATCGATCGATGCGTTTCCCCTGGAGTCGATCGCAGCCTCTGAGACGAGAGCAGTTCTCCAAAGTACAGGCCGCTTGGGAGCCCAAATTGGTCTGACCTACTGACCTGCATATGCACTGGGTGTGGAAGGGGACTGAAAACAGAATGTTAAGGCTGTGCGGGTCGCCTGTGTGTGATGAGCACAAGGCTACTGAGGGGTCAGAGGTCAAGCAGGGGTGAGGGGTCCTCTGAGATGTGTTGGAGGAAAAAAGATGCCACTAACAGGTGAGTGATCGGTGGATGCGTGCGTGCGTGTGTGTGTGTGTGTGTGTGCGTGTGTGTGTGTGCGTGCGCGTTCAAGAGCACTCCTCTCCGATGCGCTGGCAGGTTCGGCCCACCTTGCGGTCCAGTTTAACCATCTTCAGCACAGCTTCCTCTCGGCCACGGCCCAGATGGTCAAACATACAGTCGTGTTGCTCCGGCAACCGGTGCAACATGCAGAACACATAACCTGAGATCAAGAGAGAGAGAGACAGAGTGCTCACAATGAGATGAATGTGTTGTATAACCTGCTCAAGGTTGGTTTTAAAAAGCGTTCCAACAGCACGTAACACTAATTTGACAGAATTTAACAGCATGCTTGAGAGTGCATCTTGCCACACACACACACATCGCAAATGACTCTAAAAAGTCACTAATTACGTCACAGTTAGCCTGCTGAAGTTTCTGCTTTTTAAAATGAATGCCAGAGAGATTATACTGATCTCAGATCATTTCTAAGTAAAAGATTTTAGTGGTGCTTGCCCACGCATTACTGGCACGAGGAGTGTCGCTCGGGGTTGTTACTAACTAGAACAAGTAAAAAAAATTAATTAAAAAAAGCTTACAAACAAGTCTCTACGAGGATCCTATATGGGGTGAGAATTGTTGCATTATTCCAAATAAATAGATTATGATCCACAAATAAATGTATAGAAATTCACAAAAATATTTCAAATTCACAAATGAATAGATTATGATCCACAAATAAATGTATAAAAATTCACAAAAATATATCAAATTCACAAATAAATAGATTAAGATACGCAAATAAATGTAAAGTTTCACAAAAAAAAAAAAAAAGATAAAAACTCACAAATAAATAAAAATGAGATTTGCAAATAAAAAAATATATATTAACCAATGTTTTTTAGGCCAAAAACACAACTCTCCTGGGCATTTATTTGTGAACCGTTTTTTTGCGCATTTGTAACACTTCTAGCAACGAGGTGCGGACAAATCCACAAATAAGTGGACTCCACCCACCGTTTCCTCAAGCCAATCAGATAACGGCCACATTGAGCTGACCAATAGAGCATCACAGTCCCGCCCACAGCCGGTGCCGGAAGTAAAAATTCAATACAATTTCTCCATTGACATTTGGGATATAAGCCACAAAAACGTAACCATACATGGTAGACTTAAAACCAGCTACGGCTGTACTAAGCGATTGTATATGCTCCTATAAACGCCAAAAGATCATAGGGCACTAACCTTGTTTTAAGATGAATTCCTTTTAATCGCGATGTATTGGATAAGTACTCCATTACCCACAATCCTGAACAATCCCACAATCCCACAGTGATGCATCTGATTGGTGGAAGTCGGGTCACGTGTCTGAAACCCCGCGAAGGCGCTTGAAGACTGAAGATCGCGTAATGACGTAGGGCTAAGTTCATTGGTCGCACCTCAGAGACGACCCCGCGCCATTGGATGTACAGCAGCCACAGCTTAGCCTATGAGCGAGCCAGACGCTCAACGTTTTAGCATGTGCATAAGCTTCAGTAAATCGAGGAAAAGGAGTTTCCCTGCACATTCACTATATAAAATTCACTTGAGGAAAAAGTTCACTCGGCCGTCGTCAGATTTGGAAGTCACTCAAAAGGCTCTTTCACGGTGGCTTTCAGTCGACTTCAGTGAGGCGCGGTGGTTTATGGGAGTAGTTATTTTGCTTGGAAATGAAAATATGTACACAAGCTTGTACCTTTGACTTTTTGGGGATTTTCTCTTATTTTTTTCACTCAAAATGATTTGTTGTATGCTTATGAGTTCAGCCGTAGCAGATTATCCTCAGACATGCTCTAACACTCTTTAGATATGGATTTTACAAAATGTCAATGGGAGAAATGAATGGGAAATTTACTTCCGGCACCAGCGCTCTCTCTGGCTGTGGGCGGGACTGTGATGCTCTATTGTTGCACGTTCTCGCTGTTTGGTTGTACAATCAGGACGGTTTTGCCCTGAATTAACTTTGCTCTTTCATCTGACTATGGGTCATGCACTGGCCCAAATAGGAAGTGTAAGGCTAAGGCCCATAAAATTGCTACAGTAAATTGTTTATTATGATAAAAGCATCAATAAGTTGCTGACTAATGAATAACTGGATTCGACCTTATGATAAATACGCGAGTTTGTGTAATGTAAGTGAAATCACTGTCCAACAGCTTTTCCCACTTATTCAGTCAAGTTTTAAATACGCAGCAGGCCCGTGGATCTAATTAACCATTGTGCATTAAACATGTATCATGCATTTAAAAGTGAAATGCCCAGCAGACAAGCTATTTGCATTGATTTATCCGTTAAAACACTTGATCACACAATTAATATTTCATATGAATCAAACTTAATAATATTTTATTGTAAAAGTTACTTAGAGCATCTAAAAAAAAAGCGCAAAAAAGTATTTTTTTTTAGCATCCACTCAAAACCCCAGTAGCCTACATGCTGTGACATCTTCAATGATGGTCATTTGGGCTGATACTTGGTATTCTACAGAATATTTATGTCTTATAGCTAGCTATTTGTCAACACGATTGTGCTTTAATAGACAAAATCATCCATTTTGTCATTTCTTACATCGTGTCTACCCCGCGCGAGTCTGTCGACACTGGACAAAGCAACGGTGCAAATTATGTGTCCTCCGTGTAGCGGCTAATTCTGAAGAAGAATGGGCATCCGTTTACTGTCAATGAATCATTGTGTCGCGCTGCGCCGCGTCCAGTGTATAGCCTACATTATCAAGAATTATGAACTATGCATGTAGCCAGCACTAGGCAAGAAGGAAGATTAGAAACACCATATACATGCAGGTAAGAAAACGTCGTGGGCAAAATGTGTTACCATCACAAACATGTTAATTTTACATTATTTGAAACTGCTACGGAAGCCGAGAAGATAATGGGCTATTTGCTTCTGACGCACTGTCGTGCCGCTTGATTCCGGTGTAGAGAGTGTTAAAAGAACGATAAAATACAGTGGGCAGCACACTGTCTTACGGAAGTAAACAAACAGGTTACTGAAGTCAACATTTAAGTGTTCTTTATGTGCGTTGTGCACGCCCTGCTGGTTAATCTGCTATCCTCTTCCTTAGATTAGTTGACTAATTGAAAAATTAGTCGTTAGTGGCAGCAATCCTAGCAAACACCACTAACTACGCATAGACCAAACGTAGTTTGACTTCTTAGAGTGTGATCTGAGATCATTTCCAAGTAAATAAAAACCCAGCTCTGCACACAGAGGATCCATTCCGTCTTCAGAGCCTCATTAAGAAGAGTCTCGTTAAGGAGTTTAATATATTCATTAATACACATGGTGTTTTTAATGAGTCAGAGATGATTAAAAGCTTACAATGTTTCAATTACGACAGCCACAGAAGAGCTGCACGGCACTACACACACCAGTGCATCATGTAGCGCTATTCAGGGGCGACGCCGCTGAATATATATTCTAGATGAGTTGACAGCTTCTGAATTGTTTGACGAAAAAGAAAAACAGGGTTGTTCTCACTGACTGCATGCAACCATAAACCCGCAGCATAATGTGCTGCCCGATTCATGAAAGATTCGCTCAAATGAAGCGGTTCATTTTAATGAATCATTCGAGTAGATTAGCAAATCAGTCTGAATCGAACACAGGACTTAAACACTTAGATCGACCGAATTACTCGCTTATACGTTACTGTTAGGGCTGGGTAATAAATATCGATTTCTCGATATTAATCGATTCTCATTTTTACGAACCGATATCGATTCTTAAATCTCAAGAATCGATTAGTCATCCTGTTTCATTTGAATGAATGGGACATTGTATTGCGGCTGCGCGCATCCAAAAAATAAATAAATAAATAAATAAAAATCGCAATAATCTTTGTCCTTTGTTACTATTGATATGAAACAAAGTCGCAATTTTCAAATTACGTCCATTTTCTTTAGAAATTCAAAAACATAAATAGAGTTTTGGCGCTGTGGCGTGAGATCGCTCTGGCGCAGCTCAAGAAAAGCAGCAGCGCTGATCTCTCTTCCGGGTTAATAATACCAGTTACAGCGCGAAATAAACATGAATGAGCATCTGAAAGTGTGTTAAAAGATAGAGTACAACTTATCGAAATCCGTATCATGTCACATTGATTCGCTCAATCAGCGTTTTAACCGTGGAAAGACGTCAGTTAAACAGCTAATCAATGTCATGTATCGTCATATTTACCTCAGAAAACCCACATCAACTCGTTAGTCAGCTAGAAAATAATAACTCCAGAGAGGAGCATTTTGCCAAATACATACACTATAGCTATTACATATGCATTATAATCTTAATGTTCTTCAATATTTAATGCATATTTGAATAATTCTGGCAAGTTTTTATGACAGCCACCATTTAAATGTTTATATTTCATATAATCTTCTTCTTATAAAAATAAATAAAAGTGTAATTTAAGTGATTCATTCATTATTACCTTCATATTAGGCTAATGAAGCCTAGTAGGCTACAACTAAGACTCCCATAGTTTACAGCATTAGTTAAGAGATTTGATTCCCTTGAGAAAAAAATGCCATTTATTGTAACTGATATCCAAAATAATCGATATTGAATCAAATCGAATCTTAATCGAAATCGAATCGAATCGTATAATTTGTCTCAATACCCAGCCCTAGTTACTGTACATTTTAAAACGCATCCAAGCAGGTTTCCTAACCCTAGGAAGAAAATGCAGCAGAGTTTTTCAACTGCAGGAGTCCTGCCTGAGAAAAACATCATCCCGTTGGGATAAGGACTCAGATGCGAGCTGTCACGGGAACAGTCAGATCCATAAGTGTATTAGCAGAGCAGTGGGAATTGTCATTAGACTGATGACTTGCAATACCATCTTCAGTTTAACAAAACAAGACAAAAAAATAACTAGCACAGCCAGGAGGACTGACGTTAGCGCCGTAATTATGTTTAAACGCTCACTTTATTTCCTTACCTACAGTTAGCATCTGAAATTGAAATGACCGAGGGGGGTTAAATATACTTTAGTTCTGTAGAGATCTAAAAGTTCTCGCTGAAATTGCAAACAGTCAGGTGAGGAATGAACAGGCCCACACAGAATTGGAAAACCCATCATATGCGCCATCAGAACAAGTGACGTGATGTGACAAAACTAGAAAACTTTTGCCATCATCCACAAAGCTGTCGAGACTTGACGCATGCGTTATAGTTTTGTCACATCGCCTCGCAGATGACACGGCGGCCATACTAACCACAGCGACAGGACCCCAGCTCCTGTTGTACGAGCTCCAGTTTGGTTTGGCAGCGATGGCATCGCCGACGGTTCTTCTGCTTGGGAACTCGTGGAGAATCTTCAGAACATGAGGCCTCTCCCACACGAACACGCTTCTCCGGGGACGACTCGCTCTCTGAACCTGAGGCTGAACACACAAACAAGAACTTTTAAATTACAACTGCATCCCCACTGCAGAACTATTTGGTGCGAGTTGAACAGCGCTATAACACACACCGGAGAGCACAAAGAGCTTCAGTTGAGAAGCAAGTGTTCGACTTACCATGCATCCCATTACTAAACGGGGGAAAAAAGGTAGTTGGCATGCTTTATAATGGATTGAAGGTTGAACCATTCACAACACCATAGTAACAACCTAGCAAGGGCGACATCCTTTAAACCTCAAATCTCTCTTTAAACTGGCAAAATATTTAAACTACAACTACATGAATGTTTGGGCAGTCTGAAGAAAGATTTGAGGTTTAGGAATGTAGGCCTTGCTCGGTTTGTGAGTGATTGTCTCTTTTTCTTTTGTTGTTTGATTAGCATTAATGATAGACAGCAGCAGGTTTATTAGGCTGCTGTCACTTTAAGAACTAACGCATGGATCGAATATACCGACACGTCCGATTTCCAACCGTTTACATACACTTAAGACATAACCAACTGTGTTTATCCATAAAACCGTATTCTGGACAAAATAGTTTGATTTATTTTTAAAAAATACTTCCCTTGATCTGAGCGGTATAAGACTTGGCTACTTTTCCAACGTTTGCCTCCTGAACACACACAATTTTTTTTTGACTCAATTCTACAATGTTAAGTGGGTGAAAAAACAACAACTTTTATTTGGGTAAAAAATGGGCACCCATAGAAATGAATGGGAAAAAAATGTAATTTAGAGCATTCTAAAATAAGCTAAAATAAGACAACAGGTGACAGCAAAGTCACTTCATCTTTAGGTTTTAGCTCTAAGAACTTATTGGAATGATATTTCAATGTAGTTAAAAAAATTAAAATTAAAAAAATAAAGATAAGCATAATTTACATAGAAAATATGGTGCTTTTTGAAGTAAATAAATTCAAAAATACCCCCAAAATAAAAAACACACCCTAAATGGATAGACAAAACTTTATCGAAGACAGTGATAACATTTCCTCTGTGCCCACATTTGTCCACAATTACAGGATTAAGGGCTATAAAGTGAATACGGTTTGAGGGTTAAATGAAGGCTGGCGTTTTGACAATTTTATTTTGTTTTTATACTTCTACACAAATAGGCGGATTTCTATGCGTCAGCCTGCGTGAGTAAAGAGTTCGTTGTTTAAGGCTTATTGCACTTAATAACTATTTTTAATAAACACTTCCCACACTTTATTATCTCATTCCTGTATGTTTTTTTATTGCTCTAATGTGTCAATAACTTCAGGCAGTCCGTATAAATTGTTTAAATTGTCGCTACAATTTCACCATGCATACCGCCCAGCTCTAAGAAGCGACATCAGAGTCGGCGGAAAGTTTGCAAGTACTCTAGACAGAAGTTTGGCTTGACCAAAACTTGAACTCAATTGATTTAGCTCTCTCTGACCTTGGTTAGTCAGTCTAAACCAGAGCTTCCTGTGCTTTCAGAGCTTTAAAAATCGTCTTTTTTTGGATAGAGAGGTGGAAATGAATGTGTGAGGAAGGTAACGATGGGTGCGATAAAAACTACATCGATTCACAAGAAGAACTATATTAATAATTGGATATTTAAATTAGGTTTACTAATAAGATGTTGCAACAAAACGGAGATAAAAGATACATTTTGTGCGATATGTAACAACTGATTACATTCGAGCAGCTGCTTTGAGACTTTCAAACCACATTTGTACGCTGCTGTACATTTACAGCTCAGTTCCAAAGTGGTGTGATGTGCTAGAGTCTTAAAAGCTGCCAGACACACACAAGCACAAAAGCAGTGGTGAGGTGTACCTGAGTCGCAGGGTCGTTTTGTAGGAGTGGATAGCGTGCCGCGTGCTGTGTCTGTACTGGAGACTTCTGGGAGAGAGAGAGAAAATGATATAAGATTTAGATTTATGCATTTGGCAGATACATTTATCCGAAGTGACTTGCATTGCATTTAACGGTTCATGCATTCCCTAGGGATCAAACACATGACCTTGGCGTTGCTATTTAGGAGTTCTCCGCTGCAAACCCAACATTTGAAAACCACTAGAATAGATCTCTAAGGATTCAGACTTTCTGGTTGTCTTCAACTCAGATTTCACATTCCCAAAACAAACATTATAAATGTGTCCTTTAAATCATTTTCATCTACAATATTCAACAGTCTATCATTCTCCATGACTGCTGTGGAATATTAAAATGATTAAGGCCCATCCGAGACTAAATGCGATGAAATATCATCCAAGTTATTACAGGTAAGACAGAAAACATTAGTGCGTCCTCACCGTCCTGTGCAGGAAGAGGCGAGGCTTCTGTCGAGGGCTCATCAGAGCTGGCTGGCTTGGAGGACAGGGTTTGGCTACTGCTGCTGCTCGTCTCATTGCAGAAGACTGCTGATTGGCTATTGCTGGAGCTGGGGGCGGGTTCTGGAGTGCAGTCCTCGTCTGGCTGTTTCTTCTGTATGTCTGATTGAGAAAAGAGAGAGAATTAGAGTCTCTAAAAACTCAGATTAGACAATGAATATACCCTGTACTATAAGTAACTTACCAGCAAAACATTTGGAGCAAAGGTTCATGGTTTTGCTGGACCTGGAGAGAGAAAAGGAGATATTCTCTTAAATATCTGTATGCAAGAAGAGCACAACTCTATTGTGAAATGACCATAACAACACTAACCAACACTAGCGAAATTTCACAATTCTTGATACAGATTTCAATACCACAACAAGATCAAACATTATTAAAAACCTAAAAAAAATCCATTAATAAATTCAATTAAAAATATATATTTAAAAATAGGTTTACAAATAAAAATTAAATTGTTTTTTGCTAAATTATTCAAGTAAACCACACTTTTACTCAATGCATCTCCTGCGTGACCTTTCCAACCGTTTATGATTACAGGGTAAAAATATTTAGGAATTAATTTAATTCAGAAATATTTGCTAATGAATCACTGAGACTTTGTGGACCAGTTCATTTGACTCACTGAAAAGAACTCAAAAAGTATTTTATAATACGGCAGTTACCTACATGTGCGAGCCGCAAGCGATTATTAGAACAATCGGCAACGGTTTACACTTGTATGTGCATGTCCAGTGTGCATGAATGGTCATGTGACGTCTTTGTAGCGTGGACAGATCTTTTCTAATATGCAGTCGACACGCCAGTATGGACTCAGACACCTCTTCAGTGGAGAGCTCCTCGATGTTATTTACATGCAGGTTGAGGGCGGTGACTTATCAAACACTTCATTTCCACAAACACAACAAACATCCATTGCACTCCCTGCGTGCGACTCGAAACTCGCTCTCAGGATGTCAGAGGTAAGCAATGAAAACAACATCAACAGACCTTCGGCACAATCAAGCGCAATCATAATCAGCAGCCAATCAAGGAGGCGGAAGGAAGCATGCGGAGAGAGCAGGGCATTGTGGGTAGGAATAATGCATATTAAGAAGATGAGCACATTTGAGTGTAGAAGAGCACATCACCACATGAACACCTCGATGGGGTAGCTGCGTGTGCGAGCATGAAAAAGGTCGAAAAGGTGTTACTGACAGAGCTGACTGAATAACGCATGACGGTTCGGTTGTCATTGAGATAAGCTGAAACAGTTAAACCTGTTGATCCACAGGACAATGATAGGCCTCCTGAGCACTATGATAGGCTGATCAAGGCTATAGTGCCTGCCTTTTATAATGGATCCGCAAATCGGCCTGAATCGATCCAAATGGTGGAAAAGAATCATCTACCGTAGTTGCAGCACCAGAGATGAAACGGTTAGCAGTTTGATAAACCCCGATAACAAATTCTAAACAATTAGTAGCAGCTGCAGAATACCAGATCTATTCCTCTGAGAACAAATACAATAACATATCCATCACCATTGCCAAACCATCTGAGATTCGTCATGACTGAAATTAGGGATGTCAACGATTAATCGACGATCGATTAATTGTCGATAACACATTTAATCGATCAAACTTATCAATCAAATAGGATATGTTTGAGTTAAATAAAAGCTAACAAAGTGCTCAACGGTTATTCATTCCGCAGGCCGCTCAAGCAGAATGCACGACTAATAATAACGATGGTTAATTTGGGACTGTCATGTTACTTAACATGAGAACACTATTTTATTAAATGGTTGTGAATTCGTTGGGTTTAGCTGCCGTTTTCAGAGCGTTGTTCCAGCACGTCCACAACAGTCACACATTCTGACAAGCACACATCTGAGACGCATTGTATTTGTCGTTATATCAGCATTGACCATGTAATGCTCTTTGGCATTAATGCTAACGATTAATTGATCGTTATTTAAATGACGATCGATCGTGGGAATTTGTGAAAATTGACATCCCTAACTGAAATGCAATTGTATACTAATCAGTTGTTTTATAGTAATGTACCAGCGGTCTGGATTCCCCGTTGAGTTCAGCAGTTTAACATGTACTCGACCTGATAAATATCCAAATGAATCGATATTGAATCGCAAGCTTATGAGCAGAAATCTAATCGTGAAATTTATGTCATTGCCCAGCTCTAATAAAAACAGTACCAGTCATTGTAAAAGTTGGCCTATTGATGACTCCTAAGGATGACAGATAACCTGAAGGAGATTTAACAAGGTTATAAAACAAAAAAATTTTCAAAACCAGTTTTCCTCGTTTTATTTATTAGTTAGAAAAGGTCCTCAATTTTGTAACTATTTGCAAAAGCTGAATAATCAATCAAAAATAATCAACTATTAGTAGTCGATTAATCTGTGAAATAATCACAGACTAGAGCCCGACCGATAAAGGATTTTGAAGGCCGATACGATACAAATATTTTGGGGGTTTAAAATCCGATATATCGGCCGATATTTTATTTATTTATTTTAAACTGGACATAATAGTCACAAATTTTGTCATGCTTATTTGAGTTAAGAGAACTGATGGGCATGTTCTTTTAATTGTTATTCAAGCAATGTATGTATCGTGACCAACTCAACGAGTGTTGCCAACAGGGACAGCGTAGAGTGCCCTCTGGTGGACAAACTATACAACTCCAACACTCGTGACATGGTTCAAGCGTGTTTCGTCCGTTTTTATTTTATTTTTGAAATATTCATTTATCAGCCATTATAACTGCCGATACCGATAGTTTGGAAAATGCCTAAAATCGGCCGATAACATCGGTCTGCCGATATATCGGTCTGGCTCTATCGCAGACTCGTCGATTAATCGTTCTGATAATCGTTAGATTAATCGATTATCAAAATAATACTTTGTTGCAGCCCTAGTTGGAAAAATATATACAGCATTTCACTGTGCAGCAGATAAACTTTTACATACTTTAAGAGAATGCAACGGTAAGTTTATGTGTGTGCATGGTCTTCCTCGGTCAAATGATTAAAAGCTAATCAAGCTGGCCTCTCTCTGGATTAATCTGACATCTCCTGTTAAATGTCATCTGCAATTACTGCTTATGAAAAGAGGCAACAGCCCAATCAAGACTCCAGCACGCACACACCTCAGCCCACCTACTGAAGAGACACTGTGTGTGCGACACATTCAACAACCTGAGGAACACAAATCGCATCACACCATTAATCAAGCCATTTTACTAAATAACCACAATAACATTGAATCTAATTTGTAGATGTGATTGATGCAGCGCTTCCTACATAATGAACCCACCTGCCAATAAGTGGATCTAACTTAATTAAAATAAAACTGGTTTCAAAAGCAAGCAGCAAATGTGTTTCTTTATAAGATTGTCATTTTCTGCAAACACTCAGCAGAAGTTTCTTTATAAAGCAATTCAAACCAACAACTCTGAGTCATTTTGACTGACTCACTAAAATCACTTTTATCGACTTTGTATTATTTTATTGTAAATTATTTTCTCATCAAATTCAATAAATAGTGTTTCAAGGGCTCATATTTGGGGTTAGAAACTTAAAACCCCAAATGATAAGCAATTAAATTGACTAAAAGCGGTGTTTGTGAAACACCAATTGAAAACAAGAGTTTCTTATCTGTCTGAATAACAATTCTATTTGTATTTATGCAAAAACTCAAACAGAGCTGCTCCTCCCCAACATGTGAAGTCCTACCTATAATAATAATAATAATACAAATTTAATAGGGTACACACAGAAATAAACAAATCACTATGTGTGTAAAGTAAACATCTACAGGCTATGTTTGAAAATAAAAGCAACATTGAAATGGTGAAGGTTTTCTTTGGCATGTTTTGTGGGAAACGCAGAGGATGGTGCATCCAAATACAACAGATAATCTTACTATCCAAACCTCATTCTCAACACGCACCCAAGCACCCAAAAGATAATCTATGCTTGAAAATGTGAGGGCTGACATGCTAACAGGTGTTCAAATGTAAGATGCCAGATGGAAGTATGGAAATCGAATGAAAAATGAAATGCCACAGCTGCCCTTCACACTTCAGCCCCTCTGAACTACAGCGCCCTCTATCTACACAAACAGAGAAATGTCTTTAGAAGCGGAGCAAACATCATACAATTAGGACGGTTTATAATGTGCAATAGTAGAAATGTACCGGCTAGTAGCAATTTTGCTTTATCTTTTAAACCACTTATTTATTGTGAATAATCTGATCTTTTGGTTTGCATCCATAAAAAAAAACTAGGCGATATTATGTTTTTAATTCACTACTAGACTATCCAAAATCGGCATTAACACATGGGCATAGTTATCTAACACATTTTTACATATTGCATTTACAGCAAAAAAAATAACTGTACTATGACATAAAAATAGATCTTGATAGACTAGAATGCACTAGAGGATACTAATGACACTAGAATTTCTGAAGCGAAAGATTAAGTTTTGATCACAAAACATTACCAATCAACGTGGCACAAGCAAGCAACCGCTGCACCTGTATAACTTCTCAACTATTATCCTTGCTTGTACTCCATATAATAGTTAACCACATTTTCAGATAATCAACTACACTACACAGGCCGAGTTTACTCGCTCGACTTCCTAGCCGTTGGTCTAATCTTGACAGGTTAGTGAAGAGGTGTCCACAATTTGTCTTGACTGGTTATCAAAACAGAGCAGCGTTTGCTTGTGTCATTCAGCACCAGTTAGGCAGGTTGAGGGAAGAACCACTCACGTTTTGATACTGCTTTTACACATGAAACAGGTTAGCCGAAACCTTTTCCTCAAGTATCGGTTTACTAGGATTTATGTTTTGCCCCATCAAAATAACTACCTTACAAGTATGCATAGTTTAATAATGCATGCTAGGTATAACCAACATATGCTCCAATTCAGATTTTGATCATGTGAGACCACTGTCTTTAGTGACATTACAAGCCATCAGTAACTATAATTTGGTCCAGATTAATCCATTTAAACTACAACAACTACAACGACTAAAGAAATTCAGTTTAAAGGGATACTCCACTTTTTTGGAAATAGGCTCATTTTACCACTCCCCCAGAGTTAAACAGTTGGGTTTTACCGTTTTCGAATGTTTTCAGCCTATTTTTTTTTTTTTATATGAATATCAGTAACCACACAGTTTCTGGTCTCATTGACTTCCATAGTAGGAATTAGGAAAAAATTTACTATGGAAGTCAATGGGACCAGAAACGGTCTGGTTACTGATATTCTTCTACATAAAAAAAAAAAAAAAAAAAAATTGGCTGAATACATTCGAAAACGGTAAAACCCGACTGTTTAACTCTGGGGGAGTGCTAAAATGAGCCTATTTCCAAAAAAAGTGGTGTATCCCTTTTACACAATAATCACAATAATTATGTTTGTCATTTTTATTATGCACCAACACAACGATAAAGAGTCAAGAATATCAGAATAGAGATTGCCTTACAGGCCAGATATGATGTGCTATGTTATCGCCCATTTTCATGTCTAAAGTGCATTTTCAATGACAGCAACTGTGCCACTTGAATAAAGAGTCCAAAATAAACCACGGCTACAATCTATTTATGAATCTTTCAGCTGCACAAATTTGACACATTAAAGGCAGAGGGGAAAATGACTAGAGTCATTATGATGATGAAAAGACCAATTTGTAGATAATTCACCACATGTTTATCCACCACAAAAGACTCACACAGACTTTAAATTACACCCCGACTTAATTCAAGAACAGGGCACGACAATAAAAACCACCAGACAGCGCAAATTTAAATATTAAAACGCAAGACGACGTGAAAGAGATCTCAAATCTGTACTTGCTGCGTGAGTCTAAGAGGCGGCTTTCTGAGCGCATGCTTCGGATGTGTGCCGCATACACAAGACTAAACAGCATCTATCTCCTCTAGGTACTGAGTTTGTTATCTGCTCGAGCTCTCTAAGGTATGGACGCTGACGCGCATGTTGTCCGTGATTTCAGCAGGTCTCTAACTTAATATTTCTTTGCTTTGGTTGCCCTTCGTCTCCAACCACTGACGTATTGGCAGCGCTCCCTTCGTCCTCTACTCCCAGAATCTCTTTGATGAGTCCGGATTGTATCCTTGTCATATGATCCCCCTATATCTAGGATCTAAAAAACAGGCCTTTACCTAAAGTGTTTGAGGCAGCCGGTTCATAAACACTGTTTCGAGGCAATGTGATTTCAGAGTCCAGTCCAAGCTCACATATTAACCGTTAGAATCATATAAGAAGTCATATTAACACCTGACTTGACCACATATCAGATCATTCGACATTCATTAGCTCGCCTTTTTACTAAGTTGTACATTTACGGCAGTCTCTCAAAAGTAGGTTTTGCCCGGCAACTCGTACTGCTTGTCAAATTATTTAAGCATTGTCTTGAATGCGGATTTCTCCATTGTGTTGAATATAACCATCTCAACTAGATACTACATAAACAGCGGCTCACCTGTTACTTTCACGGCTATACTTGACAGATTTTGCAAAGGCTTCAGCTACTCTTAACTGTCAGCTGGTACCGGCCTCAGCTGTCCTTTCTGAGGTTGCTCCGCGCCTTGATGCTTGTGGGGGCAGATGCGCTTCGATGACTGGATGACAGTTAGCGTGATGAGACCTAAAATTCAGGCATCTGCCGCAAATTGTGCATTTTGGTATACATAATTTTGCTGGCTCGTTCTACTCATTCGTTTGAAAGCCGAGAAGTTCCCAAACTGATGATTTGGATATCTTAAACCTTTGACAAGTAAGATCACAGCAGGACATGCACTGTCACAGACGTTGAGCCAAAGAAAGCCATTGTCATAGATATGAAACGGCTTCAAAAAAATTATTTCTGTTACAATAATTGAAATTATCACAGAAGCACTGGGATATCATACAACATCTACAGGTGTGTGTGAGATAAAAATCGATTAAAATCACCTTTCTTAAGTAACTTGACTATTCAAATAAAGATTGTATCAATTACATCTATACACTATTAGGTGGCGACAATCTACTGATAAAAAAAATTGCCGTTGAATGATTCATTCAAGAGATTTAGTCAAAAATGCAGATTTATCCAGTAATGATAAGCGAGTCTTTATAAGCAAGTCATCAAATCATTCATTCAAAATTGTATTAAAATTAATTAAATTGACTGGCCTCTATTTTAAAAACTAAATTGTGATTCTTCATTTATCCAGAATCAGGCAGCTTTATTATGAAGTATCAGGAGGCTGTCCACGATTGAACGGTCCAAAACACACAAAAGAAAAAGCCAAATCTGAACGTAAACAGATGAGAAAGAAAATGCATGAACATTGAATCATTGCATTAGATCTTAAAGTGACAGCAGCCTAATTTACCTGCGGTTGTCATAACATTTACTACAATACAAAATAAATGTAGAAAACTACTTTAATTTATCACTTTTTTGGGGTGAGGCCAGTGGAAACTTTGGCAAGGCAAGTTACAAATTGAAACCACTTAGCATTAAGCCCTGGATTTACAGTCTAATATACACAAAACAGCAGATTTTATCATAGCTTAGTCAACGAGTAATGTGAGAGGGGTTCTATGTGATTAAATCAATTGGTACACGAGCCATGAAATATGTAATTACTGGTGTATCATCAGCATTTGATCCAAACCATCACTTATTATTTTTACTTATTATCCAACCTGTATTTTATTCTAAAACATTTGTTTGTTTGTTTAATGGCTAACAAATAAAAGATAATCGGAAAAATCTCCTGTCAGAGGTCTCTCTTGGTCTTGCCCAGATTGTGTGCATTTGTTTGGAGAACAGACAACATGGGAGAGTCAGACGACTGCACCTGTGAGTCTGACACATGCTTGAAGAGCCCTGATTGATGTGTCACTCAAGCAAAAGTCTATCTATCATTATCCTTTGGATCGGATACATGAAGACACTTGCTGTGTCTCAAGACCTAGGGAGGTGTCTACCTAGACAGAATTTCAAGACATCAGAGGTGTGTACCAATTGATCAAAGTAGGCTACTCACTAGTTTTGACATAGGCCTACACCACACAAATTAGCCTATGCCCACAATGATTCCAAAATCTGTGGTAAACACCAACAATGCTAGCATCTACAAAACAAACCAGGTTTTGCTAAGAAAAATGTTGTCTAAGACAGGGGTTTCGATAAAAATAAGATTGATCGAACTAAATGTTTAAAATAAATAAAAAAATGGATTATATGTACAGTACTACATCTAGCAGTACAGTCTTATTTTAGTGAGTTTCACCGTATAAATTGGGACCTTTAACATGAAATATAGAACTGCCTTTAAAATTTTAGGATGGGAGTCCCTCACACAACGATAATCACATTCAAGGGGCCATAGCATCTAAAAGATTGCAAACCCCTGGTCTAGGAAAGCCAACATATGTTTTGAAAATACAACACTAACGCAATGTCCCCTTGTGGTGCCCTAAAAAGCTGCCTAGGTAGGCTGCTTACTATGTTATAAAATGCAGTTCACAAAATTGTGCCACTTATAATGGCCAAAATGTTTTCTAGGTAGGCAGCACACTGTTCTGAATACATCCAAATTAGTAATCATAATGCAGGCTATGTGCGTTTGAAATAGAACAAAAAAAAGAATGTCCCCCTTTAATGACCCAAAAATTCTCCAAACGTCAGTGTTCACCAGGTTTTTAAATACAACAGCAACATTATACAATCTATAATGTCAAAATATGTTGCCCAGATGAGGTTTTCAAACACAGCCAATGATTGTGATAGAGGACAGTAAGATTTAAGTGATCTGTCAGTCCAGCTCACACGGCTCGTTAAAAACCACTGGATCAACCAAAACTGCTTTTGATTAGCCTTACTGTTTATATGTAATACGTGTTTGGTGGAAGTGTATGTTTTGTGCGTGTATTTGAGGGGAAACAGCAGCTGAAGATGTGAAAAACAGGAGTGGTTGTTCCCCACCCCCATCCATCGGCCTACAACAATGAACAACAAACACTCCACATTTCATTCACATTTATCGCCTTAATCCACATCAAATTCGCCGCACGGTTACACTCACGTGTAAAATGAATCATCTTACCCCCAAAATCCACAAGGGCAGCGGGGAGGAATACTAGGCGGCTTGCTGCGCTCGCTTCCTGTGTCCCCCATGGCGGCGATGTGAAGGCGGCAGGTTTCTGCAGGAAACACCGGGGATCAAATGGCGGCCTAGTGCTTGTACGGGAATTCCTCGGCTCGACGTTTGATCAAAAACCCTTTACAACGAAATCCCCGAGGTGAAAATGCAGCGTAAGAACTGAAAGATAAGGACACGAGCAGCCGCTACTATAAATTCGAAGTAATTTAGACAAAATTCAAGAAATTAACGGCCGCGTACAGTCCGACGGACCGCACCGGGAGTCGAGGCCGATCAGCTGGCGAGTGGAAGATACCAACTCCTAAATAGGGTTTTGTAATAATGAGTAAAAACATTTAAACACTCAGATTCCCATTGTACACACATTTACGCAAAATATTGTTGATAAAAAGTGGTATACTTAATACAATGTTTGAATGTTGTCGGTATATCACTAATATCACGTGTTAATAACGTTTTATCGAAAGAATGTTCCCTTTAAAAGGAAGTGGAACGGTCCAAGCTGTATTCCTTGTTTGTAAAGGGGATTTGAGCTTTAAAGCTGTTTAAGTACAAGACCTGCTGTAGACCCCAGTATAAGATGAGCTGCAGATGATGGCCTTGACTACAACACATATTTAGGCAGGACGCAAAAAAAGTTATTAGAAATATAAAATAACTTAACAAATACATGACATTGAATATCGCATTGACAACACACTGGCTCGAGGTCATAGAGTATCATTGGAAAGGGGATTCCAGTAATCGAATTTTATACACAAATTAAATTATATTATTTATTAGCCTTTAAGTATGTTTAACAAAAATTGCTTTGTGTGTTTATAATATTCACGGTTCAAAGCTATATTTTTGATTACACGATTTATCACGAACTAAAACTTGAAAAGGAAAATGCATCAATCAGTCGTTGCATGCTTGAATGTCTAAAGCTTTTGAGGTTGTTGTTTGTGCTTAACGAACTTGAATACTTTATGAATGGGCCTACTTTGAGATCTAAAGATCCATCATAGATGAATGGATGGATAAATATGGATTCTGTTCATATAAGTAGGCTACTTAAAACCATTAAATTTATTGTTTAAGAAATTAAAGCCAAATACAAATATGCATAAGATGTGAGCTTGCAAACAAGGAACACGAATAACTATTATAACTAGACAATGACATTTCTTTAAGAAAAACTTTAAATGAAACTTGAATGGTCTGACAGTTGGAGTTTAAAATCAAGAAGTCTGAACATACATTCAGTCATTTAACGTCTATATAATCTCTGGCTGTATACAGGAAAACCAAAATCCAATCAATTAGAAAAATAAAGCACATTGTGATAGAACATGCTAAAGGTCTGCTGATGTAATAGTTTGGTCAGATGTGAACAAAGTACACAACTTCCTTACTTGAGTGAAACTTAAAGGAGTAGTTAACTTTAAAAAAAAACTTTTGCTGATAATTTACTTACCCCATGTCATCCAAGATGTCCATGTCATTTTTTCTTCAGTCAAAAAGAAAATAAGGTTTTCGATGAAAACATTCCAGGATTTTTCTCCATTTAATGCACTTTACTGGTAACCAAACGGTTCAAGGTCCAAAAGACAGTTTCAGTGTAAACTACAAACTGTTCAAAGGGCTTTAAACGATTCCATTTCCAGACGATGAATAAGGGTCTTATCAAGCAAAACGATTTAAAAAGAAAATATAACAAAGTTTAAGTTTTATAAGCTCAAATGCTCGCCTTGCTCTGTTCTGTGATGCGCATTCGTGACTCTCCTGTTCGAACACGTTTATTAAAATGAACGAATCTTTTTTCGTGTCATTTGGTTCATTCAACAAACGAAATGAACGAATTGACTCGGGAAAAGATTCGTTCATTTTGATGAACGATTTCTAACAGGAATATCACTAACGCGCATCACAGAACAGAGCAAGGTGAGCATTTGAGCTTATAAAACTTAAACTTTGTTGTTGTTTTTTAAATGAGCGATCGTTACGCTTGATAAGACCCTTATTCATCGTCTGGAATCGTTTAAAACCCTTTGAACAGTTTGCACTGAAACTCTCATTTGGACTTTGAACCGTTTGGTTACCAGTAAAGTGCATTATATGGAGAAAAATCCTGGAATGTTTTCATCAAAAACCTTAATTTCTTTTCGTCTGAAGAAAGAAAGACACGGACATCTTGGATGACATGGGGGTGAGTAAATTATCAGCAAAAGTTTTTTTTAAAACTGAACTACTCCTTTAAATGTCAGTACATTGTTGTGTTGCAAATATGGGTCCGAAAATGATGTCTAATGATGTTTTTGTAAAGCAAATTTAGTCAGTGGTTCATGACCTACCAAACATTGGAGTAAGTGATCTTTTCTGTATCAGCATATGCTCTGTACAAGAGTGGAGGGTGGAATGATTCCCTTTCAAAGCAACATCTCCCTCATCACTGCTAAGTCCAGCCTAAGGCCTCCAGGTCTCCTGAGATGCTCCACACAACTTCAAAGACAAATTTCCCCTCATTTCTACACACAGAACTTTAGGAATTAATGAGAAACTGTTTCAAAGATGACAGAACTATAATGTAGCTTGAGCGCTTCAAGAGTGACACAGATTTGCTTTATTCCTCAATGTTTCACTCACCCGAGTCACACATAAACACTGAACAGTCACTCAGATTGATACACATATTCATGAGGGTTTACAAGAGTTCATGTCAACTTTTTACAGAGTTAGAAATCCCCCTGTACCCTCCGTGTTGTTTCCTGCCTGAAGTAAAACTACAAAGACTACACTCTCAAAGGAGGTTTGATTATTTAATGGGGAAAATCATGAGGTGCGGTGCAGCGGGACCTTGAAGATGCATTGATGTGCAAAAAAAGAGAAAGAAGCTCAAGGTGCCTGGAAGAGCGGGAAAACAACTGCGATAATTTTTGCAGAGAATTGATGAACACGGGTGAACTTTCATGTTTTTCAATAACACTGCGACGAGGCCTTTGGGTGAAATACCCAGATGCCACTTATATATCAAGGTATGTGCATTCAAAAGCTCTACATTCCTACATTGAAAGATGATGGTCTCAGAATGATAGACAGTGTCCAATGCTTACTGTGATACACTTGAAGCAAACAGGCATGAAGTGTCTCATGACTACAGACAGTGTCTACAGACTGCAATTTTCTGCAATCCTGTAAGATCATTACAAATCTCACACTACAACATGGCTTTACTGTAATAAACTTGGGTACGAGTCCGGCAATCTATGTAGACTGTACGAATATGACACCTATTAAATCATAGGCTCATAATTCTCCACATCATCTAGTCAAGTACATTTTCTGTACATTTCTATTAGACTTTTCTTCTGTAAATATGTCCTGAATTAATGAATTGCTCAGGTGAATCTTGAATTTCACCAATGAAGGGAAATGTAAAGGGCTAGATAAACCAATGATCAACCAGTTCTCCAAAAGATGCATGTCATGAATCTTCAATTGGAAAGATAGACAGAGCACAACACAGAGTTACAATTTCTTATAATGGAAGAAGAACAAGGAAACAAACAGGGTCAAAGCCAGGAAGGAGTAAGGATGTGTGGTGGAAGGGTAGAAAAGGTAAAGGAAGTAGGTACGTTTCCATAAGGGCCACTATTGTGGACCATGTTCTCAATCATGAGTCATGACTTTACAATGGCGGTGGCAGGTCGAAAGGTGCAACCGAATGTTTGGAGAACTGGTTCCTCAGTCATTCAAGCATTTCGTAGACAGAACAGTTGTGTATTTCAACAATGTGCACTTTATTGCATAATTACTGTAATGCTTCATATTACAGTAGCATGCATACTACAGAATATAGTAAATATATTTTATACAGATACTATACCACACAAACACAACATGTATGTCTTGATTTTTTCTTTATATATCACAATGACATTGTAAAGTAATTTGTGAACAGACCAACACTAAATCCTGTCCTGTAAAGTCTCTTGCAAATTGCAATCAATATACCATAAACAGTAATGTGTCAATTTGTACTGTTAAATGTATATAATGCCATACAGAAAAAGTGCAGTCTTAATCATAGCCATAGTTTACATCTTAAAATACTGACAGAGTACACTGTTATATTGACAACGTGGCTAAACATTTTGACTATCTTGTTTGGGAACAATGACACAAGGACTCATCATTTTGCAAAAGTAAATACTTACTTTTGAGAGATAAACTACGGATTTTGAGCAATTTATAAGCTTTTGCAGGTAGTCCATAGTGTGGTGCCGTTTGTACGAATTGTTTCGTGAAATGCACCTGGTTTGCAAATGCTAAAAACGATTCGAGAAAAGTGACTGAGAAACCTGTAAAACTTTTTTGTCTTTTTTATGAAACCATTTTAGACTGAACGAGATAGATAGATAGATAGATAGATAGATAGATAGAATTATAGCGACATGACAAAACAAAACAAAGTGCTGCTCTAGAAACTAGTATATCAGTACAGCTGCTTGATTCATGAGGGCCAATTTCAGAGGAGAGATGTTTAAGATACAAACAGCCATGGATTTCATGGGAAATCTTTATGTGTGCATGTCTTTCCATAAACGAGTGCTTCTCTTATCCCTTAATTCCTTCCCAAGAAAGAGCGAGGGCTTTATTGACAGTGTGCTAGCAGTGTTTCTGTGTTTTAGGGTTGTGGATAGGATAACAGAAAGCCTCCATCTAATAAGAACATTAATCTGGTTATAACTGGATTGGACTCTTGTTGCAGTAATATTATAATGTCTACAGTAAAGTGTTATGAAGCTGTGGTGTGTGTGTGTGTGGTTTAGCAATTTGCCCCTCTTACAGTGTTTAAAATAGCTTAACTAGAATAAGTGTGCAAATAAGTGCTTTTACTACATTAAAGGGACAATGTGTACTTTTTATGTATTTTATTATTTAAAATCAATATTTTAGTCAGGACGGCCTGCTTTACTTTACCATCCACATATCAAAGCAGCTCGAAACGCCAGAAACTACAGAAGGCAAACAAGACTGTTGCAGCAGCCACAGATGCTGGGTTTCTCATTCTGGAAACACCAAGAAGAGGAAAAAGCAAATGGAGATGGACAGAACACCTCCACATCTGGTCACGTGAATTTGACTGTGGCTGACGGGTCATCCAGTCTTAGTAGAGCTTCTAAAGGGCATGGGAAGAGAAAGAAGAAAGATCAAAGGGAATAGGGAGAAAAAACCTTTGGCAAATGCAATGGGGAGAGAGATTTTAAAACAGGAGGAGTGCAGGGATAATAATGAGCTAGATAGCAGTGAGTGTGCGAGACAGAGGTTAGGAAGGTCAAGTCCACTATGTATTCAAGAATAACCATTATGTCTTAGAAAGATCAACACGGTGTACGGATCAGGCTGCTGATGAGTGCAGGACTATACAAAATGACCGATTCTATTGCGCCATCTTGTGGAGGATTAACAATCATTCTAAACCCCAAAAAGTCTTTAAATTAGTCTACAGTCAAAATGTGCAAATCAAAATGTTTTCTTCAAGAATGTAGTATGAATAGTTGATAGTAGACAGAAGAATTCAGGGTTGTAAAATAAACTTTTAGTTTCAAAACATTGTTTCCGCCCGGTTTCGAACCGGGGACCTTTCGCGTGTGAGGCGAACGTGATAACCACTACACTACGGAAACCTACGTGTTGAACTAACCTGAATAGAAGGCCAAATTTGTTTTTGTTTTCATGTGATGTACAATTCTCTTTGAATCAGCAATGTCTTTTTTTTTTACTATTAGTAAAAACTTACTTTGAGGCTATTCATCTGCTAATAGGAGTCCTTCGCACTTTTCACCATGGACGATTTTATTCAAAAAAGGTTTTTTTTTCTGTAGAAAAAGATTAAAAATGCTCATGTTATTGTCTCCAATTTGTGAAAACAACATTCAGCAATATTTCTTCCATCAGTCTGAGGCAAGAAATACAGAATAATTGTCTTTTCTTTATGATAATACTCATCGTCTTTACATTGATACAAAAAACACCGTTTAATTGGCAGTTTGGTAGATAAAATGAAATAAAAAAACAACTTTTTTAGTACTGTAAAATTAGTAACCAACTTTGTGTAGGCAAGGTCAGTAACAAAAATCGGATTAATTTTTGTAACATAACAAATTTTTGTAATTTTTGTTAAAGTAACAACAATAATTGTTTCCGCCCGGTTTCGAATGTTAGGCGGGGGATTAACAATCATTCTAAACCCCAAAAAGTCTTTAAATTAGTCTACAGACCTATGAAAATCTAAATATTTTCTTCAAGAATGTAGTATGAATAGTTGAGAGTAGACAGAAGAATTCAGGGTTGTAAAATAAACTTTTAGTTTCAAAAGATTGTTTCCGCCCGGTTTCGAACCGGGGACCTTTCGCGTGTTAGGCGAACGTGATAACCACTACACTACGGAAACTTGCATATCTTGTACCAGCCAACATGATGGCAAAATGATGTAACCAAAAACCATTCTATTTAGTTACAAAACAGAGTGGCTGTCTCATATATCAGACATTTTGCATGTGGCAGTGGCATTTAGTACAGTGTCTTACTGTTAATATATAATATATATATCAAGGTCTTGATTAGCTGTTGAAGGTCATTTGCAAAAAACTTACAAGCAGGTGTGTTGAGGCAAGCTGGAACTAAACTCTGCAGGACAGTGGCCCTCCAGGACCGAGTTTGGTCACCCCGCTCTAGAGAGAACGCAAATAAATGCAAAATAATAATAATGATAATAATAATTTCTCCAACCAGTGAAAGACTCTTTCAAAGTAACTATTTAAAATACCTTGCACATTTAAAAAATGCTAAACTTCAGCAATGTCTCTGTCATTTCGCTGGTCATGTTTAAAATGCCTCTCTCAGGCATGAAGGTGTATTTCTTTGAATGGGAAACCATCAAATTTCCAAAACTGTTCGCCAAGCTACATGACAATAAAGCTGAGCAATGCAACTGAGGCTAGTAGGTCACATCACATGATAGTGAAATGTCGAATGTGGTATGTTCACATAACACTCATACTGCACACATTTCATACTAAATAGTACATGTAACGTTAATTAACTTTACTTATTCAAAATAAGTGCGTTACCTACTCAAGAAAGTATGCGATTTTAGACACTGTCCCCGAAAAACAAATACAATTTTCGCAAGAAAATATTTGAGAACTTCTTAAAGATTTTTTTCCCCAAGAATTAGAAACATTCTCACAAACTAAGTTAAGTTAACGTTACTTGGACTGTAACGCTATCTTCAGAAATACTTAAGATTTTCGGCCCCGGATTTAACAATTTGAAATAACAAACATCATGTCCATGAAATCAAACACCAAATTGAAGCAATATTTAAAATGATCAGATGATTGTGTCAAATAAACTTATCTAGGGTGACCATATTTTGATTACCAAAAACTCGGCCCGACAAACAAATGGGCCTACTCAAATCATGATACTCAAAGTTTACTCAAAGATACCTTCTTAATTTCAAAACAGTTAAAGTAGGTTATGGATAGAAATATCCTCTGTATGGATAGAAAATTGTTATATTGTTATAAGAAAACAGGACAGTTGGTCACCCTAAACTTATCAGGTAACGTTATTTCGAAAATAGCAAATGATGACCCGCGAAGCGCGCGCTTGAACTTGTCGACAACGATTCAAATCACACACAGCACAGACCAACTGAACTCGATCTTAAGATACTGATTATGGAATCTGATTTCCAATCTTCCATACACGAACTTTGTATGAAACATAGGGTATATAAACATAATCGTATTTAGCACTCAAAACAATGCAAAGGCTGGCAATGTAGTGAACGTGACAACGGTAGCCTCTCGGATTTTGACGCACGATCGACAGTTTATTCGACACAAAACATTTTTATCATGCAAAATAATTCGTATATTTAGTGTGGGTTTTATTATCTTTTACCTCGTGTAATTTTGTGAGGGTGAGGTTAAATAGGAGTACGACCCGTCCATCCTGGCATCCGTGTGTCGTTCGTAAATGAGGGACAGGATTCGTCACTTCTGACTGATTGGTTCTCTAACTGCGCTGACACAGATCTTTCGTTTAGTTATTTTTAAGTGACGGATTTAAAGAATAAAAGTACATGTATATATTTAAAATTAAAATAATTGTCTTTATTAAACTTTTATTAAACAAAATATTTGATACATAACAATATTAATAAAATGTTGCATGTGTTTTATGTTTTGTCATAATTTGATACTATTATGGTCTGCATCTAGAGACAAAACAATGGCACTGACATTTTAAGATATCCCAGTCCAAGTTGTTTTCAGTTAAAACAGCTGAAACCTGCATTTTAGCCTAAGCCTGGTCTGTAAAACTGGGGGAATATATGTTCAAAGCTCTAGTTTTTATTGTGGGGGCAAAATATATAATGTAATGCAATACAATGATGATTGAGAGATGTACATTCAGTCCTCAAAAGCCTGTGATACTCACATTTTAACATATTTTCTCTTCAATAAAGTAAACAATAAAGTAAGTTGCTTCATTCCAGTAAATATGCATCTTGAAATATTACTAACAATATAAAAGCTATTCTTACTTTACTTTATAAAATAATTAAAGATTGCAAAGTAAAACAAACTGTTTTGTGGACTGAAAGTGAGCATATTTAGAATCGTACTAAAAGTCCTTTTATCAAAAAAGTCTAAACTAGCAATCAGATGACAGAAGGCATATAGAAGATTGCGTGCAAACAACTTTTTCAGCAAAGTTCGATATTGTAGGTTTCATATGGTTAACTTGGTATTTTCAACAGGGCACTGGCATCCTAGTTTTCATTTCCACTGTCTGTCATTCTCTATCCTCCTCCAGCCCTTGGGGAAGTCTCTTGATTGCAGCGAGGAAGTTTGATAGTGTGCGTCTGTTCCTGGTGGCTTAATGAAGGTGGTATTATGGTGTCACTCACCCTTCCATGTCAGATTGAAACTCAGTATTTATTAAATCTCCTCAGTGAAGGAAGCATGTTAATATGTGGTCTGACTAAAGAGTCACTTTCACACTTTCCATCTGCTTCTCACTGTCACCTGACAGTAAATCAGCAACAATTCTTCTAACCGTAGAGCTTGCGTTGATATACAATTCAACAATTTTCATTCACAAGTTCACACTTACATATAATTAGAGTGGATAAGATTTAATGCGTAATTGGCGTGCTGTCCGGGGGGAGGGCTACGAGCTCGGAGTTTGGCCCGAACCCAGAGTACTGGAGCATTGATTGCTGAGTTCACTCCACTCGTGTTAATTAACTGAACGTGCTCCTCCCGAACTTTGTTAATAAAACATTATTTTTGTGAGCATCCTTTAAGTATTTTTTATTTGGTGGATCCCAACCCTAGTCTGGGAATAATAAAAAATGCTAAATGCAAATAATAGAAACTGTATATTTTTCATTAATATTGTATATACAAGTTAGGATGACTAAAATAAGACTCAACCTATGGACTAAAAAATATATATTTTGTTGTTGGGGGCTGTGTATCCAATCAAACATTAGAAGTTAGTTAGATGCCAACATAAAACCATGAGCAACATTAAAAACTGATAAAAGAAAATACAACGCAGACTACATTAAATATAGGATCACTTGCAATCAGAATAAAGCTTGTTTGTGTCAACCACAAAATTATTCAAAGCGTTACAATTTTAATGGATTTTAAAGCATTAGAATAAATAAATAAAAATTCAAGTGACTTTTAGGCAAATGCAGTTCATGGTGATTTAAAATAATTTTTTTTATGGAATATTGCAGTAGTTATTATAAATGATTTATCCATGCACATCTTTTTTTATTCATGTGCCTTCATAATCTTTAATCAAAATAACATCTCTTCTCTGATGATGCGTTTACTGGTGAGAGGGCGGTACATACGACCTGTCACTCACATGAGATAGACCAACAGCAAACCATCCAATCAATTCCCCATGGACAAAATCAAGTGTCACAATAGGAAAGGAAAGACTATCACAACTTCCGTTTCATGGTGATTTTAATTTTTGATTTTAAACAGGATATTTGTTTACTTTTCTACGATAAACAATTTTAAGATATCTAATAAACCAGACAGTATTGCAAAACCCATTAAGTCTGTAATACTTATGTTTTTCTGTAGGTATCCGAACATCATAAAATAAGTGCATGTGACAGTACTTGTTATACTCACCATCCTGTTATAATCAGCTCAAGTATTTTCTCAATATAAATATAAAGAATTCTTTGTTTAGCAGCACGCAACCTTGAGAACACAATCTGAGCATCTCAAGTGTGTCTTATCAGAAACATCCAGTCTATGCGTGTGGAGACGTGAAGGGTTTTTGGGGCGTCAGGCCCTGTGAACGGGAGGACTGGGAGCTGGATTCTGGTTTGAGCTGATCTGGCCCAGAACTTCCTTCTTTAACAACCACATCCACCTGTGCAGGGCACTCAAAGTGAACGCAGTGAAAAACCTAGTGGAGAATTTCATCAAAAATGTCATTATTTTGACAAACACAGCATGTGAATTTGTTTTGCAATACGATGAGAAACTAAAATCATCTTATCTCGATGTAAGCTTATGAATGCAGCATTAATGTGATGCTGGAAGAGTCCCAGACACACATCCTGTGAGTTTGCAGAGATCGCTCACCTCATTAGCGGTGTTGTGAGTTCCCACAATACGAATAAAGGATGCAGGCTGTGTGTCAAACGTCAGATTCTGCCACGACCTGTAAGAATTACATGCAACTTATGTAAACTCTGAGGTGGTTCTAGACATAATGCAAGAAAATAATGAGATAACAATAAAAAGAAAAACAGCATTCACTGACCTGCATGCCACTTTTGTGTGGTCTATGACTCTCACCCAATGTTGCTGGTTTGTGGACAGCTCAACGTAATAGCTATAGCTCCTCTCATCACAGTCCCACAACAGCAACCTATAAACACACACAGATTTCACAGCATCGTCAGCATGTCTAAAACAAAGACTTCAGTGATTGAAAAGCATATTGAGGGTTAAATACAACTTTACCCTGTTATTTTAGGTTCAGAAACACAAGATTTTTTCAACTAATCATTTTTTTTTCATATAGCAAACTATAGTTATAGTAAGGCACTTGCAATGCAAAATAATAAATGGAAGCAATGTACTTCAAAGTATTTTCAAAAAGACTTGGTTAAAGGTGCCATATGTAATAATTGAGGTAAAAATATCCAAAAAATGAGCTACACGCATCAAAAGAATGAGAAGAAATAAGTGCAATGATGTAATTAAAAAACTGATAAGTTATAGTGCTGCCGAGATATAAACCTAAATTAGCATGCTAAATTACTAGCCCCGGCCCGGCAGGTGTCGTAATACCAGTTTCGGCCATGGGAGGCGGTATGCGGGCGGGCAACATTACCACCAGCCAAACTGCAATAGACGAGTAACTCGCGCGGCTTGTGTGTGTACTTGAACCTGATGTCAGTCGTGTGGAAATACAGCCCACTACTACATTTTAGTTCAGGGAAGAGTTCAAAAAATGATTGGTCGACATTATGCATGAGGAATACATTTTGGTAAGTTGTAGCATACTGTATCTTTCAACAGTGTTCGTTTTCTTTTTCCATTAGCTAGTAGAGATGATCAGTTCATGTGAGCTAGGGATCTGTCGTGTAACATGTACAAGCGCCAAAACGGTATTTATTATTTGAATTGCGTAATAAAATTGACAGAATTTGAGAGCTTAACTAACCTGCTTGCTAAGTGTTCATTGCATGTGTCTCACAGTGAATTTGTGAGAGTTGGCAGCTCTGAATGGCGCTAGGTTGATCAACATCAGCGAACGCTGTCTGTCAAATTAATTCAAACTAACAATAAAACTGTAATATGAACAAAACGAATACCATAAACTTCAAATAACTGCCCGCAGGCTTTTATTTTCCCATATCGTCTAAATGCACCAGCTTGTTCTTGAGACAGGCGTCTATGAGACGGTCTTCATCATTTAGTGTTGAGATGTTGTTCATTGAGTCTCTGATCTCTAGAAATCTCCAAATGCTCCATGTGAAACTGCAGTCTTCCGACCTTTTACTATTGTGTCAAATGATTTGAATAATATGCGGAGAAAGAGAGCAAAACAGCGCTCGCTTGTGTTGTTTGAAGACGTGCGAGTGTGCGCGGCCGCGGTACAACACATTTTCTGGAGGTATACTGCCCCCATCTGTTATGGAATATGGAATGTTTTTTGATTTTTAGTTCCAGATGGCACCTTTAAAGTGCTAACAATAATTCCTCTGTACAAAAAATCATTATACAGTATCAAAAAAACTGTGCAAAGTAAAATAAAATCAAAAAGTCAGGCTACACTAAAAACAGGTTCACCCAAACCAGAATTATTGGCATCATTAATGCATGACAATTTTCGAGACATTCGGAAAACAAACTTTATAAAGACGCACTTCTTCTGACACGCATTTTCTCTCAATTTCTTATTCAACCTAGCTATGCTATGTAAACGATTTGTGTTTATGCATATAAAATATGAAATGTAATTTTCTTTTATCCTTACACATATCATGGGTTTACATTTTCTGTGTATAACGTTTAAGTCTTGTGGCAACACTCTCGAAACAGTGTGTATCAAATAAAATACCACCTTGTCTTGTTTTCTTCTATTTAATTCCACTGTAAGTGCTTTGTTTTATCCACTGTTATTAGATTTTTCAGCAAATAACTGACACAATTTCCTTTTGTTCCTCACACAATGCTATTGTACGGCTTGACTACTTTTATGATACTTTAATGTAATTTCTTGAGAGGAGAGAATCTGAGTTTACTTTATCATCATCTAAACATCTTTTATCTATTTTCCACAGAAGAAACCCATCCTAAATCATGACAGAATTATAACCTTTAAAGAGGACCTATTATGCTTTCTTACAGTGTGTAAACTTTCTTTAGTGTGTAAAGTGCTGTTTGAGCATGAAAAAGGTTGCAAATTTTCTTCTGGGAACGAACACGTCACTATATTTCTCATTTAAATCATTTCTGCCCAAGGCATATGCAAAATAAATAAGTTGTTAGAAGTCTGTTGAAACTCGTGGTTATGGTTAAGGGTGTGACATTTCACAAACAAGTTTGAAGCAGATGACCAATCAGATTACATCACGCACATTGTGCAAAGAGGGGCTTGACAGAAACATGAACTTAACAGTTAGCCTGTAAAATAAGATCTCCTACCGCATTGAGCCCAGCATGTATGGTTGAGCGAGCTGGATAACAATGGCTCCAGAGCCCAGCTGGTGACAGGTGTATCCCGAGTCCCAGTCATAGTGGCTGGTGTCCCCGTTCAGCAGGGCGTTTCTGCTGCGACTCACACCCTCCACCACACTAGCACACGCCTGCACGGTCGCCACGTTCTCTGTGGGAACTGGAGGGAGATGAGAGATGAGTTTCAGTAGCCGAGCTGATATGTGTGTAACTTCCAGAATAGGAAAACTAAATTACCTATTAGGCCTCTCTCCAGGGTGAAAGGTCGCTGTGTGTACATGCACTCAAGAGCCACCAAGTGAAACACTTTGTTGACTGTGTTATGTGTCCCCACAATGCGAATAAACCTGAGTTCACAAAAAGTGTTCACAAGCAAACACACAGTCAGACAGCAATATAACATTTTACAACCTAATTACATTTTACAACCTAATTTACATTAATACATGCCACCCAAGACCATCCTAAATTTCATTTTAAAAATGAAAGTGCAAAACAAAGTAACTTGTCTCCTAAAAGAAAGAATCTACTCTGAACTACCGAAACGAGTCATCAGAAGTCTTACTTAATTACATGCCCATGTTAAAAAGATAAATTGATATAATACAATATATTTTTACATTTATAATATATATTTTTAGCTATTTGAGAAATTAGGTTACGTGCAATGTATATTTTCAGTTTTTAATTAAAATTTGTTTAATCTTGGATGCATGTAGGGTTAGGTCCTATTGCGGGAAACCAAAAAAACTAATTTAGGCTTCTATTTTAAATACGTTTTGTTCTTTTTAATTTCTATTCATCAAATATTCCTGAAAAATGTTTGTTTCCACAAAAATAATAAGCACCACAACATTTCTGATTATAGGATATGTTTCTTGAGCACCAACTCAGCATATTAGAATGATTTCTGAAGGATCATGTGACACTGAATACTGGAGTAATGATGCTGAAAATTCAGCTTTGCATCACATTAATGGATTTTTATATTTTATTTGCAATGTCACTTTTTTGCCTAAACTTAATTTTTATTTAAATTTAGATGTCTTCTGTTGAGCAAGTAGTACAACAAAATGTTGTTTTTTTTTCATTTCAAAGATAAACAAGGTTTCCCAAATCCAATTTTGAGAAACAGAGTGTAGTTGTTGTGTAATGAGTTCCACCTGCAAACTCGTGCTGGGAAATAGAGATGCTGCCAGGAGCGGCACAGGAACTTGGAGTGATCCACCACACGTACCCAGTCCAGCTCATCCATAGACACCTCGACATAGTAGGAGTAAGACCTGCAGACATGAGCAAGCCATCAAAATGGTGCAAATGGGCAAAGATAATGTACATTCAAAATAAGCCACATGAAACACGGTGCGCCAAGCTTAACATCATAATCAATGCCAGTGGTTCTTGTGTCTTGTATTCAAAGATATTGTATGTCATATGTGCTATTTTTTTGGTGCTAATCGGGATCAAATTTCATTCCTTTCATTATGGCCATGTTCAGATTCAGATTATTTTATTTCATGCCATGTCAGCAGTCAAAGCTATTTTCATGGCAAAAATTCATTTACAAAAATACAAACATCATATAAATACAACAAAAACAAAACAAATATAAACAAGAAGTTATATTATACAATATATTTTTTTTAATTAACATATGATAAAAAATCCAGAACCTTTTCAGGTATAATCTCATTAAATATGTCCTTCAAAGAAGTAACTTCATAAAAGAGCCTTCTGCTTGCGTTAAGTCCAGGACAATCTAATAAAAAAATGTTCGACAGATAAAGGAATTTTACAAAACATACATAAAGTTGGGTCTTCACCTTTAAGCAAAAAAGCATGGGTCAAACTTGTATGTGGCCATGTTCACACAGCAGCAGAAGACAATTATCAGTTCTTTATTTTGAGGCCAATAATGTACTGATGAGTTTTATGAAGTTTATTGTACATCACACAAAAGCGTCAGTTTAAATCCCCATAAGAGCTGAATAAATAGTAGAAGTGCACAATAAATTCGTATCCATAAACTCTCTCTCTCCCTTTCATTATCAACATACACAGGGAATTAAACATAAACACTCATTACAACTAACAGAAAACAAATATATACACAGGTTTCCAGGGGGTGCATAATAAACTGGTAAACTATAAATCCGTAAAATGACTCGGATGAACTGTAATAAAGTGCGCGTTCTCTCTTCCATTACTGCCGTGATCAATAACAGTAGGCCTATCGCTTTCGAGACAGTAAGCTGGATCACAAACAGTTGGTACAGATACATCGTTGAGTAACGAGAGTACATAAAGACTGCCATGTTCATTCTTACATCGTATAACAAAACAGGCCGGCTTAAACTGCAGTGTCCATCAACAGTCGTGGGGGGGGGGGGAGGGGGGGGGGGGCCTTGTGCAGTTTCATTTGAAAGCCACATTTCTAGCATCTGTAAAACCGCATTTCTCCATCTTAAAAATATATCTAAATTATGACATATGCTCTCAATAACAAATGCAAAAACATTAGTTCATGCGTTCATGACCTCAAGGTCATGCTCTACTGGGTGGTTGCCCTGCATGCTTAATAAACAAACTCTGGCTGTTCAGAATTGCAACTGGAGTTCTTACTAGAACCAGGAGATATGGCCATATTAGCCCGGTTCTGTCAACACCGCATTGGCTCCCAATTCAAATTTTCCTATTTAGAGCCCAAACTCACAGCCTTACTAGCCTTGTTCGAGTAGTTTGAGACTATAATTTAAATCCGTTAAAGGATTTTAGGCTGCATAAATTAGGTCAACAGGAACACTTCCCACAACAACAGACGTCATACTTGTGACATAGTAGGAAAAATGGCATCTACACTAATATTAGTCTGTCTGTCTGTCTCATCCTTATCCCGAGGTTACCGTAGTCAGCCGGATCCGGGTCATATCCAGATCAGATGGAGGACACAACCTCAACTAGAACAATCCCCTATGATGACCTCTTCAACATGACAGCCATCCTCAGCAAAGCCCACAAGAACCAGACAAGTCCTCCCCACAGACCTATGACCAGCCTCGTCTCCATACCAGAGTGATGAATCCGATCTTCAAGCAGAAGGAACTGGATGAAATATTTTGAATGCTACCGATTCACAATCTGACTTGTGATGCAGCATGAATCATAATCGCACCGTGTTTGTTCGTTGGCCATTGGGACTCTCCATTTCTGTCACTTGATGGAGTTTGGGTTCCTTGCCACTGTAGCCTCTGGCTTGCTTAGTTGGGGACACTTAATACTCAGCAGTGTTACTGATTTGACTGCAGTGACAGGAAAGTCAGACTCAACTCATAGACATATACACTAGACATCACCTTGGGGTTCTAAGCATGCGTCAAAACCGCTGCCATCTTGGAACAGGGGTCTTGTCATAGGAAGTATATAGGTAACGCTGCTATCTCTGCCTTTACTTCGAATTCATTGATAGTGGCGGACTTTTGTGCAGCGTATGATGTTCACGGATGAAATCTGAACTAGGAAGAATGTTTAAAAAAAATAAATAAATAAATTTCTTTCTGGAATCAATGATAAATACATGTCTGACCGTTGGAACAAACCAAAAAAACAAGAAAAATCGCATTCATGATGATTTATGGTGATTTTATTTCCGTTAGACCTGTGTTTACTACATTGACGCTGATGCATTAAAGTGGAGGGGATCCCCTGTTTCAAGATGGCGGCTCTATTGACGCATTCGTTCCAATGAACTGCCGTAGCCAAGGTGAGGTCTAGTGTATATGTCTATGGACTCAACTAAGCTGGAAGATGACTTTACTGTTTTCAACTTGTTAGCTGAATTAATTTCACAATTGATGTACTTTACACAATTAGTGAACCAAAATGAATCAACACTGAACTGTTTAATGATTGTTTACTATTGTCGTTTTAGACTTGCTTTACAGCAGAATTGAAGTCTGTTTGAATCATTATCTTTCTGTTTATCATTGTAAAGCTGCTTTGAAACCATCTGTATTGTATAAAGCACTATATAAATTAAGGTGACTTTATCACTGTCCCTTTACCACAACTGTCGCGTTAATGTTGCATTACCTGCTGTCCTTGTCCCACAGCAGTAGACGAATGTGGTTGATGATGGAGGATTGACCCAAGCGGACCTGGATGCCAGCAGCTCGTCCCTCTTCTTCTATGGGGTGTCTCGAGAAGCCATGGTCCAGATCATAGTTCTGCGTGTCTCCATCCAGGAGAGCAGACTTCAGCTCACCCTTCACCACCACAGCGCCATGCTTCATAGTGGCAATATTCTCCTCTGGGACTAAAACATACACAACACATTTTAGTCAAACTGAAGCATTTTAAACATTTTCCATACTATAAGGATCTTTACGTTACATGCAAGTGTTGTAAAAGGTGGACAAATAACTCAAATTTCCAGATATTTACATTTTTAACTTTACTTTGCACTAAGAACAATACACAAACTGTAGCTAAATCTCAAGCATTACCATCAGAAACTGTTAGCAACAGATTAATTAGGCCATATCAACCGTTTTATAATGCCACAGTTAATGTTTTTTGCACCAAACATGATAGTCATTTAGTTATACATGACCATTTTACACCAGTCAAATTAGACAGGCCATGCAGACCATTTTTGTTTCTTTATCATATTTGTCTTAATATGAAATATTTAGGTTTATTTTCTATCACTTTCCAATTTTTAGTCCTTTGTAAAACTATTTAGTCCTCTTAAAAGCCAGCAGGTTCTTAATGTTCTTAATCATCCTCAAGGAAGTGACAATTTGGTGGGGATTAGCAATGAATTTGATTAATTCTGTGAGGTTTTGTGGTATTAGTTGGTGTGTCTTATTTTAAAACTGGTCATGGTAAATACAATTACACACAAAAATATCAATTTATTATTATTATTATTTTTTTTAATATTACAAATCAACAGATTGATATTCTAATGAGCTTCAATACAACTTCTGGAAGATGAAAATCATGTTTGATGCAGGCAGTTTGTTTCCAATAACAATAATATTGTAAATATTATAGATCGTTTTAAAATTAGACAGTCATAAATATTTTTTTAAAAAGTTAAAAAAGAAAAAAAAAAGAAGATTTTTCATGATGTGACCTCTGTTTCCTTTAATGATCTAAAGCAGCTTTTGCACAGTCAGGCCCAACGGTTCAAAGAATGGTTCCAGGTATATTTCCACTTGAGTTTGGTTTGGCACAATAACAATCCGTTATTGACCCAGAATTCTCAGCACGGTTGACTAACCATATTATACCGTGCTGGTAGAACACGTGTAGTAATTTCACCACTCATGATTGATCACTTGTTTGTTGCCTGACTACCAGTTTCTTTGTAGCTGGCCAAGCAAGCTATTTGAGCAACGTAAACACAAGTTAATAATAAAATTAAAAGAAATATCTGATCATCCTCCATAACGTGGTCACTATTTATATCACATACCATCTGTAACTCTTGCATTACCAAGACAATGACTGACGCACTTATATAATATTCCAAAGAGCCCTGTATTCAGCTCCGTTATGGAAACCATTTCCGTACAGGCTGGGTCAGATCAGCACGCGAATTGAGCGGTTAAGCAAGAAGCGAGAACGGTTTGGCCCAACTCTGGAAAAGCAGCTTAAGTGTTCATGTGTGCAATGACTGATAAGCAGAGAGAAGTAAACGGACTGAGCATGCCACGGTAGTTGAGGTCCATGTCTCTGCTCTCTGAGCGGGTCTGTATGGCATCTAGCAGGTCATCCGGGCTGAGGAGGCCCGAGGGACGAACCACATTCAGCATTTCAGAGAGGGTCATCAAGGGCAGTCGGACTGACGACATCACTTCCTTTGCCTCGGGACCATCACCGTTGTGGTGACACCAACGGCAGAGGGCCTGAAAGATCTCCCTTTCACTTGCAGCAAAGGAATCCCTCCTCACAACGGTCAACAGTGCAGACTGCGGAGAGCAAACATAAGAATCAGCCATATTACATACGAAAGTCAATTAAGCATTAAAATTGTCATATCTTCTATCACTCGCCTTGGAAAGGGTGAGAAAGCCGTCTGACTTCAACACTTCGGTGGCGTTGCGGTCCATGTAGGCCATGCAGGCCTCAGCCAGCCCATTCAGACAGTACAGACTAGCCACATCAAACACCAGACAGACGTTTCGCGTGCTCAATAAAGTGCGGAGGAACTCGCATATGGAGCCCTCTAGTGGTTGGAGGCCATAGCGATGCGCCAGTCCCAGGAAATCTAACAGAGTCTCTTCCCTGGCTTCACTCAGGGTGGCTCTGCCCGTGTACAGATACCGCAATAACATGGAAAAAGCCTCGGCACGTGTTTCCTCCAGCCGAACCTCTGCCTGGGCCTGGGACTCTCTCAGTCCTCCATACAGCAAAGCCCTTTTTGTAAAGACAAAGAAAAGAAAAAGGATGAAATTAAAGAAGCATTGACACTGTTATTGTACTGAGCTGACTCAACAGTAAATTGAGCTGGATTTAATGATACTACGGTCTTCTATAGAGCTGCTCATGGCTGAAATTGAAGTTGTTTCATAATTGCTATATTTTGTGTAGAAAGCATAAAACCTTGGATATTATCAGCACTAAATTGTAAAACATTTGTACTGTTTGTAAAGTTAAATTAGACAGTAAAAGCAAAAACCCTATTACCTTTCTGAATTGATAATTGTGTCCTATCAATGTTAGTTCGGGTCCAGGGATAGTCAAACCAAAAATTAAAATTCACTAAACCTCGTGTTGTTCCAAACCTTTAAGACTTTGTCTCTTCAAAAATATTTGGACTAAACCGCTCAATTCATATGGATTTGTTTTACTATCTCTTTATGAACTTTATAAAATGTCAAAGTGCTGTCAATGGAGGGACAGATTTCATCAAAAATATCTGGTTTGGAACGTCACGAGGGTGAAAAATTAATGACAGAATTTTACATTTTTGGGTGAATTAACCCTTTAAATAATATTATCAGATAACTTTCATTTGTTAACTAATGTAGTTAACTAATGCTAACAAATTAACCTTATTGTATGTAAACCAAAATGTATTAGTATAACTTCAGATGACAATGCAATTTCTTAACAAATTACTGCATCCCTTTTCACATCATTTGTCTGAATGTTTAAAATCTTACAAAAACTTTCTAAATAAAAAAAAGACATGACACTGATTCACTATAGTATAAAAATTGATAATTTTTTCCCTATAAATCATTTAATTAAGAAATGCCCCAATAAACAAACAACATCTCATGAAGATCAACCTGAAATACTGGCAGCGGGCCGCTAGAATGACTCTGTGAGCGGGAAAGTGCTTCTCCTCCACCACGAAGGTGACATCGCTGTACTCTTCCCCGGGAACTAAAGCTCCGAGCTGCTCGGACAGGAGATGGAGGTGGTCGATCTCAGACGCAGAGCTCACCGGCCGCAGAGGATGACTGTCACTCATGACCACTGCTGGGGAACACCTTCACATCTAATATAACAAACATTTCAATTTGTCAATGAAAACAGTACATGGATGCGTGTATAAATATAAATGTAAAATATCAAAATGTTAATATATAGTTAAATACATAATTCAATTAAAAACAAGACACTCTTGTGGCTGGCTTGAATAGTAAAATGGCAAACCTCTCTTTGAGGAAATTTTTGTTTAACGTTACTTTAAAATAACATCAACAAGGTCTGAGAATCATTATATAAATTAATAGTTATGTAGTATAGGATATGAATATCCAGATTAATAAATATATATGATTAACGTTATATGTCTCAACACCAACAAATGTTTAATATGTCACTAAATTGAGGTTTCTCGGCGGTTATAAACATAGTGAACATTAATTGTCATTCGAATTAACAATAAAAACGCAAGAATCACTCAAAGATACAATCATACATGCTAGGTTTGTGGTAAAAGCAATGAAATATAGCAAGGTTACATTCGAACAAATGCGACGTTTTCGTCTATAAGCTTCTACTCACCAACACCAATATAGATTCGATTTGTCTCCGCCTAAAGCAGACCGAGAAGGAAACAAAGCTCTATTGACTCCAAATATGTTAAACTTATATAACAATTAATAAGTAAAATGTGTTAAATACAAATTTATAACGAGCCACAAATTCATTCGTTCCACAGACAAAACCCTAACCGGATGTTTTTAAGGCGCCCGTACGTTACGCGTTTGTTTGTGTCACAGCGCCTCTAGTGGACTGATGATGTATGACGCCTTTCTTCCTCCGGAGTGGTTGAGGGCTCAGAAAGCTAAAAAAAAAATCGATCATTATTTATTTTACTCACCCTCATGTTGTTCCAAACCAGTATAAATTTCTTTTTTTCTGCTGAACACAACAGAAGATATTTTTTATCCATACAGTTGATTGCACGGTCCATCAATGGGGCAGGGGAATCAACTGTTTGCTAACTCTAAGCTAGCTTAAAATGATAACGTTAGTTCTCCCAAAAATGAAAATGTTGTCATTACTTACTAACTCTAAGCTGTTCCAACCCTGTATGAATTTCTTTCTTCTGTTGAACACAAAATAAATTCTTTTAAAGAATGTTGGAAAACCAGAGTTGACGGCACACATTGACTTTCGTAGAAGGAAAAAGAAAACACTAAGGGTGTATTATACTATATAGGGTGTCATCAACTGTCTGGTTACCAATATTCTTTAAAATATAATCTTTTGTGTTCAACAGAAGAAAGATGCAGGTTTGGAACAACTGTAGGGTGAGTAAATGATGACTATCTTTGGGTGAACTATCCCTTTAAACCAAGCTAATGTTCACCTCAACTTCCCATTGTTCTTCCACATTTAAATGTCTTAAGGACTTAAAAACTGAACAGCTTTGGATAGACACAAATCTAAACTAAACAAAACTTTATTATTACACATCCTCTAAAAGATGCATTCCGATTATACCAACTGCATTCTTTAACATGGAAACTGGTTGGATCCTTCCCAAGCAAGATTCTTCACTTTGACCAAACCCATTTTACAATCACATACACATTTTAAGCTTTTGTTGAAAGCCAACCCTGCTTGAAGTCACATTTTAATGCTTTTAATCAACTGTTTGAGCAATTGATCTTCTTAAACCCTGTTCATTCAAAACCTGTCCCAGCACGTTCAAACCCGCAAAGTGTGTTTGAGGCCACATATACAAAGTCTTACAAGGTACATGCCAATAACATTACTGTACTTTTTTCAGAGTCAACGAAAGACTGACACAACAAATATGCTTTCTTTGCTTTATTTTAACAAATGAATAGTGTTTAAGGACTAGGACTGCATCAATTCAAAAAATATTTAATTTTAATGAGCTTAAAACTGCATTATTTCAAAAGGTGTCAAATTACATTATATTCTTACATTCAGCCTAATTCAGTCTAACACACTGCCGCTGTCATACAAAAAGATTGTCCATCTTCACTGCTGAGCACAAAGCAATCACCATTTTTTTTTTTTATCCCAAACGGTCCTTGAATTTCATAACTAGTGTCTTCTGATCAGGTCACAGTCTTTAAGAAGTGATGGACACCATGTTGTTGGGGCTGAGAATCTCAATCCAGTAACCGTCAGGATCCTGAATAAAGGCCAGCCCCTTCATTTTACCTGCAAGACAGACAGAATGAAAATGTATTTCTGTATGATAGTTCCTTATTCCAGTGACATCTAGAAATCAAAAGGGGATATTTAGCATTTTTAATTCAATTTTATGAAAATAAAAAAAGTTGTCCGGGTATGCCATGCAAACAGAACAATTTGGATATAAATGCATAAATACTAAGAGTATGCTATTAAGAACACAGTAAACATACAAATATCAACATCCTAAATGTGTACATTCCACAAGACTAACATTATTTAGAAATTAAAGTATGCTATTGGTGGAGAAACTCTATAATATGTAACTAAAATAATTGTACAGGATAATATGAAAGAACTTACCATCATCTGGCTTTTTTACAAAGGTCACTCCATTCTCTTCAAACAGCTTGCAGGCAGCATAGACATCCGGGACAGCAATTCCAATATGGCCTATTTTAAGATACATTTTTAGGTTAATAATGTAATTTATCCAATGTTATTTATCTTCTTTTATCCATGACTCCATTTGCACACATTTTCCATTGGGCTGTCCAATCAATGGGCTCTATGCACGGCGGTATTTCCGGTGAAGGTCTAAGGATGCTCAATAACTTCCGCTGATCGTAGAGTCCAATGCAATAGCGAGAATTTACATTGAATTTTATACTCCATGGTTATACTAAAGAAACGTTAGTCACAAAAACAGATAAAATAGACATCCCTCGTTGTGTTTATGCTTCTTTTTAAAATTATATTAAATAAACATAACTATATATAAAATTACATCTAAACGTATGAAAGTTCCGTTTCAAAGACGGGAGGACAGTAAACTTTGAAGACTCTGCCATAATCCCGTTTTCCTCGGTTTTCCTCCGCTTTAATCTCCCCAACCGGAAACAGACGAGCATCCTTAGGTCAAATGCGAAACTTATGCGTGCATATAGCCCATTAATCGTATCTAACATAAGTTTATGTTTATATAATTTATATGTAAACACACACACACACACACACATAGTTGCTGTCAGAATTAATGGCACCCCTAGTAAATACGATCAAAAATGGCTGTAAAAAATAAATATGCATTGTTTATCCTTTTGAAAAATGTGCAAAATCTAACCTTTAAAACTGACATATGTATATATAGTCCAGCCCGACTTCAATCACAGTCGATAGTATGACAGGGAGAAATTGTGTTTTGCATGTTATATTCACCGTAGCCTCTTGGGTCTGAGTTCCCGTTGTGGTAAGATATGCTGTCATCTGTCTCTGAACCCCAGTTACTGATAAAAAGAGAAAAGAGAAATACAGAATAGCACATGAAACTGCTTCACACTTCTGATGACAGGATCTAAGGTCGATAACCTTACGGCACACAGAGGGATAATCACAGAAGAGTGCACCTCGGCCCAGCAAATGGTTTGTCGGATGTGTGTACTACTAACACATATTAAAATCTCACATTTTCATAGTATTCGTAGCACGTTAACACGTGTCTTATGAGTGTTCTCATCGTTCTTCAGGTCTCATTTTGTGTGAGCACAATTGCTTTTTAATTTGTTTTATTGGTCATGTGTTTTTTTTGTCATGTTTGGTATGAGCACATGGCTTGTGCTTGTCATGTGTTTGTTGTGCCATATGTGCTTTCCTGTCATTGTTTCGACTCCCATCTTGTTTCCTGATTATTAGTTATTTTGCCCCACCTGTCCTCCCAATTTATTCCCCTTGTTTGTTTTTTGTTATCAATAAAATAAAGCCCATCAACTCTGCATCGAGTCCTCGCTCTTTTCACCATCCCCACACCTGACAGTCGAGTTTTAAAAAAGAAGAAGAAGAAAAAAGAGCTTCCCCTCTTTGAAAGACCAGCAGCCGCCACTGGTTAACTTAATAAAGCTGGCTGTGTGACTATAAGGAATAAGTACGTCAAATTGTACATCCGTACGCAAGTTTAAGGGACTCCTCTTTAGCTAATGTCCCATGCCAGTGATTATCCCTTCGTGTGCCAAAGGTCATGAACCCTGCTCTACATTTTTCAGGTATTATCCCACATACTGTAAAGGCCTATTCACACTGCACCGACAAACGGAAACTGAAACCTGTTTTCGGATCAGTGTGTAAGCGTTCATTCTAGGAATGTCTGAGAAGTGACGTACTGTAATCTGGTGACTGTGAATTTGCCGATAAGGACTCTCTACTCAATGTAGACGTTAGTGGTAGAGCTGTATGGACTTTTAAATGTCTGATGCTGAAGGTTTTAAATATCTGAACTTACTGTGTGAGCTCTATAGTGGCTCTGCGGGAGAACGTCCAGGCTGTCCTCTCCTTCACATCTGCAGGGACTTCTTTCTTATCCTCATAACCCAGAAAGTAGAGGGTGAATCGCATGGAGGGAAAATCAAACTTCTGTAACAGCCTATAATAAAACATTCGGATTTAAAAATATTTCATTGCAAAGGTCAGCAATTAAAGCCCATTCACATTATTATTGCAATTGATTATAAGCCAAAATTAAAACTACATGCATAACACATTTGGATATTATAAAGTAATGGCCTGGTTTCACAGACCAGGGGTAGATTAAGCCAGGATTAACCCTGGACATTTAAACAGCTTTTATAAACGTTTCTTAGATAAAAGACAAAACAAAGCACATGTTTTAAGATATATCAATGCAAGTGGCTTTCAGTTAAAACCACTTAAACATGCACACGACAAGCCTAAGCCTTGTTTGTGAAACCAGGCAAATGAAAACTACAGTAAATCAAGACTGAACTCACATTCACAGAGAAAAAGTTCAGTGCTGAGAGATGCAATCTGTTACACTAGTGAACTCACGTCATTCCAAGGATGCGTGTGTAGAAATCTAGGGATTTTACTGGATCCTTAACCCTCAGCATTGTCTGCTGCATCATGAAGTCCTAAAGCAGAGGCATGAATAACTTTTGGTCAGAAGAACATCATTTACAAGATGGATCAGGTGAGGAAAATGATCAACAGTGGCAACAAAAAGACCATTTATGAGGAAAAAACATTTTTATTAGTGGTCTCAGACCTTTGAGTTACACTGTATCAATAATAATAATAAAAAAAAATATATATATATTAATATTAACCATTAATGTCAATGTCATTATCTAAGCATGGACCCTTTTCACATATTGTGAAGAGGCGTTTAAAGGTCATCACCATCATAAATCCTAGAAAATTTATATATAATTTTTGTAAATGTACATTTATAACACTGTACTTTGTATTACATTTCCTTTGCATCAAATGACAAAAAAAAAACCTAGTTAACGTAGTGTGAAGGTGTTTGTGTTTCTAATACAGCGGCTGTGGAAGTGACGGTAAATTTGACATCTTCATCTCTTCCGACTGCCGTTATCAATCTATTTCTATATATTTTCCCCCTTTTTGAAAGTTTAGAAAACACTAGTTGGATTAGGGTTTAGTTACTCTTTAATGCGTTTTTCTTTTGCTATTTGAGAAAATGATATATTTTAACATGTATTCATCACAAAACATATTTAATGATGTAGTCTTTCATTAACTGCTATATAAAGAAGTTGACCCAACTACGACAACTTCCGCTTCTGAGAAACCCATCATTTTGTAATATCGTGCAGCTCAGCTCAAAAACAGAAGAGCAGTTTATTGTTTTGTAAATGCATGAAACATCAGTTTAGGAATCTCTGGTAAATGTTTGCAGTGTGGATGTGCTGTTAAGAATTATTATTCATCCCTCTGGTATAGGTGTTATTTTAGCATCTCTTTCTCTTTGGTTAAGATTGTTTATGACATGACTTTTCAAAGAATGTACACAAAGTGTGTTACAATATAATTCCCTGATATTCCCTAAAATTTGTGTCCTATGGTAAAATCTGTCTGCTTGCACTGCTCTGTATGACACTCTAGGGGTGTGAAATGTCAAAGGTCATCATAGCTTATGAGAGTTGTTAATGCTTCCTTTTGTAGTGAAGCACTTTGTGATTTTCATCTGAGAAAAGTGCTATACAAATAAATTTTACTTACTTACTTATAGCAACTTTAAGTTCCTTAAAATTAACTAAAATAGGCTTGATTCTGACTGTAATGCAGATTGATATGTTACTAAGATATTAGTAACATACAGATTGTTACTAACATATCAATCTGCATTCCACACAGAATCAAGTCTATTTTTTAATTGCATTTCCACATGACTGAGCAATAAGACAGCTTACGCGTACACAACTTAATCAAAATTAGTTGAGTAACAAACAAAAAGGCGGATAAATAACTAATTCCTGCTGTCCTGGAGTGGTTTGAGTTATAAAGGAGAACGGAAATGAGCGAAGAGATTCGTGTGTGATTGAAAGGTCTCTAGTTCTGGACTCAAATGAGCGTCTTACTTTAGTGATGGGGTTTCCGTCTTTACACGCAGCGGCGGCTGCTTCGTTCGTCAGCCCTTGGTCGGTCATTTTTAGGCGTGTTTCGGCTTGATGTTCGGTGGCTTGCAGCTGACAGTCCGGCGGAAAGATCCACGCAGGGGGCGTGGCTATAGCGTGCAACGTTGATAGCGTGACGTAACTATGGGAGGAGCCATGAAATGACTGAGATGCTGTAGTTTCCCTTTCCTTCCTGCAGAGGGAGACACATTTCTCGGTAGTAAAAGTGTGTTTACATTATTGTTTGTATGTGTTGTCAAGACAAATTGAGTGTTCACTTATCTTCCCATCAACTTAATAAATTATAATAAGTATAGACCATTTCACAAGATGTAAACAACACTGGTCCAGTAGCACTTCCTGTTTCAGTTTGTAACTGTTTTCTTTATTTCACATGTAAAGAAAACATCTTAAAGATGTTTGTTTAACTTTTTGATTCAGTTTTAAATGTTCCGTTGGTTGTATTTTATCCCAGCTTTTATGTAGTGTTAAAAAACTGAAACAGGAAGTGCTTCTGGACCAGTGTTGTTTACATCTTGTGAAATGGTCTATAGGAGGAAAAATTACAGAAAGAAAATGGTTCAGAGAAACATGGGGGGCTATAAATGAATGTGATGGAGACTGTGGCTCAAAACATTTAAGATGACAAGTAAACCACATCCTGTGTAACTTCCGAGTGAACTTATAGTTACTTTGAGTTCTGTGTGCAAACTAAAAATGTGTATATTCCAGAAAGTATATTCCAACTCATTGACACAGGTAAAAGACATATAAGGCGTGTGTGTGTGTGTGTGTGTGTGTGTAAGAGTGCAGATACTCAATGCTTAATTTTAGGATGAAAATACAGCAACTCATGAGCTTAACTTTAAAAAGTGCATCTATTTTCCATTTACTCTTGATGAAATAAAACGTCCATTGCAATAAATGGTATTGAGTGGCTTATTACTTTAATAACAACGATGATGAGGTAGCAATTAAATCAATAAAAATGCAAATGGTAATAATATTAGAACATTTGGAAACTGATGAGTTTATGCGATTGTCTCACACACAGCATGGCCAATCTTTTAGATTGCCGCCATAACAAGGATTAATACTGTTTAATAATTGATCATTTAAAAAAAAAAACTCAAGTATATAATGAAAGGAGATGGAGCTCAGGTAGATTAGTGGGTAGGGTGGTTTTTTTTATTTTGAATTTAACAGTTTTAAATATAACATCTTACAAATACATATTGCTGACTGTTTGTAGCCTACATATCTTAATGCAAACTATTCCCAACGTGCTTAAAAATAAAATCTTAGAATATAATTTTTTGATTGACCTGCACAAAATGGGACTTGTAGAGATGAACTTTGTCTTGCAGTGATTATACATTTTGAGTGTTTTGTATTTACACGCAAACCTTTGTTTTTCTTGAAATGTGGGTTTGAAAAGAGTTTGCAGGCCATATCTAAAGAAAAGCAACTAATATAATGGAAAATGATTCGAGAAATAATGTGAGAAAACAGAACAAGATGTAAGTTTGGAGCAGATTCACAGTGCATGTAGCTATTGCCGATGTGAGTGTGGATGCTATCTCCAGATAGTTCTTACCATGAGTAAATATTACGGCATCATCTTTACATGTACATTTATATGCATGAATGTACATCATATCAACTTTTGTCTGAATGCAGTTTACGATGCATATTTAAGGTGTATTTATAAGGGAAAGTTTTTCCACAGTCTGGACAGGAGAAAGGCCTCTCTCCCGTGTGAATCCGCGTGTGTTTCTGCAGTGTCGAGCGCCGTGCGAATCCACTTCCACACACGGGGCAACAGAACTGTTTTTCAGAATGAGAATCGCTGTGGTGGCGTTTAAGATTGGTTTGACTGAAGAACGTCTTGTCGCAGTACGCGCAGGCGAACGGCCTCTCGCCTCTGTGTTTGTATAAATGACTTTGGAGTGCGGTGGAGCAGGTAAACGTCTTCGCACACTGATCGCAACTGAAGCTCTTCACAATCTTTCGTTTTTCACCCGTATGGACGGTGAGGTGCATTTTAAGCCATTCTGCACACCGAAACCCTCTCCCACAGAGTTCACAGGTGTACGGCGCTTCTCCCGTGTGTATTCGCATGTGACGCGCCAGGTTTGGGCGCCGCCGAAACTCCATGCCACACAATTTACAGCTGAATTTTTTACCAGGGGTCTCTGATGAACTCTCCCATTCAGTATTAGACTCTTCCTTTTTGATCACAGTCTTCATATCGATGCAGTCGGGACAACGAGAGAAACAGCAGCTACTAGAAAAACAGATTGAGAAATAAAACACTCATAATTATACCTTAGTTGTATATAGGCTAACTCAAAGTAGCAAGAAAGAATGTAGTATTGTTCGGCATGTACAGTGAGGGAATTCACCTATTCTAAAACTATTCTTTGATTTTGCATCTAATCTAATAGCATTTTGAAGAGTAACTTATTTTTTGTTAAAAAATGGTAACTGTTATACAGTGTCCTTGTTACACGTTGTTACTGTAGTAATAACAATAAAGAGCAATGAAAACCTCCTCAGGTTCCCAAACTGGGGTGCGCTATGGCAAGCCGTTTTAACTTTTAATCAAATCCAGGATAAGAATTCTTGATCTCAACAATTCAATTTTCACTAGTTAAAATAATAGTTATTGATATTAGGAATTAGATTTCTTCTAGTAACAATGGCAATTTTTGATATCAGGAATTACATTTCAACTAGTAAAAATATTCATTCTTGATATCAACAATTCAATTTTAACTAGTATAAACTATAATTCTAGATATCAACAATTGAAATTGAACTAGTAAAAATTATAATTGTTGATATCTGTAATTGTATTTTCACTAGTGAAATAGGCCGCCATTCAAAACCAATTGTTGATATCAAGAATTCATATCCTGGAAATGAATAAAAGTTAAAGCGGCTTGCCATAGGTGCGCAGATTGACCACCGGGGGTGCGCGAGAGAATGTTTGTAACATAGACAGTATAAGAAGGGGTTTGTAATGGAGGGAAATATATATTTTTTTGTCTCTTTTATTTTATTTTTATTTTTTTTACGTAATTAAAACATACATGTATTGTCCTATAAAACATCGACAAAGACTAGATGCCGAGAATGATTCGAGAGTAAAACTGTCATCTATTAACCTGAATTTTGATGATCTGTGTGCAAACTCACCCATTTCTAATCTAATTTTAGTATTTAGTTAGCAATTAAAAATGTGAAGTTTAACCAGAGGTGTTGGGGGTTCTTGACGGTTATCAAACACCGGAAAGGAGTGCATGCTGCAAAAAGTTTGGGAACCACAAGTGCATGTTAACAAAGGAAACGTAGGGTATGTTATTGTGTAACGATCCGTTGCAGGTTTTATAACCTCATATTATTAGGCCTATCTAAAAAAAAAAAAAAAAAAAAAAATCAACCTAGACTTTTCATTCCAAGTTAATACAGTTGTCAAATCACGTAAATATTTTAATAAACGCCTATAAAGACGGTTTAAATCTTTCAATATAGTTTCTTTCAGGCACAACAACTAACTGCAATCTGTCACACGTCAAAACGGTATTTATTGTTTCGTGTCATCCGCAACACGCTTCAATTTCGCGATAAAAGTTACAAAATATGATAGCTGGCATTTGTTTCATATCAGTAGCAAAGCTTATTTCGATTCGTGGATGATGGCAGGCTTGCTTATAATCGTTGAAGAAGTCTACTCACGAAACAACGAGAAACATCATTGACTACATCGATTTAATCGATATTGTCCACCCAGCCCTATTTTCCATTACACACGTATTCATATTTTATATGAAAGTTAATACTAAAGTTAAATCTGAAAACCACTGGGCAATTATTTTAATCATAAAGCACTTACTTGCAATGTTCTTGTTCAAAGGCACACATGCGCTGAGTCTGAACCAGAAATGTGCAACACTGCAACTACAACTTTTTTCTCTCGTCCTATATTCATTCTTAATTCACTTCTCGGTTGGGAGTCACTGCTGCCCCCCGCCTGTCACCAAAAGATGCTAAATATATTGCCCAGTAAATTGAGTTAAATGTAACTTTGAGATTAGACGTAATTTTATAAATAAAGTGTTTTAACAGAGATCAGGTTATGATGGAAATTAATCATATTCATTCATAGAGCAGTGCTTATACAGTAGTAAAAGTCTTAGGCACGTTAGTATTTTTACCATAAAAATATATGTGAATCTTTAGCTGTAATGTCTCAGTAGGAAATATGAGTTTACATTTTCAAAAATTAATTTTGTCATTAATTGATTTTGTGACAGTGTCAGGCTCCTTGAGCATACAAAAATATCACTGGACTATAAAGACATACACTACAGCAAAAGATATAAATAATAGGCTTAAAAATATTTTTTGGGTGAAAATACAAACGTGCCCAAGGCTTTGTACAATTTATATATGCATAACTTGAAAAAAGTAAGAAATGTACAGAAACTAAAAAGGAAATCATGTGAAGTCAAGCTCTTTATTGGCACTAGACAAAATATCAATACAAGGGATGTGGCTTAAAACAGTAGAAAAATAAAATAAATCAAACTCATGTGATGCATGAATGTGCATTACGTCAACTTTCAACTGAGTGACGTCGTTTACGATGCATATTCATGGTATATTCATTACGGAAAGTCTTTCTACAGTCTGGACAGGAGAAAGGCCTCTTTCCCATGTGAATCCGCGTGTGTTTCTGCAGTGAAAAAAGGCGTGAGAATCCACTTCCACACACGGGGCAACAAAATTGTTTGCTGTCAGAATGAGACTCGATCTGGTGGCGTTTAAGATTGGTTTGACTGAAGAACGTCTTGTCGCAGTGCACGCAGGTGAACGGCCTCTCGCCTCTGTGTTTGTATAAATGACTTTGGAGTGCAGTGGAGCCAGTAAACATCTTCCCACACTGATCGCAACTGAACCTCTTGATGCTTTTTCGTTTGTTGCCCGTGTGGACGCTGCTGTGCAGTACAAGCCAGTCTTTACGTCGAAAGCCCCTTCCACAGAGTTCACAGGTGTACGGTGCTTCTCCCGTGTGTATTCGCATGTGACGCACCAGGCTTATGCTCTGGCGATACTCCATGCCACACAATTTACAGCTGAATTTTTCACTACAAGTCTTTTTGCCATTTGAAAAGTGGGAGATGGATGGTTCAGCTTCTGTTTCAGTATCTGAAGAACTTCCAACGGGCGCCTGAAAACTTCTCACTGTATATTTCAGCCGTTGGCAATAGCGCACAGGTGATCCTCCTTCTATTTTGCTCAGCACTAAAGTTTCCATACTGTCCTTAGACGACTCGGCTCTCGAAACTCCAAGAAAATCCTCAGAAGGCTTCATTTCAATGCAGTCAGGACTCCAGCCATCAACTAGGGAAATAGAGATGTAAATATTCAGATTTACTCCTTAACTGTACTCATTAAACACAAATGAATGAATTATACAATAACCTCATAAGTTATATGGACAATTACCCCACACTTCAAATATGAAGGCTGTTGCATTAGAAGAAACGTAGTCTTCAATGAGAATAAGAGGAATTGAGCATACGTGTATATATTAGGAAGATATTATGCACAAACAAGATAACAACAGGAAAGAGTCAACAGATGGAAGTCAGTGAACCAATAACAGAACTTGTTTTCAAGATGCAAGAATATTAATGTTGTTTAGCATGGGAGTTTTCGGCTATAAGAACTACAGACTACTTTAAGTAAACTGAGGAAAGGAAAACTTTGTTGTGCATGAGTCTTCATTTTATATACATGTGTTAAGTTCACTTACCATATTATATGGGGACAGTCCATAGACATTTGGTACCTAACGTTACCTGTCACAGAAAACTTTCTGCATTTTATCATTTTCAAAAAAAAAAAAAAAAAAAAAAAACAATTTCGTGTGATTTTAAAGCTGTTTTCCTAATGGGGACAAAAAAATGTTAACGGTAAGACTTTCCTTGCGAGGACATTTAATAAAGTAGGGAGAGACGCTAAGAGTTTGTAATTATTTGTAATCTCATCACATATAGACTCAGAAACCTACCATCAAACAATTTTAAACGTTAATAACAAAGCACTTACTTGCAAACCGGCGATATTTATTTTAATTCCAATGAATGTAACATTCTTTAGTCCATTTACAACTTTCTCGAGCAAGCTTTCTTCTTCTTTAAAGCACGGTTGGAAAGCATGACTAGTCACACAGCACTGCCCCCCTCTGCTTTTAGGAGGAACAGCACATTCATTTGCCAGCAGGGACCTTGGCTTGGAAGGTCCATCTATTTTGTTGCTCTTGCTATTTGCAACTCTATTACAGCACCATTGATCCCAATATGTTGATGAGACAATGAATTATTAGTACAAGTTCACGTTTGTTCTGTTTATTGCCGATGTGCAGTGCCTCGACCTTGAAGGGGAAGATATTGCAGGAGTTGTGAATGAATGTGACCATGCCAAAGGAACAGTCTCAACAGCCACCCAGATAAGAAGTGATCCCGATAGCTGCTAATGAATGAGAACTTAATGTGTCATGTATATCATCTTTAAATAACCACATTTTAACTTCACATGTATAGATTAGCCTACCTGCACTAAGCGAAAACTCGACATGAAATCAATCTGTCATTTACCTGTATTGGTTTTTCTGTGTTATAAGACAGTTTGCAGCTGGATTATCATTTTCTACGGCCTTTGGAAGGGTGGAGAACTCTCTGGTCTCCATTAGACATTTTATTCTCTCTTTATGGGGTCAATGTGTTCCCCAACACTAACAGGCGACTCTGTGTAAATCCTTTGGTGTTCTTGTTCTGTAAAAAAAGAAAAGAAAAGTGGGATATTTTTAAGACCATCAATCATAAAGGCATTGAAAGTAGTTCATGTAAATTAAATTGAATGAATATATGAAATAAAATGAGGTTGTGGTGGCTTTATAAAGGTCACATAACTGTTATCACCAATGACGAGAATGTTCATTTGAGTATTTTCCCCACTCATCCTCCTGTATGTGGAGTTCATCAAACATGACCGGGGTATACGCTAATTCTCTTTCACATCCTGTTTTCTTTTTTCTCTCTGGGGAACTCAAACATTCCTATTTACGTAATCACGAAAGTGTCCATAAATTAAACCCCTGAATCCCTGAGTAAATTTAGCCTACTGCTTCCTCCTGTGTCGTGGTTTACAAAGCAGATGCAGAGAGTTGATCCTGTTGCTCGATAAATAGGCCTATGGTTTTATTGATGTATTGAAATTATGTGTAAGAGATCTGCATCAACAAAATAAGGTAAATTATAAGAAGTGTAGGAGGAAAGAGTATAAGAAGTTAAGGCTAAATTTCAGGATTAAAATACAGAAACACAAATGCTTAACTTTACATTAAGGCCTAATCTCCATTAACTTGATGTTCATACATTTATGTTTGAAATTCTACATTGCTTTTCTTGAAATATGATGAGAATGAGATCTTGACAGACCTTATCTAAAGAATACTTTTTTGGGGGGAATAACATGACAACACATGGGTTGCCAACTGTCCCGAAGCCGTCCCGTGTTCTGGCCCTAATTGTCCCGTACAGGACCTCCCTTTGTCCCAGTTAAATAGACTGCTACACTGATAAGCGCTGACTGATAACAGACACACACACGACACTGTCAACATTATTATTTTGGGACAAACCATTGTTTGATTCGCAAATTAGTTTTGGTGAATTCAAACAATGTGATTATTGTTCACAAGTCTAGCATCAGACACGCAAGAAAACACTATTGGGGGGTTAATATGCTGATGTGATTCGCTGCCCAAGAAACTAGATCTCATAAGGTATTATTGTTTTGTTTTGTTTTTTAGTCAGGATTCTTTGATGAATAGGTTCAAAGTAGATTAATCTGAAATAAAAAAGCTTTTGTAACATTATAAATGTCTTTACGGTTACTTTTGATTACCTAGCTTAATGTGTCCTTGCTCAAAAGTAGCCTAGGCTACTTTCTTTCATTTAAATTAAATATAGCTATAATCTTACAAAAGCTTTTTATTTCCGATAAATGGTATTATTTAGAACTTTGTTTAATGTGACTTTTTTTCTGTTACCTTAAAATTCGTTTTAGAATTAAATTGTAGGCTACATATATCTAGGTTAACCAAAAACCGGTTTATGTCTGAGAACCTATTATTAAACACACACGAACCTGAAATGACATATACTGTATGATACAGCAGGCATATGTTGAGTGTCCCTTATTTTCATGTAGCTAAAGAAGCACGATTGTCCCGCATTTTTTCTTTTCTGAACTCAAATGTCGTAAAGCTGAAACATTTTTTTAATTCATAGTGCTCACGTAGCCTATACTATAACTTTAATTTTTTCCCATGATTTATTATTTAAGCAACTGAGAAAACCTAATAAATGCTCTTTATTGGCATTGTGCATGAAATCATAAATTAAATCATAATTATCATAAATTCATGTGACAGCCTATGCATGATTGTGCATCACATCAACTTTTGTCTGAATGCATTTTACGATGCATATCAAATGAATATTGATAAGGGAAAGTCTTTCCACAGTCTGGACAGGAGAAAGGCCTCTCTCCCGTGTGAATCCGCGTGTGTTTCTCCAGTGTCGAGCGCCGTGAGAATCCGATTCCACACAGGGGGCAACAGAACTGTTTTTCAGAATGAGAATCGCTGTGGTGGCGAGTAAGATCAGCCTGACTGAAGAACGACTTGTCGCAGTACGCGCAGGCGAACGGCCTCTCGCCTCTGTGTTTGTATAAATGACTTTGGAGTGCGGTGGAGCAGGTAAATTTCTTCTCACACTGATCGCAACTGAACCTCTTCACGCGCTTACGTTTGTCTCCCGTATGGACGGTGAGGTGTAATTTAAGCCAGTCTGGACGACGGAAGCCCTTTCCACAGAGTTCACAGGTGTACGGCGCTTCTCCCGTGTGTATCCGCATGTGACGCACCAGGTTTAAGCTCCGCTGATACTCCATGCCACACAATTTACAGCTGAATTTTTTATCACAAGTCTTTTTGCGATTCGAGGGGAGGAAGTCAGATGGTTCAGCTTCTGTTTCAGTATCTGAAGAACTTCCAACGGGCGCCTGAAAACTTCTCACTGTATATTTCAGCCGTTGGCAATAGCGCACAGGTGATCCTCCTTCTATTTTGCTCAGCACTAAAGTTTCCATACTGTCCTTAGACGACTCGGCTCTCGAAACTCCAAGAAAATCCTCAGAAGGCTTCATTTCAATGCAGTCAGGACTCCAGCCATCAACTAGGGAAATATAGATGTAAATATTCAGATTTATTCCTCAACTGTACTCATTAAACCATTCAAAATTCACATAAATTAACAACACAATCCCATAAGTTACTGAGGCCACAGTTAAAGGAGCAGTTTGTCTGTCTGAGTATCCCCCTCGAGAAAAAAAAGAGAGAGAGAGAGAGAGAGAGAGAGAGAGAGAGAGAGAGAGAGCAAAAGGCTCACCTGAAAATTAACTTTGAACTCCCTCTTGCATATGTAACATCCGAAACACAGCACACAATGCATTCACACCTTACTCTTACAGTCTCATCACATCCCCCTCTTCTCCTAGAAACCTATGCAATATTGTGTGTGTACAAAAAGTAACCTGTTTGGTCTCATTTTAAGTGTCTGGTAAAACGGTCTCATTCTCCCAACTAATGAAAAGCTAAAATAAGTTATAAAGTATATGAGGAAAGTGTTGTGTCTCTTAAATAGAGCCAGACCGATAAAGGATTTTGAAGGCCGATACCGATACAAATATTTGTTGGTTTTAAAATCCGATATATCGGCCGATATTATTATTCTTATTTCAGAAACGCACAGCAAAATATTAACAGATTTCCCTAACATTAGTTATTTATGAGTTTTAAATAAAATAATATGATAATGCATTTTAAAAAGAAACTTGTTTCTATTGTCTCAACAGAACAGAGGAACATCAAAATATGTTAAAGTTCTGATAAATAAAATAATAATTAGTCCCTACATTGCCTTATAGTTATAAGCTACCTTATAATTACAATGTCAGCTTGCTTATCCATTTACCTGCACTTTTTGACAACGCTCATGACATGGTTGAAGCGTGATTCGTCCGTTTTTATTTTATTTTTGAAATATTCATTTATCTGCCATTATAACTGCTGATACCGATATTTTAGAAAATGCCTAGTATCGGTCGATAATATCGGCCTGCCGATATATCGGTCTGGTTCTACTCTTAAAGGTATGTAAAACAGAACCCATTCAAGCTGTGAACCCCCCTAGAGGAGACCAAAATCCAATTATAATGACAGACAAGACTATTTGATGAAGAATATTGAATTCTTTGGCTTTGGAAGGAGCCCAGAAGGGAGGGGCGGGAGTTTCTCTGTGGGTTTTTGAGTTTTGAGTTTCAGTTTTGAGTTTTCTGCTAGTTTCTTAAACTTACCTACACTGCCTTTAATCAAACATTCGATAACTTTTGATGATACACAGATATATTTAAACCTTTTTTTCATTTATGGAGTATAATGAGAAATTGTGTTCCATTTAATCTTGTTTACTCGTAAAAGGAAAGACAGAATGAAATTACTCTTCACAATAGATAATGCTTTACAATGAACTCTGTTAGAGTGCGCCATATGGCAATTTATCTGATCAATAAAGTAAATTACTCACCTGTTGTATAATAAAAACGCCATCTTGCGTCGCTTTTACATTTCAAATCCCTCAGTTCTCGCCATCTAAAAAAAGCCAAGCCAATGTTGATTCTTGTTTTATTACGAGCTCTGTCGCTTTCTCTTTTCGTTTTCCAGCAGACTCTCCTCTGTTCTGCGCTGTTGTTTTTTTAAGTTGATTCAGAGGTTTGAGATTTAGCTGGTCGATGTCAACCTTTCTCACTCAATTTTTTGTTTGTAATTTCACCAGTTTAACATCATAGAATAATACTGAAGGTGGACCTACCGCTGCTCCTCCACCAAACGTGCCGAAACGTAAAAACTGTACTAAAGGGAGTCTCATTCTAAAAATGTGCCAATCACCATCAAGTATATCACTTTTTACAGTGCTGATGAAAAAATGTATTGCAGATGAGGCCTAAGTTACATGATCTTAGTTTGAAATGCTGCAGCTAAAAATGTACCGACTACCACCAACATATTTACCAAGACACCATTTTAACAGAAGCTACAAATTAATAATGCACGGGCGAGTGATGCATGTACGGAAAAACTTTCCCGAGGTCTAAAATAACACTTATAAGGCTTAAAGGAGTAGTTCACTTTTTTTTTAAAAAACTTTTGCTGATAATTTACTCACCCCCATGTCATCCAAGATGTCGTTTAAAGCCCTTTAAAGCTGCACTGAAACTCTCTTTTGGACCTTGAACCGTTTGCTGCCTTTCCCATTGAAGTCCATTATATGGAGCAAAATCCTGGAATGTTTTCATCAAAAACTTTAATTTCTTTTCAACTGAAGAGAGAAAGACATGGACATCTTGGATGACATGTCATGGTGGTGAGTAAATTATCAGCAAAAGTTTTTTTTTTTTAAAGTGAACTACTCCTTTAACATAGTGAATCAGTGAAAGACTAAAGACATTTATAGACCGGCTAATTAAAATTTTGATTTTGAAAATGTGCATAGTGTACTTTTAAAGTTTAATGCATTAGAAGAAATGTAGTGTTCAATGAGAATAAGAGGAATTGAGCATATGAGTGAGTGTGGAAAGAAGGTATTATTAGGCACTAAGTTAACAACAGAAAAGAGTCAACAGATGGAAGTCAGTGAACCAATGACAGAAGACTTGTTTTCAAGATGCAAGAATATTAATGTTGTTTAGCATGGGAGTTTTGAGGCTAAGAGAACTACAGACTCCTTTGAGTAAACTGAGGAAAGGAAAACTTGTTGAGCACGAGACAAAAGATTCATGAGATGTTGACTCTTTCTATTCATTCACTAATAATCACCAATTAAAATCTCAAAAAAGTGAACACAGTTCTGAAAAATAGCTCTTGCACCATTTACATGAAAATTGCTTGATTTTGTTGAGTGACAAAGAGACAACATGGAGTAGTTTTAATACATTCACAGACAAGACTATTTAAATCATTTAAAAATAAAATATAAACGTATATATGTTAAAATGTGTCAGTTTTGTTTATCATTGTTTGTCTACTTACAGTGTAGTAGTAACAGTGTGTTATAGTTCACTAAGTTAGACTCAATCACAAACCTACTGTTAAATCATTTTATATCTTAACAACAAGGCATTTACTTACAAATCGCCAATATTTATCGTAGTTCCAATGAATGTAACATTCTTTGGTCCATTTACAACTTTCTCGAGCATACTTTCTTCTTCTTTATTGCACGGTTGGACAGCATGACTAAAGTCACACAGCACTGCCCCCTTCTGCTTTTAGGAGGAACCTCACATTCATTTGCAAGGGACCTTGGCCCGTGTTTTATTGTTGTTCTGGTCAGAATAACACCCTTTAGCAATACAACAGTTAGTTTTGGTCATTTGGTCATCTGCCCCATTACTATGACAGCTTTGGGACATTTTTGTATCGCTGCAGTATGTGGAGTGGAAACGTTTCATAAATTGATCTTTATGAATTTATTAAACGTAAAAATTTAAGGAAAACATCTCATATTCTGTCTCAGAACTCATTTTTTCCCCCTCATAAATGCTTAATAATAAAATAAAATTATGTTCTGTGCATGCCGACCCCTCTTCATCCGGTTATTAGACTACTTTTGTTTTGCGCAGTGTAGCCTACGCTGCCTTCACACTGGCAGTTGAAATCAGCTCCGTAATACGCAATACGTTCCCAACGGACGTCGTACTACACAGTGAAAAGCGTCGGACGCGGGTAGAACAAAAATGGCGGAGAGATTAAAGTTTGATTCTGTCAGTTCTGTATGATCTCTTTGATTAGGGTTATGCTGCGTGAGGAAAGTTGCTCAGAACGTTGACATGTCAGGTCGGCTAAAAAATGTGATATAGTGGTCAATAGTTCAATGTCTACCTTCAATTTAATTGTATTAACTGCCCTTATAAACGTTAGAAAGTCATGAAAATAAAAAATTACATCACAAATTATCGTTATAAAATCAATATTTATTTTATTAAAAGTTAATAATTCAGGTTTGTTTATCAGTACCATAGCAACGCTCAACTTCCGCTGGAATTGTCGGATAGGAACCGTCCGTAGCTTTTCGCAAGAGTTCAAATTTTTGAACGCATGCGGATGACCAACGGACACGATTTTCTTCGCACCGCACTCGGTCGGACCCGTTTCGGACCCATTCGCATGCGGTCTGCGAATCTCCATAGGAAATGAATGACTTCCGGTCGTTTCGCAGCCGCATCGGAGCTGATTTCAACTGCCAGTGTGAAGGCGGCGTTAGAATTATTAAAAAAATATTGTAAGACTGGAAAACTGGAACCGGTTGATGTAATCAGTCTGACCAGTGTCTTCTGAAGATAAAAGGACCTTGCTTGAACAACAACACACACACACACACACACACACACACACACACCCTTGCAGAGGAAACTCACACAAGAATATATATGGTTTTAATGTGAATGTGATAATCTTTAAGGAGTGTTTGATATCATTTTAAAAGTCTCAGGGTGACTGGTAATAATATCTCATTTCCAAAGAAGTAAAAGAAAAGGTAATAAGGTTTTAAGAATATAGAAATATCTTGCACACAAAAGGGTGTGTCTTTGAGTTAATCACTTTCTACCTTTTGTCTGAATGCAAACTCTACTTCCCCCAGTAAGCATGGTGGGGGGATTCAGTCCATTGTAGTTTGGTGATTAGATCAGGTAAGGTTTGGCTCTATTTAAGGAAAATCCCATGATGCTGGGTCTTCGAGGCTCAGCATTCATGTAGTCAATATGTTGGGTAAAGTTTCTTTGTTCTAAAAACATTTGCTCTGATTATCTTGTGGAACTGTAATAATATATTTACCTGACATAATAAATTGTTATACTTGACTATTCTAACAGACTTTGACTTTATTTTCATTAGAGTTAAAAGGAATAGTTGAGCATTAACGTATTAAATGATGCAGCACAGATATCATTGAGATAAACCTTTTCATTTTATGGAGTCAGATGAAACGAGTTAATACAACTTTGGTATTAAATGTGTTGCATTTAAAAAAATCACTTTGCTATGGAAAAGACGGAACACACTTGAAACCCTCACCACGAATCAAATCGATTTCTATTTTTTTGGATCGATTTCGTGGCCCATTTTACAATATTTTGCCACCTAAAAGTTAAAAAAAAAAAATTGTGTCACATGACATGCGTGTTTCCCTCATATTAAATATAAAACGTGTATAAATGTGCAGACTGGTATTTTTCTAATGTCTGGACTCATAAATACCGAACGATCCCTTAATCTAATTACTATAAATATAAGAAAATACACATAAATAGAACATATTAAATTGCTTGCATGACACTTTCACAAATCTTATCCTGCGCATGTGATCCTTTATAGCTTTATATTAGTTAAAGATATAACTGTCACCCAGCATGCGCCTTGTTCGTCTCTCATCCTATACTTTTCTCTCTCTGGGCAACTCCCGAATATTAGACGTTGAAAGTGTCCATCTCAAATTCAACCCCTGTGACTGTCACATTCCTGCCATGATTTACATTTGACTCTCTCTCTGGGGTCGCTTGACTCTTTTTCTGGGGTCAGTATAAGATCACGGAGCAATCCTAAAAATGATGTGGACATATGGCCCGCCCTTTGCTGGACAGTCGGATGATCAAGCTCTACATGATTCTTCCCGTTGTCATAGATGTGCATATTTCTCTAGGGAGCAAGTTGCCCATTATCTGCCTTTCTTTCTGAGGAGTGAATGTTTTATCATCATGTTTTGATAAGGAGCGCAGGCTCTCTTCAGCCTTGATGTGAGCTGCAATTTGGTGGTGTGTCTGTGTGTGCGTGTTTGACACTATAGATTATGGAGGTTGGGATGAACACACAGACGCATAGGCGGCCTTCTCTAACCCACGAGGTCACCACAGACCTAAATATAGGATCGGACCACAACTATCTTGAAAACTATCTTTACTAATGGCGAAAGGCACCCATATCTGCTCATATGTGTGAACTTGTTTAGGTTTTTACCAGTCAGGAGTTGGCTTGCGACCTTGACGCTCTGCAAAACTGCAAACTATTCTTCAGTAAATTTTCAGTAAATCTAAAACATTGAACCTCACGACTCCTGGTCTTCTTTCATCATATCTGGTCTCGGGTCTTATAACTGTTACTCCCCAAACAACTGACTGAGAGTTCATGAGTTCAGAGTAATAGAAAAATGTCAGATAACTTGACAAATGGCTGCATCTGGTAAATCCTCAAAAATAACACCACATCACATAAACAAGTACCAAGCCTACTGGACTATTAAAGTTGAGAATTAATCATTGGGACATTTAATATCACACACTAGGGGAGGGCAGGGGCGAAAGTACATTTTTTCAGAAAAACATAATTTTAAAAGATGATGGCTTTAGACAGAGATAAATTGCTGTGGTCAGTCACTCAGAAGTGTGGTCTATCAATACCAGTTGGTATTTTGTGAAAATATTATGAACTTCAGTATAATTCCACTTTCAACTTAAAGTCCCCGTGAACCGGAAGTTGCAAACGATTTTTCTCCAGTGCTGTGACGTATTTCCAAGTGAAACGGAATATTGAACAGAGGGCAGGGTTTTACTCTAGCGCTCCTCCTCTCCATCTCTCGCTCATTGCAAACTAACGGTTTGAGGGGAGTGGTTAAGCGTTTCCCCACCCAAACTGTGAAACCTACGTCATCAACCGTTCCAGACCGGGAAGTAACTTTTCAGATTTTGATTAAAGATTACCAAGGTAAAACATTTTTTTAATATATATTTACTTGCACTGATTAATTGTTCACCACAAGACTAGTAATATGCGCTAACAAAGTAAATAGGTTCAATTTTGATTTCACGGGGACTTTAAGACGGCTCATGTTACTTTCGACCCCGTCAGTTGGGACAAAAGTAACACAACAATATGCAAGCTAGATTTTTTGTGTTACTCTTGTTTCGTTTTGGTTAGCCTACCCAAGTATGACCGTGTTAACATATTTTAGCCTTTATCTTTGCAAAAAATTGTTAATTGACATTGTTTTTCATTTTAAATTTCAGTTTCATCAAATGTTTCAAAAGTAACCCAACAGTACAAACTTGAATTGTTTAGAATATTTTTTTATTGTCAACCCATTTTATATGAAAAAAAAGAAAATTAAATGAAATTAGCATAACATAAATTCTCAACATAATGTAACAATAGTCGTGTTTCCATCCAGCTGTTTATCTGCATACATTTAAAATGTGCATTAAAAAAATCTGGATAGAAATCCTGCAAATTCATAGGTGGTGGTGTTAAAGCTATAAGGTATGGCTAAAACCTAAATGTGACTTGGGTAAATAACAGATTGAGTGAAAAAAAAAATGGTGACAGAAATCCGCTGATTTAAATGTGACTTAAGCTTTAAAAGCCCCCTCATAAACATTTGCCATATTCTATATATATGACATAAACATGTTTTAATAAATGCTGCAACACACAGAAAGGCACCACAATAGCAGAGAACAATGATGAAATCACGTGATATTTATAAGCTCAGGTTACATTTTTACAGTCTATGGCAAAGTGCTGTCATATCTCTGTCAGAAAATCGCTTTGTTACTTTAGTCCCGGTTCTCCCCTAACCCCCAGTCTACTCCTCCATTACTGGTTCCAGTGAGTGAATTTGCTTGAGCAGCCATTGTGTCATTACCACAACCTTGCACTGTAACATATAAAAACAGTATACATTTAAAAAGTGATGACATTTATAAAACTGTTGCAAATTTGTTTTAAGGTTTTTTGTTGTTGCAGAACTAAGGGACTTTTATTTTGACTCTTGTGAGTTCACTGTTTCTGTCTACTTCACACATGTCTAGCATGTTTTCACGGAAATAACCCCTACAGAGGAATAAAATAACTCAGACCAGGACAATGAATGAACGTGAACTTGATCTCACGGAAGCGCAAAAAGCAACAAAGTCAAAATATCCTCCGATCACCAGGAAATATGAGTGTAAGTGAAATTAAATTCACTGTCCATTCCGCATGCGTCATGTAACGTTAGATCCAGTGACGAACACAAACAAAACGCACTTAATCGTGATTTAAATGTCCTAAAAAATGTCATTTCATAAATGAGAGTCACATATAAGTAAATGTATTGACGTTACTAGACGGGAACGTTACAGCACTATTCATGAAACTGAATTAGGTCACGTGACTTGACTCGACAATAGGATTACGTCACCACGCACAACAACGTAATGATTGCAAATTATTTTAAATATAATATATATTCACTACATACACCCAATTTTAAGATTATTTATGGTAAAACGTGTATAAAGTAGTGATAGAAAAAATAAACGCATTTGCTTTGCAGAATGATCTTTTGCTGAAACACTGCGAACGAAACTGAACGAACCTGTAGCCTATGATTATTATTATTATTTTTTTTTTTTACATTTTACAAACAAATGTTTTCGTAATAGTTCAATCTATTAAATTGAATCTATAGATAATAAATCATTAAATGTTAAGGGTCTATAATCTGTGATACCCTGCCTAAGTGTATCATATAATGTTCTAATAGCTCCTCAATCTAAAACGGTTGACCTTAAGTTCAACCAAAAAGGAATAAAAATTTACTCACTCTCAAGTTTTTCCAAACCGACATGAATTTTTCCTTTTTAACACAAAATAATATATTTTGACAAATATGAGTAACCACAAAGTTGCTGTACCCCATTGACTTCCACTGTATTTTTTCCCCAATACAATGGATGTCAATGGAGTCCATTAACTGCTTGGTTACTCATATTATTCAAAATATCTTCTTTTTTGATTTCAGTTCTTATTAAAAAAAGAGAAAGTGTTTGGTAGTAAAATAGTGCTGTGATTGCTCAATGTTTGCTGGATTTTGTTTCAATTCTTGTTTCATCATGTAGGCTACACTCTTAAAAATAAAGGTTCTTTATTGGCATGGATGGTTCAATGAAGAACCTTTAACATAAAAGGAAAATGTTTCTTTCAAATGTTTTTTTTTTTTCCAACAAAAAAAAATTATTCTATATGCATGGCATCACTGTGAAAACCCCATTTTGGAAGCTTTATATTTAAGAGTGTAGGTTTTAGGTTTGAGTTTAAATCAAAATCATGTCATCCTCAAATTATTTGAGGATGACGTCCACATCCTCATCCTCAATATTTGATTTTCTGTTGCAGATCTTGATCATACTGCAGATGTCCAGTAAGTATTTGCCTGTGTACTGTTTGTTACTTTACTGTAAAAAATAGCTGGAAATACCAAAGTTACACTAATAAACATAGAGAGGAAATTCACTGTGGCCTCACAGGAAAAGTACATCATTTTCACATCACCATTTATGTGATGGGTTGTTCAACATTAACTCAGTGCTAGAAGTCAAGAAGCAAGAACAAGAATGTTTGGTTAGATTAAGATTAAATAAGCCCACCCTGTAATGTTTATAACAAAGATTTTATTGTGATATCCCAATATGCTCTAATGTTGTACTGTAGGATCCATGCATGGGGAGATTCTCTTGAAGAGGCTTTTGAGCAGTGTGCAATGGGAATGTTTGGCTACATGACGGATACAGAAACTGTGGAGCCCACTGACACTGTAGAAGTAGAATCAGAAGGTGGGAAACAATATTCAACCTTTTCTTTTCACACTACCTGGTATTACAGCATTCTGCTGTATTAAACCCTAACACCAAAATGGAAAACTAAACCTGTAGCCTTTTTATCTCAAATCTCATTTGAGCTTCTGTAAGTTAAATTCATGCAAAATTTCATTGGTTTTTCTGACATGTGACTGGCATTGTGAGTTTGAAAAGTACAAAGGAGATTTGAGAGTTACAACAATGGGAATATTATCATTTTTATAAATGAAGAAAGACTCTGTTTATAGTGCTTTTCGTCACCAGTCAAAAGTTTGGAATACTTAAGATTTTTTTAATGTTTCTGAAAGTCTCTTATTCTCACCAAGGCTGCATTGTGGATTTTTTGATCGAAAATACAGTAAAACTGTAGCCTGGCTAACATCAGACCAGTGGAAGATTGATTCATTTGGATTAGGTCATGAAAAAACAAAGTTCTTCTCCGTGTGTATGTGTGAGCATGCGTGCGTGCATGCATGTACACTCACCGGCCACTTTATTAGGTACCCCATGCTAGTAACGGGTTGGACCCCCTTTTGCCTTCAGAACTGCCTCAATTCTTCGTGGCATAGATTCAACAAGGTGCTGGAAGCATTCCTCAGGGAGTTTGGTCCATATTGACATGATGGCATCACACAGTTGCCGCAGATTTGTCGGCTGCACATCCATGATGCGAATCTCCCGTTCCACCACATCCCAAAGATGCTCTATTGGATTGAGATCTGGTGACTGTGGAGGCCATTTGAGTACAGCGAACTCATTGTCATGTTCAAGAAACCAGTCTGAGATGATTCCAGCTTTATGACATGGTGCATTATCCTGCTGAAAGTAGCCATCAGAAGTTGGGTACATTGTGGTCATAAAGGGAAGGACATGGTCAGCAACAATACTCAGGTAGGCTGTGGCTTTGCAACAATGCTCAATTGGTACCAAGGGGCCCAAAGAGTGCCAAGAAAATATTCCCCACACCATGACACCACCACCACCAGCCTGAACCGTTGATACAAGGCAGGATGGATCCATGCTTTCATGTTGTAGACGCCAAATTCTGACCCTACCATCCGAATGTCGCAGCAGAAATCGAGACTCATCAGACCAGGCAATGTTTTTCCATCTTCTATTGTCCAATTTCGATGAGCTTGTGCAAATTGTAGCCTCAGTTTCCTGTTCTTAGCTGAAAGGAGTGGCACCCGGTGTGGTCTTCTTCTGCTGTAGCCCATCTGCCTCAAAGTTCGACGTACTGTGCGTTCAGAGATGCTCTTCTGCCCACCTTGGTTGTAACGGGTGGTTATTTGAGTCACTGTTGCCCTTCTATCAGCTCGAACCAGGCCATTCTCCTCTGACCTCTGGCATCAACAAGGCATTTCCGCCCACAGAACTGCCGCTCACTGGATGTTTTTTCTTTTTCGGACCATTCTCTGTAAACCCTAGAGATGGTTGTGCGTGAAAATCCCAGTAGATTAGCAGTTTCTGAAATACTCAGACCAGCCCTTCTGGCACCAACAATCATGCCACGTTCAAAGTCACTCAAATCACCTTTCTTCCCCATACTGATGCTCGGTTTGAACTGCAGGAGATTGTCTTGACCATGTCTACATGCCTAAATGCACTGAGTTGCCGCCATGTGATTGGCTGCTTAGAAATTAAGTGTTAACGAGCAGTTGGACAGGTGTACCTAATAAAGTGGCCGGTGAGTGTATATTTTTGGTCCTCAGATGGAAATTTGCATATAAACTATATTTTATGAAATGTTTAAAAAAAAAAAAAAAAAAAAAAATCGAAAAATGCAGAAAGTTAGTATGTGTGTGTTCTTTGTTCCAGTTCTTATCCCACTGATCCACAAATGAAAATAGTGCTGGAAAGAATGGGTGCACTTCCCTTTCTTGTTTAATCGGGCTTGCTATTTTTGGATCAGACTTAAAGGTGAACTCCGGTGCAAAATGAACAATTGGTCTAATTACACATTCCTACCTAGTCAACCGTTATCTGAGATTTGTTTTCATGATTGCCGAATGTAAATAGTTTTATCTCTAAAAACAGTTTAGCCTATAACGCTAGTATAATGCTAGTATATAGGGCATAGAGTAATGACAAATAAAAATTAGAGATTGTTTTTAGAGATAAAACTATTTACATTCGGCAATCATGAAAACAAATCTCAGATAACGGTTGACTAGGTAACAATGTGTAATTAGACCAAAGGTTCATTTAGCGCCGGAGTTGTCCTTTTAGTAACATGAACATAAAACCACAGGTGTTGTCAGACTGGGCAGATTCCAGGCAGGTGGACAAAAAACAGCTGTTTTTTCCTCTTCGTTTTACGAAATCGGGTAAACAACGTCTCTCTGAAATATTGTCTGTAGTGCAGTGTAAACAACCCTTGGGAGACTGACTCAAAATGCATATTACACATGTGGTGGGAGCAGGCCAGAAGACAGTTTTGCCTAGGCCCGAAGATAATCTTAAATCTCTCCTTTTCCCTTGTTTTTCCTCTCCTGTTTCTTTTCTATAGCCTACTTCAGTTCTTGTTAAAACAAACTACTAGACATGCAACATCTGTGCATTTTGTGCACTTTTTTGTGTGAATTCATATTTACTTTTTGGCCAACAAAAGTGTCCTTTCAATTTTAATTCAGCATGAACAGAGCAGCAAAAATAGCCTCGGATCTGGCCCATTATCTGTTCACGGATGCCGAGTCCGACAGTGACTCATTTCAGCCGGCTTTTTATTTCTAATCCATAAATATATCTAGTAGTAAAGCTAATGCAAGGGCTAGAAATCAATGAATTCTTTGCTAATAGTAATACTTCCTCATCATCATGGAGAGCGCAGTTCGCACCGCTTTCTCCTTTCCACAAGCGCGTGCTCTCGCGTGGCGTCGGTCGTTGCTATGCAACAATGAAACGTACAAGCGTCACAGTTCGTAAACAAACATAATACAACAAAAAAATAAATAAACATAGAATAAATTTAAGTAAAATAAAAAAGTAATAAATAAAAATAAATAAATAAATCAAAATAATAATACATGACTTAAATAGACAGACTTACAACCTTCATTACTTAAGAGAGCAACAATGAACTTGCTCGCCTATGTGGCTCTTTCCTCCTTTCTTATCAACGAGTGGATTTACAGCGAGCACATCAGCAGCACCGCGCCGGTCGCAATGTCTCAGCACTTTTATGAAGAGGAAGCAACGGCACGCGCATCAAGTACTGGGTTTGAGAAAACCTGGTACCGTGGCGTGACGTTTAAAAAACACTACCGACTTGGTACCGAAGTACAACACTCATAAACGTTGGCTGTGCTGTTTCTTACCTTGCTCAACGTTGACTTTACAAACGTTAGTTCCGGCTTCACCGTCACCACCTTTTTAAAAATGTTTGTTTAGGTTGGACATCTCGAAGACCTTCTTCTCTTTTCTCTTCTGAGCCCCGTACTTGTGCTGACCGGACATTTTAAGTGTAACATTAGCCCACTGAACTTCAAATCAAATGACGACATCAAATTTTGATCAGTGGCTAAACCATTTTTGTATTGGGGGTGGGGGGGTTCGTTCAATAGGAAAACGACCGGTTCAAGATGGCGGCCGCATTTCTTGCGCCCAGCGTCCAATAAGGCATCTAGCTCTATGTGATGTCTATGTGTGAACCTATAGCCTAATAATGAGGAATTCAGACCCAAGTTCTGCTTTATTTACACCGCAAATGTATGGTTTATATGTTAAAAGGAACGATTTAAAAGCATGAAATGTCCCCTTTGATCAAACTCGAAACTAAATGTAGGACTATAGACCATTTCACAAGATGCAAACAACACTGGTCCAGAAGCACTTCCTGTTTCAGTTTTTTAACACTACATAAAAGCTGGGATAAAATACAACCAACAGACCATTTAAAACTGAATCAAAAAGTTAAACATCTTTAAGATGTTTTCTTTACATGTGAAATAAAGAAAACAGTTACAAACTGAAACAGGAAGTGCTTCTGGACCAGTGTTGTTTACATCTTGTGAAATGGTCTATACTACTCCTGTCCAGCATCAGGTCATCTTGTAAACCGCCCAGAATGGACTCTGGTTCTCGACTCGTGTTTGACAGCTACTGGACTTCAGTCAATTCATTTTGACTGTGCAAAAATTGATTTATTTTTATTTTGTCATCATTATCTTTTTCACCATTGATTTGCATGCCAATAAAATGATACCATTAATTTGGCAGTTAAAGTTTTGGGCGGATTTTTCTTGGAATATATGTGTTTTGAGTTGTGAAATATTTGTATTTATGATGATGTGTATGGTATCATGAGGTGCATGGTGACACCCAGCCTTACAGTGAAGTGAAGTGTTTACTGGATAATCCAGAGTCAGAGGAGTTTGTTCTGCAAGTAAACACTATTAAAAGCTTCAAAGCTAGACTAGACCTCATTTCAGAAATAATATAATTCCAGAAATTAAATTGGATTACTTCATCATAATTAAACCATGGTTAGTCTACTGCTGAGGAGTAAATAAATAAATTAAATTTGAATTAGTTGAGTCTAGTGGTTCTCAAAGTGGGCAAAGGCAGAAAATATAGCCATTGCATGACTTCAGATGACCAAAACATTTTATGGGAATGTAGCGCTTGAATAGTGCCTAAATATTCTGTTTGACTTTTATGGTGCAAAACACTGATTTTCGTGATTCAACAGAGGGAAAAAAGTAAAACATTAAACAGAGATTATATTTTTGAGTTTACTCCAGGTTCAGATCGTCTTAGATGTGAGAGCCTTTGAATATTGTCTTAAATTCTCCAGACATAATTTTGGGCCAGGCTGTGTATACAAAGAAATTATGAACGCATACAAAAACAAGAGAGAACAAAAAAATATTTATAACTTTATTACGTTTTAATTTATAAATATTAATAACTTTAAATATTATCATTTATATTTGTGGCTATTTGGTGATGTGTGTGAAGCTGTAGTGTCTAATAAGCACATGAGGGCTGGGCACCATAAAGGTGTTTGACACTTAAATAAACAAATCAATCAATGAATCAATCAATCAATCAATATAACTGATTATGTTGTAGTCGGTGTTTTTCTGTTATCTTATTTCTCTCTCTCTCTCTCTCTCATAGTAAAATAAAACATGTAGCTGTGTAGCTTGTGATTACTTTGTCTGTTGTGTTTCAGGAGACGACTTGGAGTCACTCCTTTTCCATTTTTTGGATGACTGGCTCTTTAAATTTAGCGCTGACTTGTTCTTCGTTCCAAGGGTAACACATGCCACATAATGTTTGATTTTCTGTGACCTCAATCTACTCCGGTTTCCAATCATCGCCACCCTCCTCCTGTTTTTCAGGAAGTCAAAGTGCTGCACATAGACAGACTGCAGTACAGAATCCGCTCTATTGGGTAAGTTGTGAAACACTGAGAGCCTATCAAGTCTTGTACATCAGGGCCCACAGAGTTATATAGAAAAACATTCAGCAGAACACTTAGGTAACATGACTGACCTAATTTCATTTGGTGAAAATGACACTACATAGCTGTGGAATGATTTGGAGAGAAAATAGTGAAAGTGAGATTTTCACTGGAAATCTTTCATGGTGATATCTGGATGAAATTATTTCATCAGAGGATGAGTTTCTGAGAAAATGACTAAACAACACCTGACTCAAATTTCCTGGGAAAAAAGATGGGAACACGATATAATATTTGATATTTATATTCGGTTTACAAAATAAATGATTTTGCCAGAGTACACTGATACTGTGTATTACAAGTTAGATTTTTGCCTCTGGATTGGTGTCATTATAGGAGCTTCATCATTTGCTGTAGTCAAGTTAAATTGACTTATATAGCGCTTTTCACAATACACATTGTTTCAAGGCAGCTTTATAGAAAAACAGAATGTTATTGTTTATAGTATTTTAATATCTTCTTTCCTTTTAGTCTCATTAAGCAGACAGGATCAAGCAGTTGAGATTTGATTCAGTAGTGGCCAAAAGTGACGTCTGGCTTAAGAAAATTCACATTTTCATCTATTTGAATATTATTTAAATAGATAATTTTGGGCCGGGCGATCATAGAAAGAAATTATGAACACATGCAAAAACAAGAGGGAACCAAATAAACAATTAATAACTGATTATGTTGTAGTCCGTGTATGTTTTTCACATGGGTTTTTTATTTATTTTGTGAATATTTTTTTATACCGAGTGTTTTCTTCATCACGCTTATTTAAAATATTTAAAAAAAATATACATGAAATATTTTCCTCATATTTTGATGTTACAATTGAACTAGTATGGCCAACTTGCCTTTAAGCCACTTCTGTATATTGCTTTTCGTGAGTATACTGTATTTATGTGGGTAAAATTGGACATAATATATCCAACTTTATAAGAAAAATTTTGTTGTACCCTATTAGATAAAATCCTGCAACCAGTTATTATTAATGCTTTACAAATTCCAGAGAATGTAGCCTAAAATATAGGCTCTACCTGAGAAATGACTATAATGAAATAAAAAAATGTATCAGGCCCCCTCCTAAAAGCTTTTAGTAGCTTCTTTTGGGTTTCCTTTTACACGACCTATGACCATTGTTTCTTCTGAAAATGTGTGTAAATGAGACATGTGTGAAAGAAACGAAACAAAACTTTCAGTTCTGGCCACACTTAACATGCCTGTGTGGGTTGTCACAGACCTTTCATTGTGTGATAGCCATAAATATGTTCTACTTGATTTCCTCTTGCCCCAAATAAGGCCCCGCATTCCTGTATCAAGCTTTCCCGACAGTGATTTTCAGTCTGCTTTTAGAATAGGGTATTCCAGAGTCTGCTTTCTGAGAGCTATATATCTGTGAATGATGGTTACCTAAAATAACTTTTATTGTTTCTCCCTTTGTGATTTGTAGATGGGGTGAAGAATTCAACATAAATAAGCACCCACAGGTACTTTACTGTGTCCTCCTTAAACACACTTGTGGCCTAAACCATATCTTTTTAAAGGCATAGTTCACTTTAAAATTAATTTTGGATATGTTTTAGCTTGCCTCAAGTGCATCCAAGATGTCGGTGTCTTTGTTTCCGCAGTATTTTCAATTTTGATATTTTTAGGTCAAACCGTTCGTGTCTGTCAGTCATATAATGGAGGTCTATGGGGTCCAACTCAAAGAGCATGCGCAGAGGAGTCCAAATTAAACATGATTTAATGACTCGTAAATGTAAGCACACATTGATGGCCTAAGACACGAAACGAGCGGTTTGTGTGAGAAAAACAGTTTGTGTGTAACCACAGCCACAAAGCACCCGCGCCCTCAGATCACTTGGACGTGGCTGTGGTTACAAGAGGTAAAAACGATATAAATACTGTTTGTTTTCTCACACAAACCGCTCGTTTCGTGTCTTAGGCCATCAATGTGTGCTTACATTTACGAGTCATTAAATCATGTTTAATTTAGACTTCTCTGTGCATGCTCTTTGAGGTGGACCCCATAGACCTCCACTGTATGACGGATAGACACAAATGGTTTGACCTAAAAATATCAAAATTGAAACTACTGCAGAAACAAAGACACCTACATCTTGGATGCCCTTGAGGTAAGCTAAAACATACCAAAAATTAATTTAAAAGTGAACTATCGCTTTAAACAGTAGCTCATGTTGTTGTTTTGACACTTTTCTCAATGATCCCTATAAAAGAAAACATCCCATGGGCAATCATGGTTTGTTGATGTTTTGATAAGCCATTATGGAAATCCACTGGGATTATGAAGCAATCTTTTTGTTCATTCCAACAGCAACAACAATGCTTGAATTTCATGATTATCCATTACGCTTTCACGCCTGCGACTTCCTGCTGGCTACAAAACAAAACATTAAAATGACCACAAAATCATTGGATTGTGCAGAATGCATGCATAACCACTCATCTAGCTGATCTTAACCACGATGCACAATGGGATATTTCTTTGGTGGTTTGCCTTTCTACAGCACTGAACCAGAGTACAGAAATAATGCTCATTCAACTCTTTCTAACTACAGAATACTGTTGTTCTGCATTATTTAACCTGTGAAAGTGTTTTAGGAACATGTTCTATATTTACTCATTCGAGCAGATCCTTTTACATTGACTAAATCGAGCAAGTCTTAAAAAACACCGGTGAATGACCACTGGTTGAGTCTGGCCCGAGTTACTTAAAGGAGAACTCCGGCGAACAATGAACCTTTGGTCTAATAAAACATCGGTACCTAGTCAACCGTTCTCTGAGATTTGTTTTCATGATAATCGAATGTAAAGAGTTTTATCTCTAAATACTATTTAGCGTATAATGCTAGTAATGGGGGCATTGACTAAGTAAAAAGAAATCGCTAGTTTATACCACTAACAAAGCTCAAAATAGCCCCACACTAACACAGTAACATAATGAGGCTCCATACATGCAAAACGAAGCATTGAGAACTTTGTAAGTGTACAGACCGTTTAATAAGAAGATACTTTATGAAGACAGTTCACTTTGCGTATACAGACAGGCGCCATCTTAAAAAAATAGTCTCGATAAGTCGATCCCCGAACGCTGTTCATACAGTTCAGAAGTTCGTTGAACTTCATACAGTTCAGATCACTCAGCACGACGTTCGTGGTTTGACTTATCGAGACTATTTTTTAAGATGGCTCCTGTCTGTATACGCGAAGTGAACTGTCTTCATAAAGTATCTTCTTATTAAACGGTCTGTACACTAACAAAGTTCTCAATGCTTCGTTTTGCATGTATGGACCCTCATTATGTTACTGTGTTAGTGTGGGGCTATTTTGAGCTTTGTTAGGGGTATAAACTAGCGATTTCTTTTTACTAAGTCAATGCCCCCATTACTAGCATTATAGGTACGCTAAACAGTTTTTAGAGATAAAACTCTTTACATTCGATTATCATGAAAACAAATCTCAGAGAACGGTTGACTATGTGCCAATGTTTTATTAGACCAAAGGTTCATTGTTCGCCGGAGTTCTCCTTTAAGCAAACATTCACATTTCCGATGCTGCATAAATTACACTCATTTAAACGCATTCCAAAGATTTTAATGCTTTTATTTTCTTGTTTCACAGGGTACAGAAGTGAAAGCAATCACCTACTCTGCTATGCAAGTACATGATACAGAAAAGCCAGAAATCTTCGTCATCATCGATATTTAAATTTACAACGGATTCAAAACCTCTTTTTAATGACATGATTTAAAGAGATTGCCTTAGTTGGAATGGACATGTGAGGGATGTCGTTTCTGTAAACTGTGGATTACATTACTGAAATACTATATTTTTGACTGATTTTCATGATTAATAATGATATTTAAAAAATCATTATCTTTCATTTTGTGAAAACACAAACATGACCCAAAATAAACACTGTCATTTAAAATGACTTAAACATCAAGGCTAAGCCTAATCAAGCTTATTTTTGTACTAAAGTTTGAAAAATAAAATACATCTCATTTTCAATCTCATATTCTGTTCATTTTAATGCTATGATGAAAGTAAACCTCTTCAGTGATGTGTGTGTGAAACCTTTTGACATCAGCAGCTACAATGAATGAAAAATAAAATACATCTCAATCTCATTATATTCTGTTCATTTTAATGCTACGGTGAAAGTAAACCTCTCCAGTGATGTGTGTAAAACCATTTGACATCAGCAGCTACAATGACTTGATTTGCCATCAATATACAGAAACAAACATTTGTAAAGTCAATGTTTTTAAATATACAAGTCTTAAAGCTGAAGTGTGTCATTTCTGGGGCTCAAACTCATGCAATGGGTTGAGCTAGAGTTCATTATTGCTACATAATGTAATTGCATTACTTTAGACACCTTTTTCCATTAACGGACATTTTAAATGCAGCCGTGAATTCTGCAAAGTATAATATATTTTTTTTTTTTTTAGAATATTCTTGATTCTTTTTATAAAAGCTAAAAAGCCTGAAATGACCCCTTTTTCAGGTTGTACTTCAAAGTCACTTGTGAAGAATGTGGGAGTGCAAGCTAAACTAATGGATTCCAATTGCAAAGAAAAAAAAAAAAAATCACACACTTCAACTTTAAAGGTTTCTTGTTCTTCTCTACCAAATATGGTTTATTTTAAATAAAATAATAAAAGCCCACATTGGTAACAGTTAGTGCTCAGCACAGAATATAACTTCCAAGCTATTCATAGGAATGATGCGTCCAGTAACATGTCATTTCTGTTTGGCACGGCAGTATAACCATAACAGAAAGCTTGTTGAACACAGGAGGAGACAACACAATATAGACAGAACCACCACAGACGTTCCAGAGTTCATGTTCTCATCTGAAAAAACAAAGACAAGAGGAATACGTCACCGACAAATGACTCCATTCACTCCTTACAGTCAACATAAAACTGAGCAATCTTACTTCTATAATGACGTTTCAGACTGAATATTCAGTCATACATAACACTGTAAGTGAAAAGAATTTTTCCTTTGAAATATAAATTTTTCAATTGTGCATTTAAAATTTTCAAATGTGTATTTAAAATGGGTCATTTATGTAGAAGAAATGTCAAATTATTTTACAATTTGGAGCTTTCTAGACGGAGAAAAGCCAGAAAATGTATTTTTGGCTTATGTGGATGAAAGACAACAACTCCCAGAATGCACTTGCTTCGCTGCCCTAGGAGGCCACGCCTACCGGTAACAGAGCGCTGTAGTTAAACAACAAGTCTAGGCTGCTAGTGAGTCTCCGTGATGAGTCTGCCCGAAAATGTGTTTCGAGATCGCCCAAAATGTCCGGGATTCGGCTTTTGCGTTCTACAGTCGCCATTCATCATGTTTACTGTGGCGAGCGGGACGAGTGAGTGTGTTTTTATTTAAAAACACACCTGATACAACAAATGTTTTTACCTTGGGTGATACTTATCCAATATTGTCCCAGGGGAGATATAAACCTATTCAATCAGACAATGAAGGAACGATTCTCAGTCTAATCTCAATCTACTCTCCACAACTCACTCACACACACAAATTGTGTTTTTGTGTCTTATGGGGATTTTCCAAACACAGAATTATTTTTTATATTATACAAACTGTAAATGCTGTTCCCTAACACTAACTACCCCTAAACCTACTCTTACAGTTTCAAAAAACATCACGTGATTTATAAGCTGTTTTCCTCATGAGGACCAAAAAACGCCCACATTTTTACCCCATTATGGAGGGTTTACCAGGACCACACACACAAATCAAAGGGCCCATGCACTCCTGGTCACGTCATGCATTATCTGTGGTTGGATTAGATCATGAAATGACTGTGTAGGTGTACTGTAAATGCCCTCTGAAATGCTTTCAAGGTTTAAATACAATCCTTGAAGCACTTCAGGAGGTGGTTATGTCCAAACGAAACTGGAGATAAAAACTGGGCCAGCTATCACACATCCTAAATGGTACATCAAAGTACCTTGCAGGTACATATTAGTATTTTAAAAGTACATATTAGTAGTACATTAAGTGTACATAATAGTACTTTAAGTGTACATTAGTGAAGCTACATGGGTACATTTTTTCCTCCCAAAATGGTAAAAACATGTGAGAGCGTGTTATACTGGCAGTATTACAACACACATCGCCACAGATATGTCTTTCCTCAGCAAGCACACACACACACACTGCCAACAAATTCATCCTTTGATGTCAGATCCTGAAACCATTAAAAGTGGTGAGTGCTATATTATCTCCCCCCTGTGATGACACAGCATGACATGTGTTGACACAGCTCTCTCTCCCATTGTGTTTTTGATTTTGAAATAAGCTGATGACAATAAATTGCAGCGCATATTGGTTGCTTTTGGGGATATAAGAACTCCATTTGCAAAGCCTAGTGTATAAGAAAAAACAACTATAAGCCAAGTTTACTTGGACTACTTAATTATATTTTTAAGAATATCTCGATCAAAAGATTGAGTACAAGAATAGGCCAATATAATTCTGTCAGTATAAGTCAAGTATACGTTTGAAGTATATCAAAATTAGACTTTCTTATTTTTAGTTAAACATAAGTATAATAATAATAATAATAATTCATTACATTTATATAGCGCTTTTTTTCTGGAAACTCAAAGCGCTTCACATAGAGGGGGGGGGGATCTCCTCAACCACCACCAATGTGCAGCATCCACCTGGATGATGCGACGGCAGCCATATTGCGCCAGAACGCTCACCACACACCAGCTTACTGGTGGAGAGGAGACAGTGATGAAGCCAATTGGTGTATATGGGGATGATTAGGAGGCCATGATGGACAGAGGCCACTGGGCAAATTTGGCCAGGATGCCGGGGTTACACCCCTACTCTTTCGAAAGACATCCTGGGATTTTTTATGACCACAGAGAGTCAGGACCTCGGTTTAACGTCTCATCCGAAGTATACTAAAATAGCACACTTGAATAAACTTTTGGGGAAAAAAAAAACAAATGCTGGTGGAAGAAAAAACAAAAGCTTTTTTTTGATTTGCTCCTCCAAAATGAAAGACTCTGAGAAAAATATGGTTCACTTGCTGTACACATTCCCTAGCCTGGGAAAACCCAGACAAACTCCGACAAATTTAGATTTTCAGTTACGAGAATGGTCTGGTTTTAACCAGGCTACGCATTCCCACCACTGTTTTTTCCTCCACCTATTACTTTCAGACTGATTCCTCTTACGTCAACCATTATTCTCTTTGGATGTGGCCTATGCTGACAGTATCCTGGATACCAGAGCTGCAGATACAACACAAATAGGCCTACGCTGATCACAAATGTTCCAACAATTTGTCCTCTTTTGAACTCTGATACTATGAAGGTAATATGATGCCATAAAAAAAAAAAAAATCACATGGGCAGGGTAAGATTTGTGAAATCGTACATAAGATTAAAAGTAGGGATGCACGATATATCGACCACATTTCGATATCGGCCGATTAATGGTCTTTTTTGATGTTATCGTTATCGTTAAACACGCCAGTCACCAGAACACCTCTTTATCTTCATTTGGTTCAGAAACACTCTCAATGCCGGAATGGTATACTTTTAATGCACCATGCATACCATGTTTGTAATTTCCCCATTGTATAACCATAAAATATGACTGAAGTCGAAACCATAGCTGCCTTTTCCTGTGGACATGTCAAATCTTTTCATGTAATTGGAAAAACGGTGCCAAAATTCATTCAAAAAATTCATACCAAGTATACTTAAAATGCAATTCATGCATTCATCGTCTGGTGTCGTTTAAAGCCCTTTGAAGCTGCACTGAAACTCTCAATTGGACCTTGAACCGTTTGGACCCCATTGAAGTCCATTATATGGAAAAAAATCCTGAAAAAAACGTAATTTCTTTTCAACTGAAGAAAGAATGACACGGATAACTTGGATGACATGGGGATGAGTAAATTATCAGCAAAAGTGTTTTTAAAAAGTGAACTACTCCTTTAAGTATTGAACTTCAGCACTATTTCCGGTTAACTAAAGTGCAGGAATAGTTGTTCCAATTTAGCAGACTTGTATACCAGTTTTTGTATACAAAAGGTGCAATTGCAGGGTATTTATATTACGCACGTAGCGCACATAAATATGTACATGTATTTGTAGTATACTTAGCTTACTATCTCAAGTGTTTATATTTAATTATAAATGATAGTGCCTCAGAACATATCCTGACATCAGAGCTAGACACTAAATTCCCTAAGAGCTACGGAAACCTCGTTTCATAAGAACCTCGTAGTTGAAGCAGATTCATGCCATGAGCGAGCACTTTACTATGTGTTAGTCAAACCAAACTTTCAAATGCTTTTAATAATATGAAACACCCAGACCGCATTCATTTATTTTTTTGGGGAAAGCAACATCTGCCTCATAGTCATGTCATGGGGTTTCTGAATGAAATGAGATTTCATTGTTTGATGAATCATCCCTTTAGTGACTCAACTATGTGAAAACCAGAGAGTAACCAGAGAAGTCTAATGGGAATATTTTGAACTAGATCACAACCATTTAAACAGCAGCTTCTTGACAAATCACAGCAAAGATTTATACTCCACATTAATCAGGCTTATGTGTTGGAATCAAGTTAAATATTTTACACATACCATAAAGATAACCGCGCAGACCGATTGGCATCTGGCATTGGGAATTGGCATTAGGAATTTGTGCCGACATCACGTCACTTTATTCCGTAGGTGTTGTTTTAGGCAGTAAATAAGTATTGAAGGAAAAGTGTTTCTGTAGCTTCATGAAAATGTCAGAAACGTCTGTATTCATCAAAAAATTGCATGTAGTTCATTTCATCTGTGATGAAGTGCAAACACTGTGCGAGCATCACTATTGGAAGCAGACAAAGACGGAGAACCAAACACACCTGTAGCCAATCAGCTGTAGGGGGCGGGTCCACTCATGATGGGGGAGGAGAGAGAGACAGTGAGCAAGCCATTTGTAGAAAGACTGTAGAAAGAGAGATGGCTGAGATGTTACCAAAGGAAAAGGTCAGAGGAATAGAATTGGAAAAAGGTGGGTTACAATCAGGCAAGAGCTTTAAGCCTAGCTCACACTACATGATTTTAAAACGGCGGGCTGAACTGTGTGGTTCACACTACATGACTCGCTCTCTGTCAAATCAGGAGTGTTCAAGTTGTGGAGCTGTTCACACCACACGACACAACGTGATTGATCCGCCACAGGAGGTAACGCAATACACGAGTGACAACAACTCTGTCACCCAACGATTCTATCTTTTCTACAAACCACATTTTGTCACGAAAAATCAAGCGATAAAACGAACTGAAAATTACGTGTGAAGGGGCGGTCAAAATCCCTTGCCTCCTCAGCATATATATATATATATATATATACACATATATATATATATATATATATGAAGAGTTCAGATGCAAAAGCCTCTAAATGCCATTTGAAATTTTCCTCTAGAATGGTCATTTTTATCAAACTTGTATATTTGAGTTCAGTAATTTCACTTAAATAACAATTAATAGGCAATCTTCATTGCCATTTAAGTGAAATTACTGAACTTAAATACACAAGATTGATAAAAATGATCATTTTAGAAGAAAATTTCAAATGGCATTTAGAGGCTTTTGCATCTGAACTCTTCATATATATATATATATATATATATGTATATATATATCCTTTTAAATGCTCATGTATTTCTTTCAGAAAATCAGTAAGTATATTCATTATTACTTAATCATTTATTGACATATATATATATATATATTTTTTTTTTTTCTTTGTGCTTATGCTTGAGAAATCATATTCTTAATTGGATGCTGATGTAAGTTCCCAGCTATCCTTGAGAGAAAGAAGACATTGTCGTGATGTTTTGAGACGACGCTCCTGTTTATAGTTAAGAGTCTGGCCGAATCCAACCTTGGAAAAGCAGTGTGTCGGTGTGTGTGTTAGTAGAATTGTTGTTCTGGACATACTGGCGCCAGCAACCCAAATCTGCAACCTAGAAGGTCATGACGCGTCTCTGAGTGTCAGAGGCATAATCAATGGAGATATGCTTCGTCTATCTGTACATGTGTGGAAATTTGCTGTGTTTATCTATTCCTTAGCCAATGACAATCATTCAACCTGTAAGCAATGTCATTCAAAGCAATCTTAGACCTTGGAAATGGTAAAACTGCTGTGATCTTTGTAACTGTAAGTGAGGCGGCCTACGAACTCATGTGTGATTCTTGAAGCTGACTTCTGCTGATGAAACTGCAAACTATATTCAGTAAAACTTTTCTTTAATTTTTTATAATTCTGACTCCGGGTCTTCATTCTTCATATCTGGTTCTGGGTCTTTGACCGTCAACCCCTTACACGCGAAACAGCACGCGCGCCAATACCCAGCGAAGAACACAACATGCAAATATGGACGCAAACTGTTTGCACGATGAGTTGCTCGGAGAAAAAAAACGCAAAAAAGAAAAAATACGATTTACCCGGTGACCTCAACCCATGCCTTGCTCTGATTGGCTGTTGCTCATGACATCACGTGAGGTTGAGTCGTGCGAATGCTCTGGATATCTAGCATTCTGGGCTCAGCGAGGCGTCTGTGAGCGTCTTTGATGTATCCTTCGCTCTTTCATACTAACAGATAAGCGAGCGTTCATCGCCCGCTAATCCCCCAAGATTTGCACGCGATAACACTGTCGGTGAGCTCAACGATTTTGCAAATCGGGCTTAAAATCATGTAACGTTAGTGTGAACTAGGCTTTAGGAATCGGGTTAATATTGGAGAAGCTTCCAGTGCTGGAGAGAGGTTAGAGAGCGGGAACCGGGAAGGCCTGAAAAGGTTGCGTTGTTTCTGCTCCACCTGAGTAACATTGGCTTTGCTGTGTTTTACAGAACCAAGATATACTTTGCACGAGCTGTTTAGCATTAATAATAATTAGAAACGTTTCTTGAGCATCACATCATCATATTAGAATGATTTTTGAAGAATCATGTGACACTGAATAATGATGCAGAAAAATCAGCTTTGCATCACAGGAATAAATTACATTTTAAAATATATTCAGATAGAAAACAGTTTTTTAAAATTGTAATAATATTCCACATTTGTACCGACCCCAAACGATTGTAAAAATCCTTCAAATCATCATATTTTTGTAACATCGGTTTGGAATCAAATGATTGAGCAAATGTGAACAAGTATCCCATAGAGCCACACAGCTGCCAATTCTCATGCATTGGCCGTGAGACACACGCATTTGATTGATTTCACATGCTCACACGCCAAACCACCGATTTCTCACGCTGATGTGTCAACCCGGTCGGTCCCCCCTCCCGGCCAGAAATAAAATATTTCCCTCCCCTTAAAATACTCACCATAGCTGAGGATAACATGTCTGTGTAGCTCCTGCTGCGGGTTTATTAGAGTAAACGTGACATTGAACGCTGAATTCTGGGTTACGTAGCTGCTTTTTAAGTAGTACAGCCCTTCATCTGATGCAGACAACACCTCGTCCTGATGGTCAGTGAGATTCTGACCCCCCGACCCCTGCCACAGGATCTCTGGCATCGGGTAGCCCTCCATCTCGTACTGGACCGTCACATTGGAGGATTTGAGATGGATGCTTAACCTCGGCTCGGAAAAGAAAGCTTGAAGACACAAAACATGTACCAAATCAAATACATTCACTCAAATCTCTCACATCTCAAAATCTATTTGACTTGGTGGTATATGCATTACTACAGAATACAGAATTTCAGTGCTAATTGTAATATTACAAAGTAGGATGGTCATGGAATAGTTCACACCAAAAAAGAAACTCCTGTCATTACTCGCCCTCATCAGTTCCAATTACAATTCTGTAACTGGAAAAGCATACGGGTTTGGAACGACATGAGGATAAGAACTATTGCTTTAATTTGAATGGTGACTACTAGTGTTTGGCAGAGTTATTACAGTTAAAGGTACACCATGTAACTTTTTTTGTTCAAAATTAACAATAATTAAATGACGAGTCAATACATAATCCATCCTTATTCCAAAATGTGTTTTTTTTTTTTTGTCTTACCTTGATTCACTATGGTAAGCTTATAATAAGTCTTTATCCCCCTGGCCTGTTTCACAGACAAGGCTTGAGCCCATTCCCAGACTAAAATGCATGTTTGAGATGTTTTAACTGAAACCAACTTGCACTGTCTGGCATAATTTAAAATACTAACAGTCAGTGTACAGGAAATACTAACAGTCAGTGTACAGGAATTTTTAGGGGCAGTTTTAGGGACAGGCATTTTTAAATAGATTTACACAAACTGAGAGAGTCAAAAAGCGTTAGGTTGTGCCCCGCTCTATATGAAGGACTGAGAATAACAGGGTCTTTATTTAAATATATACACACAAAGAAGTTAAAAACTGAAATATAGCTCTCAATCACCTTAACTACTACTAATAATAACACTGAAAATCCCTATATCAATGTCCCTATCAGTATCCTATCAAGTCACAACATAAATGTCACCAAAACACACATGAGAAAATACCATCTTTTTTAACCTTTTGGCTTCCTGTTGTGCACATTCAGTTGTGCTCGTATTCAGATATGATGGTACATATGGTAAATGGGCAACTACGCATGATTTGTAGTATGATTGCGTAAAGGGAACAGGAAGTCCGGTAGGGAACAGAATCGACTGCTACACTGGTCGCGTGCAGTGCTGCAGCCACTTAAACAGAGTTTGCCCTCCTTCCCATACTGACTTTCACTTTCGGTGCCCGAATGGAAGTGAATGAGGCTTTGCGATTTGTGATTTTTTTTATCTAGGCCTATGTGAAATTCTGCATCCATTGTACGATTTATTTATTTATTTAATTTTTTTTATTCATTTATTCCCCCTTGGAAGGGCCACGAGTCGAGAAGGGCATATAGACAGTTACCCGGGCAACCTCAGGCAACCCCCCTGTGCACATCCCTGTCAGTGCCATTGTTTTGTCTTAAGATGCACATCAGTAATGTTTTTTCTAAGCTACTTAAATGTCCTAATTGAACTAAGGCCTAATCCTGGCCCTGTCTGTGAAACCAGGTGTTAATTTTGGACCGGTCTAAATATTTTTTTGTGGGAAATTGCGTACATATGTCACTCAAATGTGTGTGTTGTCATATCCGTAATTACAGAAAAGTTGCTCCGGCTACTTTGACGCTTGTTTAGTATGGGAGTGGCAGAGGTTCGTCACAACGAGTGAGAAAGGTCGACATGGAACAGCTAAATCTCAAACCTCATGGAGATTTCACATTTATTAAATAAAAAAATTCTTAACAAAAACAAAAAACAAACGAGAGTCTGGCAAAAAGAGAAAGCGACAGTTCTCATAATAAAACAAGAATCAACATTGGCTTGGCTTTTCGGAGATGGCGAGAACTGAGGCATTTGCCATATGTCGCTCTCTAACAGAGTTCATTGTAAAGCATTATCTATTGTGAAGAGTCATTTCATTATGTTTGTTGTAGCGCTGTGCTGGAATTCATTTTCAAGGATGTATCGTGTCTATTAATGGGTAAAGCTAGTAACATCTTCAGCTTGAGATCATATCCATCTAAGCACAACCAAAACTATTTTTATTTAATTTAAGTTGACGTACAAACGCAATTAAAACTTAGAGACGTATATAGACGTATTTGAAAAAGCACAACAAAATCACCTAACTTAAAATAAAAAGAAATTGAAAATATTAATAACATCCATAACAGTATATTAAAAAAAAAACTAAAATAACGCTGGCACTTACCTGCGTAGACCAGCTGTAGCTCTCCATTGCCAGTTCCCTTGCCATTGCTCACTATGCACTTGTATTTCCCTGCATCTTTCAGTCCAAAATTGGCTATACTCAGAGATGCATTTCCTTTGGCAAGTTCATTGTGATTTAACTGTGTTCGATTAATATAATCTGAGCTTTGTCGATCGAACTGGTCCTTCCCGTAGTAGAAGCTGTGAACCACTCGATCATCTTCTTGCCGTTGCCAGTTGACCACCAGATTAGAGAGATTTAAGTCTGGCTCGAATTCACAGGAAAGAAGAGCCGTTGCTCCACGGGCCACGACCACAGGACCGGGAGGGACTCTGACCGAAAAGGAGTCTAGGAATGAGAAAGAATATATATTTAAAAATAATGATAAGGAAGCAAAACTTAATATATTTAATGGAAAGACATTCAATGCCTGTGTACTTATGGTGCGTTCACGTGCTATGGAAAAATTGATATTTTCCACTTGTGAACTGGTATTTACCAGTGTGTTGTGTTCCAAGTGCTTTTGTAATGTGGTAAAAAAGATGGAGATCCAGACCTGTTATTTAGCTAAAACTATTTTAGATTGCTTAAATCATTTTTCCTGCTGTAGCAGTTGACTTATCAAAACGCTAACTCTAGGTTTTGGTTTGGTTTAGGATGTCAATACGAAGATTACTGCGTTTTATGCAAGTCGAGTAGTTGCAGTCAATACCAATATATGTCAACAAAGTCTCTCTGAGGTGTTTCCACAAAGGCAAGGCAAATTATTGATATAAGCAAAACAAAATGATTTAACGTAAAAAACTAAAATATAAAACTTATTCCACTTCTACGAGCATCCAGACCGCATTAAGTCCACAAGGTGGCAACAACTTCTACATACAGTACATTTCCATGATTTTTGCAGTTGTTTGTGATGAATGCATAAGGATTTTTTTTAAACTGATCTCATGAAGTAGCGTGTGTATGACACGCCAATTCGTATTTCCATTTTTGGCATGCTATCAAGACGCATAATCGCTTTTCAGCGTGTTTATGTACGCCGTTCACTTAACGTTATTACTGTATATATAAATATGTGACTTACCTCAACCCCGTCCCTAAACCTAACCGACACTGGGGTTAATGGCATTTATGTTTTTATGCATTTATGTTATGTTGTAATTTCTAGGCAAATATATATATATTTTGACCATATTCTGACCATAACTACAAAATAACTTATCTAAATCATAGATTTAAGGGAAAAAAAAAACAACAAAACAAAACAAAACAGGAATATTCATTCCAATGGCCTTTCCAAGCCTTGGAAAGAAAATAAATCACCATATAAATACATTCCTAGATGTTTTCCATGACCATGGGAACGCTGGCTCTTTGATAAGAATGAAATACAGTTTATTGAGAGGCGATTACCTTCGCCTAGAGGTGCCTTATTGTTTTAGTCTCACAATAAAGCACACATAAAAAAAAAAGTTGCATCGGACCAAATGCAAATATATTCTCTTCAAATCTCCTGTCAGCTATAAAAAAGCAGGTGTCAAACCCAGCCATCTCTGAAGCATACAAATTCAAAAACGAACGTGTAAAAGTAAACAAAATTCCTTTCCTGATCCAGTGTGGTACAAAGACAATGGTGTGCTTTTCTCTGGGAAAATGGCATCTACTTCATTGAAAAGGACAGGGCTCGGCTTATGTTACAGTGCGAAACGACTGCCCGATGGCGACAGCACCAAAGTCTCAACAGGAAAACAACTCTGTATAACACCCTTTAATGGAAAAATCCCATTGTGTAATACACATGACTAACTCTGCAAAGAGACCAGTGCCGTTAAAAACCCGTTCGCCTGGGGAAGAAGCTGTGCTTGGACACTGTTCTGAGTCTTCTTCCATGGCAGTGGGCAAAACAATCCAGTAGAGAGATGGGTACTATTCATGCTTGAACTATTTCCACCGCTGCTCCGTTAACCCTCTGGGGTTGTTCGGCCCAAATGGACCCGAAGAATTTAATTTTTTTTTTTTTTTTAAATCACAGTTTCCTCGGAATGGTCCGAAATTTGGTGACTTTGTTGGTATTTGAACACCCAAAAAAATTGGGGACAGGATGTGAATAGTCTAAGTGGTTGTAAAAAAAATAGTCACACTTGGGGTGTTCGGGTCCAAATGGACCCGCATGGAAAATGAATGGGAAATTGGCAAAAATGTGAAAATACTGAGTTTTTTTGTGCGTACAATCTACAAATCAGCCACGATCTTGAAAAAAAGCACACAACAGTGAAGGGGTGAATCTATAAAACATCAAGAGTGCAAAACAGACACATCCACACACACACACAAACACACTTTTATACACAAACACACCAAAAAAAATTCAGATTATACATGTGTTTTGCATTTTTAAAATGCTCAGTTTGTCCACCAGATGGCATCCATCTCATTTCAAAAATTGCTTTTATGAGGCCTTGGCTTGACTCTAAAATGAAATACAGCTTTAATATATATATATATATATATATATATATATATATATATTAAAATATTTTTTCTATTATGTTCAATGGGGGAAAATTTTGTCATAATTATTGCATTAATACTAATTATAAAAAGAAAAATATTTTTGAAATTTTCTCAAAACACCAAAAAAGAAAAGAAAAAATATTATAAAAAACGAGTAAAAAAAAAAAATGATGATTTTTTTTTTAATATGAATCCCGCCCTTTGGGTCCATTTGGACCCGAACACCCCGAGTGTGACTCTGAAACGAACAACCCCAGAGGGTTAATATGCGGGTGGAAAAACGCAGGAGATTTCCTAAAGTCTACAACCACTTGCTGACGTTAAGGGAAAGATTGTGGTATGTGCACCGCTACACAGCTCAAGGTTACTCACCTCCTCTCTGTACACTGTCTCTTTGTCAAGTAAGATTAGGCCAACCACTGTTGTATCGTCAGTGGACTTTTTGATATGACTGTTCTCATGCTGAGCATTACTGTCATTGGTGAGTTGCGTGAACAGTAATGCGCTGAAAATGTTTCAGAGCGAGAGAGTGTGATGTATTCTCGTCAGGGATGTAGCCATAGTGAGGGGGACAGAATGTCAAGTGTAATACCAGTTTTTTTTCATGAGAATTTTGTTGACAGATTTTTGCTTAATTGGCTTAATAAGCTATTTATTTTTAAAGCAGTAAAACAGAAATACATAAAGAAAGTTGTCCAGTACTTTATATTGCAGGGTTTTTCCTGGCTTAAAATCCTGATCATGCATTTTAATAAGATAAAAAATATGTATTTTTCGTAGATCATCATGCTTTGTTACCCACATTATTTTTGTAGGTGGATCTCGGTACCTCTAGGGGGGTCTGCCCCATCCGTAAGATTTTTTTTTTTTTTTTACATTTTAAAGATAAATTCATGAATCTGGTGCACTTTGAGTCCCCCGAATCTGCTGTTAAAAATAAATAATGCCCAAACATATGATATTCTCCGATTTAGATATCTGATCATCGCATTTGTATTACTGCATGGTATGGAAATCTGACCTTTCAATCTAAATCAAAACTAGCATGCCCGGTGCATTCAGCTGTAAAATAGACTCCTGTTTCCTCAGAAGCTCCCCGCTGTGGTGTAAATGTTGGCCTGGCACAGAGCTTCTGTTAGTTGAAATCACAGCACTTTTATAAGCTTTTAACCACGTCAGGGTTTTTTGCTGATATAGTACATTAAATGGAAAAATGACTGCAATTCTGTTAATCGCTAAGGTGTTCAGAATGGGTATGGAGTTTCTACTTGGGTGTTTCATGTCCCAAAAGAATCAAGGATATTCTAGTTTTACACTCTTTACATTTTTTTTAAAGCAACAGCTGTGTTTTTACAGCAGTTGCTTTTTTCATTTCCCAAAGAATCCTTCAGTAAACAATCCTCAACGGTTACACTTTATTTCGATAGTCACTTTAGACATTCTACTAATTATAAGTAACTTTTCAACTACCTGTCAACTAACTCTCATTAGAGTGTTATTATATTATAGTAGACTGTCAGTAGACTGTTAGGTTAGGGTTAGGTGTTAGGCTTTGGGTTAGGAGAATAAGTTTACTTGTAGTCGCCAAGTTACTTATTGTCAGTTAAATGTCTGTTGGGGGACCAACTAAATAAAGTGTTAGCAGATATTAAGCTGACAGTCTACTAATACTCTAATGACAGTTAGTTGACATGTAGTTGAAAAGTTACTTAGTTAGTAAAATGTCTAAAGTGGACTATCAAAATGAAGTGTTACCTTCTCAACTAAACCATTTTTTCAGGTCAGTGTGTCAATATTTGAAATTGACATTTTCAAATACAAATGTCACTCTTAAAGGGATACTCCACTTTTTTTGGAAATAGGCTCATTTTACAACTCCCCCAGAGTTAAACAGTTGAGTTTTACCGTTTTCGAATCCATTCAGACGATTTTCCGATATTTAGAAGAATATCAGTAACCAGACAGTTTCTGGTCTCATTGACTTCCATAGTATATTTTTTTCCAACTATGGAAGTCAATGAGACCAGAAACTGTCTGGTTACTAATTTTCTTCTAAATATCAGAAAATGGATTTGAATGAATATGAAAACGGTTAAACTCAACTGTTTAACTCTGGGGGAGTTGTAAAATGAGCCTATTTCCAAATAAAGTAGAGTATCCCTTTAAAATCTGATTAAATTTCTGAACATTTAATCTTATGACAGGTTTGTTTACATCCACACGCCCTGCGGTAAATATGTCAGAGCCCTAAACACTACATCTTTTGCGTTTTACGGAAAGCTGTACTTTGAGGAGCCTTGTATGCCGGTTCAAAGCTCTCCTCTGTGTTCTGTTGACACATCAGCACAGTGAGGCGTTGCTCATTTTGAACCCTATAACTAGAGATTAAACCTCCTAAAGCCTGCCAGACGCAGCTGAGTTTGCAATTTTTTGCTGACATTTGAGTATAAATGCTCAATAAAATACTGTTTTATATAATCTGTTTTTAAAAGATCATAAGATACATAATTAATGGGATGGTTCACCCAAAATAAAAATAATACCATCATTTTATTACACATATGCATGGATCCGAGAGTAACAAGCATGTAGTTTGATGGTCCATTGGCAGAAATTTTGCCAAGCAGAGGTTCTTTTTCTTTTTCCTCATTAAAACCGATTATGTTTATCAGTGGTTGTATATTAAGCATGGACACATTTGTGTTCATTTTCCTTTGTGATTTCACCGGAACGAAATGTGCGTGGCAGCGCGAGCCACAAGAAAACACTGCATCCACGCCACTCATCGCAGAGTCAAGCACTTTGATCACTTGATTTCAAAAACAACATATTTCAGCGTGATAGATCGCCTCTTATTTAACAAACAAACTAAATGAATGCTCTACTAGTTAACTAGACATGTTTTATTTATTTAGTTACATCCATTCCGCGAGATGTTTCAAAAGTGGTGGGGACAATTTCGACCCTGGCAAAAAGTGTCCCACCCGTCCCATCTGCAAATTACAACTATGATGCTTTTTTGTTAGTTGCTACAAACGTCACATCACGAACCAACAGGAAAAAGGGTCTTATTGCATCCGCTTGTCTGAGAAATGGTTAATGGCAGTACGCTGGTAATACTGACTATGGATATGGTTGGCATTTTATGCTATTTAAATATCTGACTGACAATGAGAAGAAGAAAAAAAACCTTATATATCATTATTAGTTAGGTTTAGGGTTTGAGTGGGGCTGGACATTGAAGATCCACCCAAAATGTCCCATTGGTTCTGGAGCAGTGTTGGGTGTAACTAATTACCAAGTAGCCTAATTAGTTACTGTAATTTAATTACTTTTCCCTTGAAAATGTAAAGTAAGGGACTACTCTTCATTTATCTGTAATTTAATTACAGTTTCTTCTGATGTAATTGATACTGTGTAGAGATCAATCCGATCTCACAGCGATTCGTATTTATGAGGTGTCTAAATCATACGACCGCACTCGTACAAATTTGTATCAATTTTTGTAAATCCAATTATTGTAAAAGGCAAAAAAAGAACAGTGATAATTCTCTGATGAATAGAAAACTCCAAAGAACAGCAATTATTTAAAATCTTTTGTAACATTCTTAATGTTTTAATCAATTGAATGCGTTGCTGAATCACTTGAAAACAAAAAGGAAGAGAAAACTTCCTGACCCCAAACTGAACAGTAGTTTCTATTAAGACGCAACAAAGCTGTTTCTGTTCAACAAAACAAAGAACAGACAAATGACATTTTTGTCCTCTTTGTGTGAAAAAGCTGGTGCCACTTTAATGCATCAAACGGTAAAACCAGCTGCAAATGACTATCACAAAAGCATTTTGGCCTCATTTAAAAGAAAAAAGCTGGCAAGTCTGATTGCTGGCATGTCACATGACCTGACAGGGCTTTACCCAGTTTCAGAAACCATTGTTTGGCAGTTTCCTCTTCCTCCCTTTGAAGCTTATTTATTATGCAATTGTTGATGTGATTTTGTTCTTTATTTTGATTGATGTTTTGGGGACTGTTAGACCAGTCAAATGGCTGTGATGGCTTCGCTGGGCGCTCATGGAGTTGGCCGTGGCTGATCTGCATAAGAAAGGGCTAAGGGAAAACCCGCAAAAAAAAGGTAACAAAAAAACAAAACAAAAAAAAAACACCTCTCTGAAGAAACAGATGCTGGCATCACACATTACATCATGTGCAAGTTGCATCTACATGCAATGTATACACTCTAAAAAATGCTGGGTTGTTTTAACCCAATTTTGGGTAAAATATGGACAAACCCACCCCATATTTGTCCATTTTTTACCCAAAATTGGGTTAAAACAACCCAGCATTTTTTAGAGTGTAGATTATGCCAGCTTAGCCTTGGTAAAAAGTTTAAATGCAGGGTTGACCCTGAGCACATCCTCCGCTTATCAGTCTATTCCACACACGCAGGAAGTGTCTCTTATCTTATCAGTCAATTCTGGCAACATTTGAGTCCGCATCAGGACTGTGTTTGTGCCATTGTTCGCTACGGTCAATGTGATTTCTACATCTTGCTGGATTTTTATGTTTTCTGGAACAACTGGATTTGAGTGACAGGTTTGCGGTTGATGTCAAGTTTATTTTTACGACCAGGGTTAGGTGCTTCAACATCAGTGTTATTCGCCTATCATTTCCCTCTGATTTAGGTATTAGGTATACGGGTAGGGTTATGTTTAGTGGTAGGGATAAGGTTAAGACTATGTTTTCAGACAGGAACGTGTCTTATGTGGCAAAAATAACAGCACTTTAAAAATGCAGGGTTGTTTTAACCCACATTTGGGTCAGATATGGACAAACCCAACTGTTGGGTTAAAAAAATGAAAGATTTAACCCAACGGCTGGGTTTGTCCATATTTTATCCATATTTGGGTTGAAACAACCCAGTCGCGTGAATCACCGTTGATGTTTGTACCAGACTGATGCATCTAAGCCACAATTCTGAAATGTGAGGTCTTATTCTCAGCTGAAATATACATTAACAACTACTTTCATTTACAGGCAGTTTAAAAGATTCACTGAAAGGTTGTGTAGGGGAGCGTGGGGCACAACCTAAAACAGGGTTAAATGTAACACGGACCTTTTACATAGTTAGTCAGGGTCGGGCAGGTTGCGTTTCCACTCTTTTTCTCTCGCTGCCAGAAGACGGTCCTCCCATGAATTTGTGGAAAGTTTTAATATTTTCGAGAAGTCAAAGAGTGTTTTGAACCATGCAAGTATATTTTTTCACCATGGAAGTTTTTTTTCGGTTTCTGAGTTGGGTGTGTACGTTCCCAAATCTACCTTTATATTGCCTTAATCACCGTCTTGTTGGCTCAAACATAGCAACATTTGAGCAATTCCTAGCAACTGTTAGCTAGGCTTAAATATGTAATACACAGCAGGGTTATTGTAGCACAGTGTTACAAACAAGCCGCCAAGTGTACAATGATAATGAAATGAAAACAGGGAGCCACACAGTATTTGAGTATTATTCATACATGTAACTTTGTTGGACTTTCACAAACAATGTTGGAATTTAAAAGGTTTAAAATTTAGCTTACTATGCATTGATCACTTGTTTATTTATTAAAAATATGGCCTCTTTTTAATGCAATAAACCCTTTAAATTTAGATTTTAAGCTCATTTGTATTATTATTATTACTGTTATTATTAATAATAATAATAATAATAATTTTACATGCAGCTGCCACACACAAACCTAATTCAATTCCAATTACAATATTTTATGATTTTATTTATTATTATTTATTGCCAAACTCTGCAGCCCTTTTCTATGTCTCTATCCATGATATTGATCCATAATAGAAGGATGATTGGATGAAGGATGGATATCTATCAATACAGATGCACAAACAACATCAAACTATACAAATTAAAGTTCTGAATTATTTGTGTTACACACAAGTGTTACAATTGTTGTAAGTTGTAACATTTGCACTTCTGTCACTTCCAGTGCAACAGTACAGTAATGGAAGGTCCTAGAATAAAACTTTAAGTGTTCATTTGTAGCAGAGATGTGCATGTTGCTTGTGTAAAAAAAAAGTTGAATCTAACTTAATAATTTTTTTTTAATAATTGAGCCAAATCCGAAATGTGTTAGGTTGTGCCCCACTCTAACCCCTAATTACTGTAATGGAAAAATGTGATTTTCATTGATTTTAATAGACATGTTAGAAAAACTCATATGTATACGTGCAGTGAGACAGGATGGGATAGCCGAAGAGGGACCTTCTGACCTCAGAGGTCAGGATGCATTTAAATATGTTGGTCCCAGTGTCAGAATAGTGATGAATAGGGACATAATCATCTCGCAAGAGAATAGATTACTTTAAAAGACAATTTGACTCAGTGTCTCTTACACAGTGGTGATGTTCAAGACATTTTGCCACAACATTATTCACTCTCCCTCATGTAAAAAATGCTGAAAGAACTTTCTTTCTTCCCCAATGCATTAATCATTTCAGCATCTCCCATTTAAAACAAAAACATTAGCAGGGACAGACTGCTTCTGTTTTCCTATAGACAGAAGTTTATTTGTCAAATGCATGCACTGTGCAGCCCGTGACCACAAGACAGATGTCTAGCACATGCTATTCTGAATTACAAAATAAGGTATTATCTGGGTGTTATAACTGGGTGTGGAAACATTCACTCCCTTGAGAAAGTAAACACACACTCCACAAATGTCTGCCAGCTGTTTTTAAATCATTTAGCCTACACTTTATGTTTTGCACCATAGGGCCTAGGCATTACATATTTAAAATAATATAGACAAAATATATATCATTTGAAAGCATATTTAGTGATCGATTTTTAAAATAAAATGACAGAAGAGCTGTAATCTATCAATTTGTAACAAGAATATTTACATACTCCTAAGGTGTACTAATGGTGCTTTTCCACTGCATGGTACGGTACAGTACGGTTCGCTTCAGGTCGCTTTAAATGGTACCTGGTCTGTTGAGGTTCCAAGCGTACCGTACCGGTACTAAAATGTGACGTGAAACACTGCAGATCACTAATTGGTCAGACAGAATCGTCACTACCAGCGTCACTACTAGCGTCATTGAATTTGCGACACGAGACACGAGACACTTTTTTAGCAGTATTTTTGTTTTGCTGCCATCAACCTCTTTTTAAACACATTTTCCGTCCAGCAGTTAAAAACAACCACATATCGAGAATCAGGAACCCCATCCCCTCGATAGTCTCTATTGTTCCTGTGTTGTGGGTTTGAAAATGTGGCGCTTTTAAGATGATGTCATGGCAGTAGAGGCGCGCGCAAATTTGTTTAACTTAAGTTTGTCACTGCTTTGTTTGTCTTTTCTTGTTTTTTTTATTTAGTTTATTCAATGTACCCCTGACTGTAATTGTAATTCTTGAAATAAAAAATAAAATAAAATTAAAAAAAAAAAAAAAAAAAAAAAAAAAAAACGATCAGTCCCACACACTTTGAAGGGGTACTACTGCAGTGGAAACGCAAAGCGAGCCGAACTGTTCCGCGCCGAGTCGAAGTGTACTGAGCCGAACCGTACCGTACTATGCAGTGGAAAAGCGCCATAAGACCCTTATTTTGAAATAGTGATGAACATGAAAAAAATCATGAAAGAATGGTAGAAACAGAGTTTGTTTTCATGCTAGCAGTTCAAAAGAAAACATCCATTCATTTGTTTTAGAAAAAAAAGTTCTCAAAATGTTTTAAATATAAAGAAAAAAAATCATAGATTCACCATTTGTCATGTGGCGAGCTATAACGCACATGTCAGTTATATTTATGTGATTATTGAGGTTGAATTCATATCAATATATGCCAAACTTCCCATACTACTTCTGAATAGGATGCCTACTTCATAATTGTATGAAAGATTGTGGAAATAATGGTTCATATCACTCAAAACACATATGGAAATGGAGGCACACTTATATGGGCAGTAATGGAGTGTGACGCATAGTGAAAGTTTGGTACTGTGCCACCAGGTTTTGAAAATATATATTTTATATAAAATATGAATAATTCAATTTTTACATTTTCATAAACTCAAACTTCTATATTTTTTGTTTCACTTTCTTAATTTATTCAACTCATACAAAAATCTGCCAAATGTCTTCTTTAAAACAAGACCAATCTTGCATCTCTATTCTAAACCATTCTTCAGTTGCAACCATTTAAGTTTGGGTTGTGCATTTTCATGCCTATTCAAAAGAGGGGGCGCGACACTTAAGAGGTTAACACACAGTCTTTCACAGCAAGCTATATTCCATTATATCATATCATATATATATATATATATATATAGACACACACACATTTGTGTACATGACGAATAAAATCTTAATTTGAATATTAAACAAAGGATCTGCATTTTAACTGAAAACCACCTGACTTCCAACCGATTCTAATATATATTCAAGTTAATGAACTGTGAACTAACATGAACATTTTTATAAGCGGAAATAACATTAACAAAGGCTCTAATTGGAATATCTTGAAAACATGAGACGTTCGTAACTTTGTGAATCTTTACTGAACTCAAGGCAACATAACATAGGCTACATCTAGTTTGGCCAACTCCCGAAAAAAGTGTTGCCAGATTGGAAATATCCAAGTATTCGTTTGAATCATATGACGTCACGTAGCTTTGCGCTGCCATCTAGACGAGTCTGTAATCCCTGCAATATGTTGTGCAGTTGGCTGCAACAACAGCCGAAAGAGCAACCCGGAACTGGTATTTTATTATATACCAAAAGAAAAGACTAGAAGAAAGAAGTGGTTATTGTATAATGTCTCATCTTTCTGTGCGCACACACCAGACCCCAAGTGTGCAGCCATAGACCCCTATAAAGCGCACAAGTAATGAACTGAGCACTGTTTCGAGTCTGAATGGATAGACGAACTCATCTTTCAGTCATTTGACCGACCATGTTGACACTTCATTGTGAGAAATCGGGGGTGTGGCGTGAGAGAATTGAGCCAAGAATGACCTGATTGCATGAGAGTTGGCAGCCCTTTCTTCAAGATCGTACGTCAATATGGCGGCGTTCTATTTATAGTGACGTAGATGGCATCGATGAATCGTACCAGAAGATTTGGAAGAAAATTGTTGTACACGAGCCAAACGGTTGACTGGATTGTTGATTGCTCTCTCCCGCTCACCTTCTCCTCACAATCATGACGTACATCCATAGACAGTAAAAGGAATGGACACAGTGTCTGTGTCCGAAATCTCCACTCAAACCACTACTCCCTACAACTTATGTAGGGGGTAGGGAGTAAGCACTATGTAGTGAGCTCACCAGCATAATAGGAACACTACTCGATCGTCTCTCAGCGCCGTTGATTATGTCATTGCTAACAATTTATACATGTCTGACAAAATTGTAAAACTACTACATATCATAAGTTAAACGAGACAGAACATAACTTACATTTGTTCGACAAATTTGTACTGTCGCGCTGCTCCCCTTGTCGTCCGTCCGCCATTTTTTACGATCAGCGCAATGCATGATGGTATGTGGGGCTTGTGTTAGTGACCATCGGTTGTACACTACTTTTCAAAATGCATTCTGGGATTCATTGAGTGGCCTATATAGGGTATAATAATCATCACTACACATTCGGACAGCACTACAAAATGGCGAGCTCACTATATAGAGAGTAGTGGGAGATTTCGGACACAGCCAGTGACCCCAAACTTCAACGGAGAAAAGTGAAGTTTATTTAGAAACACTTACTTTCTGATTGCAAGCGAACTGCGCAGGCTCAAACTGAGCTTGACGACGTAGAGCAACCTGTCTCACAGTTGTAAGTCTTCTAGTAGATATGCCAAGAGGAATCTGAATCATTCCCCTGAATCAGTCCATATGAGCAGCAGCAGGAGCAACTTTACAACTCTCTATGGGCTTCTCCCTTGATTTTATACCTCCACGTCCCCGCGATTGTGCACAAGCTTCTACTCCTGTGTGACAGAGTTGTGTGTTATGACGCAATCCTTAGCCTATTTTTACAAAAACTGCTTCTACGGGGCCATAATGTAAGATACAAGGTAATGGAGCCTTTTATACATTGTCGTGTTTCTTTAGAAATAAATAATGGACAAATGGAGTCTTTAAACGCCACAGATGCAATAGCGGAGTGGCAATCGGGGGAGTCGGGAGTTTTCCCGGTGGGCCGGTAGTAGTGCTTCGAGGCCGCGAGGGCCGGTTTGATAAAATGTATTTATTGGAAGTTCGCCATGTGCAATTGGAGACCCAAGCTAAGGGAAGAAAACATTTATTTTTTTATTTTTTAACATTTTCTATAACGGAGCATATATTTGCACTAAGTGCCTCCTGTCTTTACAGCAAAACGACGCCCGTCTTGAAACATCTTCAGTGGCGCAGGTCGTAGGGCGTGAAGTGCTTGAAAGTAGCTTTTGATGCGCTGAACGAGAGCTCGAATCCGCCTTTTGCCGAACTCTCTCTTCTCCCTTTTCCCAACACATATGTAAAGATGTAAAATGTCAAACCTAACATTAAGATCTCTAGCGTTATATTTTGCCAACGAACTAAAATTGAAACCATGATATGGCGTTGCGCCATTATAATAACTGACATTAGAATAGCATCCAGTTTGTGCTGCGTGATACTTTGCTCACGCGATCATCTGGTGTTTTCTCCTAAATAAAAGCTCAAGGGTTTATTTCTTGCAAGTGAAGAAATTAGGACAAAAGTATATTAATTTTCCTATATTAGTGTAATTTAGGTTAAAATATACTTTTGAAATACTGATTTTCATTTACATAGTACATTTATAGGCTAAATGGATTTTACAGTACGTCATAGGAATAATTATAAATCATTATTACATTATTATAATAAATGTTTGGCATCCAAAAACACCATTGATAATGTAATGCAGACTGAGACTCTCGTAACTAAAAAGATGTTTGAGCCCTCTTTATTGTCCTGGTACAAATTAATACTTTTTCTTTGTTCAACGAGCAGTTCGTGGGTTGAAGCTCTTAAAATGTCCAAAATTTTCTTGCGCCCCCGAACCCCCCTAGAGGCACAGACCACCCAACATAGTTTTAGAAATTACAATGGGAAAGAATGACCATTTATGAACTTTACTCCAGCATAGTACAACAAAGTTCCTTTTAAATCAATAAAACTGTAAATGCTATCGGCTATTAAAATCGTGGTCTACGAAATTTCCTGGTCGATTTTTTGGTCCCAGTCCGCCCCTGCACAGATGTAAAGTTACACACAGTCAAAGTGACGCCAAAATAAATTGGAGTCAATGGAATGCTAACAGCAGGATAAGGCTTGTTAGCTAATGGCGGCCCCCGGGAAGACTTCAGTTTCCGGCTGGTGGATTTCCCGCTTGTGTAAATCCACAGCTGGATCAATGAGTACAGAAGCACTATGAATACAATGACCTCCAATTGAAGTGTCACAAAATTCTGAAATTATCGTGTCAGAATGGGATTTATTTTTCATTATTGATCGTACAAAGGTCAAAATTATTGTACAAATACAATAATTATCGTACGTCTGGCAACACTGGGTGAAAAACACATATATCCAGTAGCCAGAAACGCCCACCTCTTTTAGCCTCTTAAAGAAACCTCACTCTTACAATAGTCAGTCATTACATTCCACTAATGTTTTAAAATATATACAGTGGTCAAAGTGGGATTTGGCAGGTGGGGGAACCCTCAAATTTTGTGTAAGTGCAATAGGGGAAAATGATTCCGTGGGAAAACATATTGAGTATCGTGGTATAGCAATACTTTTTGGGTCAAGAATGTCGCTGTGGCACCAAGTATCACTTAGTTACTTGATATTTTAATTGTTTTATTTTTGGCCCAACTACACTGATATCATGATGGTACTTTGTTAAAAATTGCTCAACACTGGGACAAAAATTGAGCCCCGACACTGAAGCCATTCCAGTCCACATTTACCCCTTTTTCACCAAAAAAAGAGCTGGTTCGGAACTGGTGCTGGTTCAAAGTTGGTTCGGAGTTGGTTCAACTTGCGAACCCGTTCAGAACCTGTTTGTTTTTCCACTGACTAGAGCGCCCAGGGAACGATGCCGTTACGTCACTGTGTACGTCGCCATACGTCTTAGCTTGAAACGCTTGCAAGTACAACATTAGCCTACTTTGGGATTAGGCTTTAAAAGGCTTTAAAAACAATTGAAATATGCAAGTCTTTTAATCTTTTCGTTTGATATGTAATCTTTTCTGATAAGTTATGTACCCCTTTCTTGTGTCTTTTTTTCTATATTGTGACAGTTTTCTTCTTTGCTTAATGTCTTCAATAAAAACATTCAAAAATAGAAACGCTTGTGTTAACTTCAAGCATAACAATTACAAAGGCGGACTCCATCGTGTTTCTGCAAATATTTCTCTTGGCTTTGCGATCATTTATAATGGTCAGAAAAGATGTTTAGAACACATTTAAACCCGGCCCAGCCCCCGACGTAAGCATGACGTGGTAAAAGAACGGTTCTAGTCAAGCAAAGAGTTGGTGCCGCTTTGGAACCAGTTCTCCTGGCCGAGAACCGGTTCTTTGGCTGTCGATACACAAAGAACTGGTTCGCGTGCAGGCACCGGCTCCGAACCGGCTCTCAAAATGCTTTGGTGGAAAAGGGGCTATTATCAGCCCCAACCCCAGCCCCAGCCATGTGCATTATCCGCCCCATGCAGCCCCCGCCATGTGCATTATCAGCCCCAGCCCCAAATATGTGCATTAAAATGTGAGGTATTTAAGGTGGTTCAGGGGCCCCGAGAAAATTTTGATATCTCTGACCTACATATGTGCAATTTAAGACTTTTGAAGGCCAAAAAAGGACAATAAATAGTTTTAAAACCATGTCAGTTGGCATTGTATTTTATCAGTACCTGCTCTCTCCTTATCAAACCTACATCTTTGCTTTTCTCTCAGTCTCCCCTTATACTGCCCTTCTTCTTCCCCTCCTAAAACTGTTATCGTGCTCATTTTCGTCTGTGTCACTGAAGAAAGTATAGGCTTAACTGATGAATATATGTTTTAAGAATCATTATCTACAAGTTAATTTACTCAAGGCTAACAGGTCAGTATATTGCCACCTTCTACAAGCTTAGGAATTTGAAAAGTAATTTTAAACAATACAAATTATAGCTAGGCCTATGTTTAACGCAGCAGGTTGGCAGACGTTCTGTCTTGCGCTGTGCAATTAATGCACATGTCTTTGTCTGGGGCTGATAATGCACATGTCTGGGGCTGATAATGTAGGCTGGAAGGGCTTCAGTGACAGGGCTCAATTTTTGTCCCAGTGTTAAGCAATTTTAACATAGTATCATCATGATATCAGTGTAGATGGGCCAAAATAAAACCATTAAAATATTAAGTAAATGAGTGACTCTTGATCCAAAAAGTATTGCTATACCACAATACTCAATATGTTGTCTCATATATATATAAAGTATTGGTAAATATATTGATTAGTAGTCTATTAGTTAATGCAGTAACTACTGTTAAGAAAAGAGACATTGTAAAGAGCTAGTAAATAAAGAAGTCTAAAAATGTACTTCTTTTCTAAGTTTTTACAGTGGCGTTCACTTTTTATCATCAGTCTTAATGAAAACAATACAATCATGAATAAAAACACGTTTTTTCTGTCCCGCATTTCACGTGCGTAGCCTATGCGCTCAGCATCACACATGCTGTTTATCGAAACTTGAAACTGTTTGAGATATAGGCTATAGCTGCCTACCTTTGTCCACACACCAGGGATGAAAGAATGGAGCAGGAATAGTTTACTCCTTCTTTCTGTTGTGCGTTTGCTGTTTTGTCCAAGACAATCAAACATTTTGTGTTACAATGTACCTAACGTTACAGAGTTAACTTCATTAGAGAAGTAGATATGCTCGGAATGAAGAGAATAGCTAGGATTAAAAAGCCTTAGGAATATATCACATTCCCACTAGGTTTAGTCTGACTCTCATGGAAACGCAAACGAAACTTCTAAAGAATAAAAACAACGTTTTTAACCCCGTGATTGTTTAGGTTTCTAGCTCTATATAATAAACTATTGGCGTATGTTAAAAAAAATCACATAGTTTCAGCATGGATGGACAGTTTCAAATGCATCTGAGGTCCTGCAAGCAGAAACACGGAGTTACAAAACGCAGAAAAAAAATCAGTGTACCAACCTGCACCCCGCAGAACGATCCACAACCAGAGAAAACACGGCAGCATTCCTGATGTTGATTACTTTAATCCAGTCAGTCGTGTAAACAGGTCTGGTTTAATAGTGATGGAACGAACGACAGCAGAGAGAACTTTTCAAAGAGATGCAAATAAACCCAACGACGTTGTAGGAATGCAATTTTCTGGACTGAATCCCTCTTCTCGAGCGGAGCAATCCGTACAGCGGTTTGTAAAGTCACCTGCGTGAGCTTTAGCGCCTCCCAATGGCAAACAAACAATGGAATTATACTAGTCTCAAACTCAATTCCCGGAGGGCTACAGCTCTGCACAGTTTAGCTCCAACTCACACCTGACCTGTGAGGAAGTTTCTAGTAATCCTGAAGACCTTGATTAGCTCAATGGATCTGGATCAGGTGTGTTTGATTAGGGTTGGAGCAAAAATGTGCAGAGCTGTGCCAGTGGCCCTCCAGGAATTGAGTTTGAGATCACTACAAATGTCTGAAATTATGGATAGTTATAAACATTTATTTTGTATTTCACTTTTCATACATGGAATGCAGCCCAAAGTGCTTCACGAGCATAAAAACAAAAAGCCTAAGAATAGCATTTCAAACAATATCAATAAAATATTGGAAAATAACTAGGCTATAACAGGTTCACAGTGTGAAATAAAGAAATTAATACCGTTTCACCAACGTCAATGCAAAAACACTCAAAAACAATTAAGAGAATCAAAATAAAATAATAAAAACAGATCGATAAACAACTTTAAAAAGATATTAACCCACCCTTTTCAAATACTTGTCTAAATGTATAAGTTTCTAAGGCCACAGAGAGAGCGAGAGAGAGACCGTTTGCCCACCATCTCTCTCTCTGTGTGTGTGTGTGTGTGTGTGTGTGTGCGCGCGCGCGCGCGCGCGCGCGATAAACACTGTGGTATCAAACGTTCACACATGTTCTAATTTTTTTTATTTTTATTATTATTATTCTATGTGAATAAATTCCAAGCTTTTGGGAATGTATATGGTTTAGTCAGTCAGTCACATGACTGTCGTGTCGACAGCGTATAGAGTATTTGCTATTTATTTCAGGAAAGGTCCAGGAGCCGGACCCGAACTTTCGACCGCGCTTATTGTCCAACGAGGCGTGGTGCGAATCTAGGATTTTAATTTTAGGGGAATCACCCCCTAATGAGTGTATGATTTAAAAAAGGTAACACTTAGGGTCCGATTCTCACTGTTAAGTAGTTGCTTAACAACCATGTTACTTGGATATCGGCTGTTTATTAGTAGATATAAAGGCAGGGTTTTATAATTGATTAGTTAGGGGGTTCGGGGCTATAACATTTTAAGATGTTTTGTAGACAAAAAAAAAAAGAAGCTTTAAAACCATTTTTATCTCATCTCTATCTTTTTATCTGGCCCTGTCTCTTCTGAGCTCTGAGTGATATAAGCTTTTTATTTTTGTCTGTGAAGAAAGCAGGGTCAACGATTTTTTTTTAATCATTTTCTCAGATGTTACATTAGCCTACCAAAGGCTACCAGGAAAGCTGGGTAAAAAAGTTTATTAAATTCATTCACAATACACACATTCATTATTGATGGTATGCCTAACAGGGCCACGGGGCTTTATAATTACTGAGGTCCTAAATTGATCTTTTAAAGGGATAATTCACTTTGAAATTAATAATTTGAAATGTTTTAGCTTACCTCAAGGGCATCCAAGATGTAGGTGTCTTTGTTTCAACAGCATTTTCAATTTTGACATTTTTTTGGTCAAACCATTGTTGTCTGTATGGGGATCTCCTAAAAGAGCATGCACAGAGAAGTCCAAATTAAACATGATTTAATGACTCGTACACAATGATGGCCTACGACCCGGAACGAGCAGTTTGTGTGAGAAAACGAGAAGTATTTATATAGTTTTTACCTCTTGTTAACAGCCGTCGAACTGATCTGATTCTGAATCAGATGTTCAACCGAACCGAACCGTCTACAAAGCTACGCCGGAAGTGACCTCTCTCGCGCGTCTATGTCACGCATTGTTTACACGGAGATTTCGGAAGTTTTACCTTTCACTAAACATATTTAGATATACGGGAAATCGTAATTGAAGACGATTTCGATATATCTAAATATGTTTAGTGAAAGGTAAAACTTCCGAAATTTCCGTGTAAACAATGCGTGACGAGAGATCACTTCCGGCGTAGCTTTGAAGACGGTTCAGTCTGATTCAGTGATCTGATTCAGATCAGTTCAACGGCTGTTAACAAGGGGTAGGTAAAAACGATATAAATACTGTTTGTTTTCTCACAACAACCGCTCGTTTCATGTCTTAGGCCATCAATGTGTACTTACATTTACGAGTCATTAAATCATGTTTAATTTGGACTTCTCTGTGCATGCTCTTTTAGGAGATCCCCATAGACCAGGGGCTCGTTCTTCGTACGTTGCTTAAAACATCCGAGATCAAATGAGACATCTAAGATGATATCATCGTGCTAATCATGATCCGGCTAATTGGGTTCTTCGAACACACCTGTTGTTTATGATTAGTATCGCTGGATTGAGTTATCTGAGATAACTGCGCGTTCTCGCGTTGGTTAAAAAGGGGACATGTATCGATAGCAGAACCAGTGATCAGCAACGCTGCTATTGGCTGTTCAGCATGGCCAAAGAACACGCCCATTTTTCTCCAAGCAGAGCAAGCGCTTTTAATGCAAGGTTATGCCGAATTTCAGTGTTTAATTAAAACGCCAGGGAACACCTCAAAGTGTGCAAAAGCCAGGAGAGAGTGCTGGCAAAACTAGAAGACAAATTAAATGCGTTTGTGGTGGCCATGTTAGATGTTTTAATAACTTATTATTATTTTATTTTTATTTTCATAATTTCATAATTACTTTGTTCAATGTAATGTCGAGTCACCACACTATAATAATGGACATGGTGAAAGTGAAGTACAAAAATATTCTACTTAATGGGAATTTTAGGCCTTATAGGCCTACTAGTCTCTTTTAAAAAGCCACTGTTAAATAAATGATTGTCTGTTTATAAAAAGCAAACAGGAGAAATGCTGAGAAAAAATAATAATAATGATGCTCCTGACCCTGGCAGAAGAGCTGACCCTTGGGTTGAATGTGAATTGCCCTGTGAAGGGCATCCCTGGGTTCAGTTCTTCCAGAGCCACATCAGGGACCAGTAGCAGCAACACCTTCATTACTGGGAAATGAGATTTAAATTATCTTTGTACACTGTGAAATAATTTGTTGCTGCATTAAATGAAGTAGACCAATAATCCAAATTGGCTGGTTTAGTCATTTCAACTGTTAAATCTTGAGTAATGATAAATTGCTTTGTCTTGTGAAAGTAAAAACTGATAAACTTATGTTAATGTAAAAAATATTTTGCCATGAGTTATCAATCACATTGCACTGGAGAGTGAAGAAAACTTCTCAGATGACTGTCCTTTGGAGGAAGTACTTTAATTTAATTGATGGCTTTAATTGATTTCTACTTGTGCCTATGCCATTATTTCTGACAAGAGTCCACATGTAGTACAGAAAGGCCTACAGAAGAGTCTGCACACAGCAGTGATACAGGGGTGGGCAGTGTAGACAACTTTTGCTTTTTATTTGTTGCATTTGTTCCCTATATGAGTCTTCAGCAGAAAATAGAGTATTTTGAACAAAAATCAGGGGGAGAAACAGAACTTGACTAAGAAAAAATTGCACTAGAAATAGAGTTGCTTCAAAATAAACTTCAGAGTAAAATCACACAGAGTACTATTACTGACCTTGCATAATATCTTTTAAAAAGATTACTGAATAACTGGCTTTTCTTTACAAAAAACTATTGAAATAAAACTCTAAGCAAACAGAGTTTTGCAAATTTGTCTTGTCTTTTATTTTAGGCTTAATTAAACATTTTTTTTCTTTTTCTGATGTTGGCAGTGTTGTGTAATATGGCACATGCAATGTCACAGGCCCTGTCAGGTGCAACCCTCAGGGTTTTTAGACATTGAAATCTTCCCTTTAGTTGGCCAAAGCTCATGTCATTGTGTGCCCTTGTCCTAGAGCTGCATTGTAACTGGTCTGGGGTTTGGGTCAGGGAATGGGGTCATAAAACACCTGTCTCCATGCAGGATCCTGTTGTAATCACCTGTTTAATGGAAAAATGCAGTTCTCAGCATAAGTGTATGTAATACCGTGAGTTTGATATTTATAATTTTCCTTACCATGTTCAAATAATGTTCATAAATGTGAATCTCTTAAAATTTTTGAGTCATGCACAGATCCTGGCCATTTTGCTTTCACACTGATTTGTGATATAGAACATGGTCACACACCATCTAAAAGATTTTACTCAGTCAAATGCCTTTTAAAAAAAGTGATATAATATTCCAAATCTGGAATATTAAAAATTGTAATAGTAATTTGGCTGCACTGTATAAGCCCCCTTTCTGCTCACAAAATCCCTTCATTGAGGCCTTGATGGGAACATGTGTGTAGTCTACAGTGTATGGCACCAATCACGTAAGTTAAGCCTAAGGGACTGTAAGTCATAATGATTATCTTCATTAAAAATTATAATATACCCTAAGTTGGCAAAAAAAAAAAAAAAAAAAAAAAAACTAAGAACACTACTTTGTGAATGGCACGACAGAAAGCTTATCAAGTTCTCCGCATCTCCAATAGTGTAAAGGAAGCCACTCGCAAATAATTTTAGGGCAATGCAAACATTTTGTGCTGTTGTTGAAGCCCGATATCGAATCGAACATTAATGTGCATTTCCAACAAAAATAATAATGTATTTAAACGACACCCTCACGACGATCGTTTCACGAGAAAACAAAAATAAATCTCAGAAATTAGGCTACACTATCGCGCTGCGCTGAAGGACTTCCGTATCAGCCGCGATCTAATCCTGTTTACATGAAATAAGCCTGCTCGCGAGCAGGTTCAAGCTGACGGACCTGTTGCTATGACAGCAAGTCCAGGATGAGCGTCGAAGAACCAAACGATCCAAGATCATGGCAAATCGCCAACAATCAAATCCAGCTAACTGAGTTAGCGACGTACGAAGAACGAGCCCCTGCATTATATGACTGACAAACAACAGTTTGACCTAAAAAAGTAAAAATTGAAAATGCTGTGGAAACAAAGACACCTACATCTTGGATGCCCTTGAGGTAAGCTAAAACATATCAAATTAATTTCAAAGTGAATTATCCCTTTAAGGGGGTTTGGGGACTCCTGAGAAAATTGTGCATTAAGATGTTCGTGACCAAAAAAAAAAAAAAGGATAAGAAACAGCTTTACAAACAAACTAGTAGGCAGGCAGTTGTCAATACCTGCACTCTCATCTCCATCACTCTTGGTCTCTATCCTGCCGTCTCTTCCTCTCCTAAACCTGAGCATTTTTTAATTTCCTGAAGGCTAAAAGTTTTATCTTTAATATTGTGTCTAATCGTTGGGTCAGCTAAAGCAGTTTGACCACGAAGAGAAAAGGTTTGTTTCTCATTGGATTTGTCATCTATAAAGGTTAAAGAATTAGCCCTGGTTAATTGATTCCCCTCACAAACCAAAATGGTTGCCGTCAGCCTAACAGAAAATGAACTTCAATTGGTTTTGCCCACAGTGTGCAGCTGCATAATACATTTCAGATGTGAAGTTTAGAGAAAGCAGGTAAATGCTGGCCATGACCAAACACTAAAATGAGGAACACCAACCAATTTTCCAATGGCTTATCCCCGGCCTAAATGAAGCACCCCAAACATGTGTAAGCAACTTCTTGTCAACCAAATTTAAAATCAAACACATTAGACTAACTTTTGGGGTTTATTTATAAAAAGTAAAGCTAAAACTTGTTAAACGCACTGAAATGTAAGTGACAACTTTGAGACATTCAATTATCTTTAGCAAGACAAACATTCTGAAAACAAGTTACACAACTACAATAAATCCATATAAAATCATTTATTAGGATACAAAAATGCATGTATAAAAAGAGTAACAAGACCACTTAAAATACATTAAAAATGACTCATTCACCAAACATTACACAAAATTGTATATATAAAAAAAGTACAGTAAATTTCCTCTTCAGTACAAAATGGCACCGAAAGCCTGTAACAGAGAAACAGATTGTACACAGTGAGTCTCACTGGAACATGACCTTTCAGACATTTTGCAGACTTGGACTCACTTAAAGACCACGGATGTGTACTCACGCATGCCAATTAGTTATTATAGAAAACAACATCCGTCTTCCAAACACGCATCACAAACACATTCATTATACAATACACAAGTCCCACAGAAACATTAGAGAACCAAAACTTTTGGTCCAATGAATTTGAACTTTTCCACGACAGTTCCAGTCAAAAGAAAACATGAAAGAACTTGCTATGGAATCAGAAACGGGATGTAACATGACATCAAGCTTTAGAGACGCAGCTGCAGTTCAACACTTTACATAAGACAAGTGACAGAAGTACAACTAGAAAGTAGCATACTATGGAAATGTCCTTGTCGGACTCTTTAAAACTAAAAAAGAAGGCCAGAACGTTTATCAGGATTCAGATATTTAGCTAAAAAAGCTATTTAATCTCAGTACCAAGATAACAAATCTCGAAAGGAAATTGAGGTTCAAAAGCTCTGAAGAATCCTTTTGATTATGCCAAGGAATGCAGTCATGTACAAGTTCAATCACAAATCAGTGCCACTTTATATTAGGTTTCTTTATCATGTTCTTATGGCAAAATAAATTATTAATATTAAATATGGTTGGGTACAATGCACTTGGTGTTCATGTTGTATTGAAACACTTGCTGGAACAAGTTTGGTGTTATGGTTCAGTGTGGGAGGATTAAAGGAACGTTCAAAAAAGTACACACAGATGCAGTGGTCTCTAGGGTTGGGTATCGAGAATCGAGTATCGATTGGAACCGAGACTAACTTTTTGTTTTTCCCGGAATCGTTCAAAAGTTAAAATTTCGATTCCTAGTTTCGATATTCACAGTCCGCCGAGCGGGAGAAGAAACCGTTGAACAACACCAACGAAGAAGCGTCTACCGGAAGTGTTGGCATAACCGCGCGAGTCGAACATGAGTACCTTACGTCGGCGATCCAAAGTGTGGCTTCACTTTTCTAAAAAATAACGAAATCTCGGCAAAATGCAAAATTTGTGACAAAAGGAGTATTTCCTTCAGAAAGGATTATTTCCTTCAGAAAGACCGTTGGTTAGCAAGGTTAGCTAAACTTTTTTGACCCTGCCTCTTAAAAGAATCGGAATCGAGAATCGTTAGGAACCGGAATCGAAACAAGGAATCGGAATCAGAATCGTTCAAATTCAAACGATACCCAACCCTAGTGGTCTCTATGCACGATCGCTTCCTTGTTCGTCACAGCACGCCCAGTTACATCCGGTGCTGCGTCAGAAGCGGGTTTTGCGTTAGCCGGGGATAGTGGCAAATTACACTTGCTGTTTACAAAAGCTTCCTGCGGTTAATGTGAATGATGTTAACACTGAGGGAGTTAGCCGTCACATAACAGTAAAAGAGAAGGGCTTTAAATTATACATTGAGCTACATCAACAACTTTGAGGGCGAGTATTTGCTCATATCGTGTAAAATCCGACTAGCGAATCAGTTTCTAAAATCGTTGTCTCAGTTTCTGAGAAAATTAATTTTATTCAAGTTTTGCCGCTATACACTTTGCCTGCAGAACGCGCTTGCGGAAGTAAAGAAGCTGGCTGAGATTCTTTCGGACATACGTCAGCAGGGTTCGTGCATAGAGCGTGTTACAGCAGGGTTATTGGAAACAAAGACACGCTTACAATGTACAAAAAGACAAGTTTGTCCTTTGCAAATCCATGTGACTGGAGATCAACAACATTTTTGTCTGTGTGTGAAAAATTTGTCATGTAAACACCCCTTAAACTCTTATAAACATTTGCTAATTGTTAAATATGTGATGCCATCAGGGAAAAACTGTCGGATGTCACGCTTGTACATTTTCAGCAAAGTCTAAAAATAGATTGAATATCAGTTTGTCAAATTCAGGTTTAATACGTTTTTCTATAACATCTTGTTTATCATCTCTGAATATATCTTGGGGAAAATTCACTAGATTAGTGCCAAAAAATGGCAAATTATAGTGGCAAGCTGAAAAGATGCGTCTTTCTCTTTAAGAAAATGTGGAGCGGGGGTGAGGGCCATTTAGTTCCAACACTACAAAGACAGTTTCACCTATCAAAATAAACCACATAGCAGAATAATGGACCCGCAAGTCCTGTGTAAACTACAACGGCACTGTTACGTCCTTAGGGACGGTTAGATTGTTTTCCTTCGAGGTTTGTGTTTTTCTTTTGTCTCTCTTCCTTACTTTCACTTTCACAGGTCGTCGCTGATTGGCTATAACACATGTCAATCAGCGTAATGAGCGGGTTTTGCCTGGGAGGCGGGATCTTCATCAGCCCGATGCGCGACACCTGGAGAAGCCCTACTTAAGACGCGTGCTAACGGCGGGAAGAGAGAGAGATTTTTGTGTTTGCTTTGAGAGACTTTGGTTTTGTTTTGAGATGTTTGTTTTTTTTGTTTTCTCTCCAGTTGATTTAGTTTTGTTAAGTGTTGCTTTATTTTGTCATGTTATGCTTACCTTTCGAGTTTTCCCTGAAACTTCACATTTGTGAGATTTTGAGTCTGTTAAGCAGCTTTGCAAGGCTGGATTAGTTGGGAAGGAGAAAAGGGAATAGGTAAGAATGTCACGTGACATACATTTTGCACACTTAGGTTTTCTGTGTGTCTATATTCACTAGGTTAGAGATTTGTGCCACCCCCTGTATTTTTGTTATTAGTTAGTGTAGTTAAGACACGGCGTCTAGGACGTTGAAGACTTTTTCTTTGTTCTTTTGTTTTAGTCTAGGTTTAGATTGGAGATGGTCTAGTTAGTATTGTTTATGTTACTTTCGTTTATTTGGCACAAATCCTGTTTTCCCTTTTTCCTTTTGCCCTTTTTCACATATTATGTTAACCAACTTATTTACTATTAAATTATTTTTCTTTATATCTCTGAGTGTCTCTCGTGTTTTCTCAACACATTAAGTGGTCTAAAGAGAGGTTTCATTGAACCGGTTCTGTGTTCCCCTTCTAAAATTCCCTAGATGGGAACGAGCCAAAGAAGGGTCGTAACAGGCACACAAGTTTATTTATTTTTATCCAGTATTATTGTAGTGTAAAGCAGAACAGAGTTTAAAGCTGCTCGCTTAAGACCTTGCCCGCCTCTCAATAGTCCAATTTCAAAACAGTTTTCACAGGATGAATTTTGAGTTTGTGAGCTTTCGAATGACACTTAATCTATGATAACTAAAATGTGATATGAAAAGGCAAAAAAAAAAAAAAAGTCAGTCGTCACGCTAGCATGACGTCCCAGTTAATGAAACTTGTTTCTCAATTTCATTTCTGAAAATCATGGAGATCAGCCAACTTCAGATAACCGTAACTTTTGTTACAGACAAACTATAACAGAAATAAAAAACGATTTGGAAAGGGCTTGAACCCAGCTTTAATATGATCACACAACCTGTAATATCAAATTTCACCATGTGGTGGGTTTTCCCAGATCGTGTCGCATACGTTGACAAACTAAAATTAAGTTACCTTGGCAATAACCTAAATTGCAAGTTAAGCACTAAAGTTAACAGGAAATCATTTATTTTTAATATAAGCACTATATGATAGAACACGCATACATTCTTTCCAATTATGAAATGTTAAAGGGTGTTTACACAACAAATGTTTCAATTTGACTGAGCACAAAACCAAACTTTTTAAAAAAGAAAAAAGAGCCAATTCCAAATAAGAGGAATCACAGAAATTAGTTACAGATGTAATTAGACACAGGTATGTTTAAAATATCAGTGTAAAACAGGTACACAATGTGCACTACAATGTACTATTAATCATTTGATAAGACCCAATATAAAGTGGAGCCACCAGATCCAATTATAAATTTGTGCACAATTAAGAAATGATATTTCTTGTATTTGCACATTTAACCCTAAAACTGTATTCTGGACAAATGTGGGCAAAACAGTTGAGATTTATTTTAAAAAAATATTTCCCTTGATATGAGCGGTACAAGACATGGCTACTTTTCATAAGTTTGTCTCCTGAACACACAATTTGACCCAATTCTACGATGTTAAGTGGGTGAAAAACTCCTTAATCTTGTATTTGGGTCAAAAACGGGCACCCATAGAAATGAATGGAAAAAAAACTTAGAGGTTTAAGCTTTAAGAACTTATTGGAATGATATTTTAATGTAGTTAAAAAATAAGCATAATTTACATTACAAAACAAACAAACAAACAAAAAAACACCATAAATGGATAGACAAAACTTCAATCGAAGACAGTGATAACATTTATAATAAATAAAAATTAGGATCACACCTGAGCCCTCTGTGCCCACATTTGTCCACAATTACAGGATTAAGGGCTATAAAGTGAATACGGTTTGAGGGTTAAACAACTGCTTGCTGAAAACTCATTAAATATGTACACACACACTTCACCTGTAGCAGCTGCCTAGTAGACCCAGTCTGGAGAGAAGCTCTCGCCATCAGTCACTGAGCAACACAAGAGAAAAGTTAGTACACACAACCTCACAAAAAGACAAGTCCAGCTCTACACAAATATCTAATACTTGTAAAATTTGAGGTCTTTTTTTGTCTATTTTGTACAGCTTCAAGAAAACTTTTAATAACAATGTAATTTTGACAAAACTAGAATCTATTTGTTTTTAACACAAGATTTGCATATAAAATAACACTATGCTTGTTTTGAGAAAGTTGAATGTTTTATGTTGTTATCCAGGTTTAGGAATATTGACTTTTGAATTTGTAAACAACGCAATTTGAATTTGCAAATGATTGTGTACAAATGAGTGAATGAACAGTTGTGCTAAGAGAGAAGTTTAGGGTTGATATTACCTTTTTGAAGCTTGCATTACACTTTACGCCATCTTTCCCAATTTTGTCGTTTAAGCCGGCGAACATTTGAATCATCTTCACAGTCAAAACTTTGACCCTGGGCTACGAAAGCCTTTGCCTTGAGTGATCTGGTTGGACAATACATCTCATGCCGTTTCTTTTGCTTTTTTTTTTGTTGTTTTGGACGCAAAGTGAGCACCAAACATCTAAATTGTTTTGTGCATGTATACTTTACCTTTTAAAAAGGGGAATCTATCTGTGCTTTTAGAGGTGACTCTGCAGGTCTTACCTCAAGATCCTTTTCAATAGAAGACAAACATGTAGAGTCTGTGACATCAGAGGGATTTAGTGACTGATGCGAGGTTGCAACAGGGTTATCGCTTTTAAAACAGGTATAAACACATTAAAATTCCAGGATTGTGTATAAATCATTGTTAATGATGAATAGTTTGACTATTTTCTGTTAAAGAGGTCATACCCACTTGTTTTTGCACCAAAACAGGCAGACACTTCATCGAAGTTGTCTTACCGAATCGAGTTAATTCATTTACTTGAAAGTTTTGAGTTCTGAGTGTTTTCATTGTACAACGGCCATCAAAAGCATGAACTGATTTTAAAAGGCATGACCCCTTTAAATTATTCAAAAATAAACTCAAATTAGCTTGTTGGAGGACCAAGGCAACAGATTTTGGAAATATTTGTCTTTAATGTTAATTGTCAATTGTTCCTGTACAAGACATAAGGTGCAGCTTTTTTCCCGATCTACTTGACACAAATAACTCCGCTAATTGCAGGCTATTTATCAACGGTTTATACACAATATATTTTGAACATCAAAACAAGTTTTCCATCTAAATATTGTGATGTTATAAAAAGCATGCAGAATTTTGACAACAGTTGACAGTTTTATATAGGATGACTATTACAACTTTAATAAGTCAAAAACAAACGTTTTGTAGGCTGTAAAAGAAAACTATGCTTTATTGACAAACTGATAGGGACACATTTCCGACATATTTAGTTCCCTAGTTAGGCAATGCACACAACTTTGCTAATATTACGCAAACTGCAAAACTAAACATCAAAAAAACAAGTCTAATATTTGGATATTGTACGTACAAAGGTTTGAGAGGGCTGTACTTTTACCTGTCTAGAAGTAAACTTGAACCTTTGGGATATCGTTTTGCTCAATGAATTAACAAAAGGAATCAGCGAATTTTGAATGTTTTCACGAGACTTAACAATAAATAGCCTCAAACCAAATGGAATTTGTTCATTTGAAAACTAAGTAACATGTTGGTTTGTACAGGAACTTGTTTTTAAGAGCATCCCTCAATTTTTTTTTTTGTTGCTATGCCTAACAAAAAGCGCGTTTGGAATAAATCTAAGTGATATTAACAGGCAATTTTCTCTTTTTTTAGCAAGTCACTTTACACATGGACATCAGCTAATTAGCATTCAGGTATCCATTTTTCAGAGAAGAAACACTTAACCATTAAAAGAAAAGAAATAAAAGTAAAAACAAATAGCACAGCATAAATCGCAAATCTAAAACGTGTCATGTTGAACTTATAAATGGTCATCGTCCTACGTAAAGAGTAGATTCATATTAAAAAGGGAGTGTCAACCAAAAACAAGATACAAAAAACAACTAGAATTACTTTGGGTGGGTTACAAGAGGTTTACGAGGGGAGGCGGTTGCCCAAACAACTGCAGTGACGGAAAGCTCTCAGTATCTGACATACGGGTGTTCCCGAAAGGACTTGCCCTGCCGGGCAGGAGGTGCCTTTCCCCCAGCACCACCCCAAGCGGCGCCTTCCCAGTCGTCTTCTGCTAAACACACAAATAAACATTAAACATGGATATTCACTCAAGGATAAGTGCTTCATGTACTTTTCCTTGCATTAGGCACTTGGCTGTTGTAGCTTAAGCATGCTAAACATCTAACATAAGAGCCGTTTTATACATTGCACAATCGAGAACATGTCTTACTGTAAGACTCGTAAGTCTCCTGTGCCTCACCGTGACCGTAGTCATAATACTCTGTGTCTCTGTGGAAGGAAAAAAAGGAATAATTAATAAACAAGCCATTTTTACTTAGTCTTAATCTTAAATCATGGTAGGACTTGGGAATGTGGCTGGCCATTAAGTTAAAGCATTTCATTGAGTCAAATTGACTTTTTTAGAACCATTTTGACTTAAAACTTTGGAAATTAATCAAAAAGGAAGAATCTCAAATCTAAAGAAACAGATGGTGAGGAACAGGCACTCACGGCTGTGGTGCAGGTTGACTGTAGTAGCTCTCATATCCTTCATAGGCAGCCTCTGGATATGGTTCTTCATAGGCCTGAGAAAGCATAGGAGACAATGGAGATGTCAAACATATAAAGACTCGCAAAGCCTTTTAAGTTACAAATTACTGGCGCAATCCAACAGAATGGTTAATATGTAATTTGTTCCCATGTTGCTAAAGCTGATTTTTTCAGCATCATTACTGCAGTCTTCAGATCTTTCAGAAATCATTTATATGCTGATTTGATGCTTACTAAAAATGTCATCAATATTGAAAATATGGTTTGCACAAAAATATTCAACAGAATAACATTCAAAAGTACAGCATTTATTAAAATTGGTAAGAAAAATTAACTTAAAGCTACACTGTGTGATTTTTACCCCCATCTAGCGGTGAAAAGGTATATGACCATCCAGTGAATATTAGTTTCTGTTCCTCTCAATACCGATTTCGTTTTAACTCCTACAGTGGCCAATGTAGTCCAAGATTAACATCCCTTACAGTTCGACCTCGTCCATGAGCGTTAACTCAAACAAACACGAAAGGCGAAGCTCGAATTAACGGGTATGTCCCTCTTTGGCTAATGTACTTTCAAGATGGAGGGGCAACATTAGAACCCCTTACCCGTATGTACAGTAGTTTCAATGGCATATTATACACTCACGAGAATACTTTATTACTTGAACGAAAGTAAATATACATTAATGAGCACATATTTTTGAAAGAACCAAGTATTTTAAGCTAAGAATAAACTAAAATAGTAGCTTTAAGGGCAAGGATGCATTTATATTACAATAACTACCCCAAACTTTGAAATGGCAACGAATATAAACAGGAGCAACTGCTGGTGTTGAGGATATACTCACATATTCCCCGTAAGCTTCAGTTTTGACCGAGTGCTGTTGGTGGGAGAGAGCAGTTGCTGGCGTCATCCTCTGAGCCTGTGCTGGTGGTCTTGATCGAGAGGCACCTGCTCCTCTGGTTGGTGTGGAGGGTGGAGGACCACCCCGTCCGGCGGGGGCTCCTCGTGCTGCAGCTCCGCGCCCTGGACCTCCTCTTGGAGCTCCTCCACGCGGCGCTCCACGAGGGGGCATACCGCGACCCCTACGAGAAAGTGCATTACATATACACTCCAAACACTTACGACTGTTCAGATCATTAAAAACAATGACTCCGTATAAAAAAAATATAGCCTCTGTTTGCTACATATAGTGATTCTCACCGTGGTGGGCCACCGCGACCTCTTCCAGGAGGACCGTGACCTCTGCCGTGGCCAGACATGTCCTGGGAGCCATTCAAAAACCCTGGATCCATGAAAGCATCCGGATGCATCTCATCAATACCATCCACCTGACAAAAAAGGATAAATCAGATTGAACAATTAATTTTATTGAGGGAAAACCGATTTAAACAGAAATGCTTAAAGCCTAAACTTAACTACCAAATCAGTGAATGCCGTATACTGTTGCTAAACTGCAGGCTTAAGAGTTAAAACAGCATTAAGCCACAAAAGAGACAATATTCTCGAAGCAGCTTTGCGCGTACGCCCCTCAGTGTCATTCGTTGGGTTCAAAAACACTACGAAATGTACAAATGCCGGCTTGGAGAGCATTTACTAAACAATCGGTTCTGTCTGAAATGAACAAACAGTTGTGAATTAGGTTGCATGTGTAACAGCATATTAAATCTGTGCAGTCGTTCTTAAAGTGACAGCAGTCTGTTTCAATGTTGATAAAAAAAACAAATCACTCACTACTCTTTAGTAGACTTACGATTAATCTATATTAAATTCACAGTGAAGACTATGCAGTGGGTTTTACTTAGTTGATAGACTTTTCCCCCACAGGAATGCTATATTTAAGCTCCAAGCTGTTCCTACTCGCCTTTAAGAGAGGGAATGGGATGCTGCACATAGCTTAGTTGTCAATTAATGCTCTCATCTCTTAATTTATTCTTAAAAATGTCTTTTTAATAGCTAAATAGGCCCCACCATTAAAGGGACATGATTAACGAAGCCCTCCATTATTCATGTAGTATTCTTTATTTTGGTGATCGTTATCAGCGAATACAACTTCTAGTGACCGGCTCATGCCTAGATAATAAATAAAAATGGGATGTAAAAGCCTCATTTGGCCTGTATTTAGACTTACAGGCATTAGGAACTTCTTAACCTCATCCATGGCATGTGCCATACGCAGGTAACAATCGGGAATGGGAGCAAAAACTTCGATGTGCACGTGCAGCTCCATGGCCAAGTGTGCATACTTCGGATCACCACCCTTCCTCAGCTCCTCTTCCTGAAAGGTTTCACAATTTAAGCTTTAATAACCAGGTCATTTAACAGTAAACTCATTAGCAGAGCAAAGACTTCATTACCTTGTTTTTATCCCTCATGGATCCTTTGCCAAGCACTGAGATCTTTGCCCCGGTGTCTTCCTGCAGACGTTTGATGGTGCTGCCCTGCGGCCCCAGAATCTTTCCCACGAAATTAAACTGACAGGAGAAATGAGAAAATATTAGTTAAATGTACAACAAGTCCTTGCATTGAAGAGAACTCGACGGCGCATGACTTACCCGAGGATACTGCTTTACGGGAATGAGCACTCGCTCTTTCACCCTCACATTCTTGGCAGTGAACAGATCCAGGTATGTCTCAGACTCTTTTTTTGGCTCACCCTTCTGAACCCGCTCAATCTCTGCAAGAGAAAACACAATCAGCTCACTGCAAAATCAAGTGGTTCGATTTTGCATTGCCACATCAACCCAAGAAGTTATAAACATTCTTCAAATTCAACTAGAAACGAATTGAGAACTGTTGTATAAACTGATTTAAGTGTGTAATCACTAACAGGTTGCAGTTTTTGTAATAAAAAGTTAAAATACCATAACTTTCAATTTTTTTCCCACAGATCTCAGGTTAAAGAAAGTACTAGAAGAACTTTGCTTGTTAAAGAACCGAATTAAGCAGAAACTCAAGATCCACTTTCCTAGAGATTTGCTCAAGGTCTCCAGGATTACTAGTAAGATACAGGCGGATGTTGATCAGAGCTGAACTCTACAGGAAAGAGGATCTTGAGGACAGAGTTGAGAACCTCAGTTTTATACCATTAAAGTCACTGAAGCTGCAGTGTTGTCATGTGGAACCAGTTCTTGTCAGGCTGGACCAAATCACAATGGTTTGTGATGATGGAAATATTAATTTAATTGAATAATAAAAAAGGACATTGATTTGTATGACCGTTGATCTTTGTAGTTAATGGATTTAAATAAATTAATGCAGGCCCTCCAATCAGGATTTTGCTTTCTTGAATGAACCATAACCTGTTTTCTATGTAATGTGTGAAAGACAACAAACCTAAAATTGTATTGCATCCAACATGTTACAAACAAATTACATTAATGCAAATTCTAAATTAAATTACACAATGAGGGGTTACATGAAAATTTGATAAAAAGGGTCACTTTACATTATCTTAAATTATATATTCCAACATAAGAGTCTTGCACACAATAGAATCTTTAGAAATCCATGAAGACTCTTAAAAATCAAAATCTCAAAAATAAAAAAAGGTACACTTTTAATATTATTAAATTGAGCAAGTTTATAATTTACTGGGTAGGAAATCTACAATTTAATAGACTTTAAAAACTATATATTAGATGAATAGCTTAAACAAGACATTCACATTCTATCACTAAACTTATTTCCAAAACACACAAGCAAGTCGAGAAATAAATATTTGGCCAAAGATTTAAGCTACATTTAGACATTTGTTCAACAAATAGACGCAAACGAGAGCAATTCATTTAATTCATAACAAAAGTCCAGCCTAGCATTTCTATTCGAGAAGTTTCACTCAGAAATATGCAATATAGATGAAAATGTGACTTTAAAGTATAAAAAAAGGTGAGGATAAAAAAAAACACAATCCACATTTCTTTGTCTGCAATCTTGGGGTTCTTTGGAGGAATTATGGGATAGCTCTTTTTCACAAAGGAAACACGTGATGCTGCCCTAAAGTGATGCATTGAAAACCACCTTTTCAACCTCATTGAACCCATTCTCTACAATTGGCCTAAATGCACTATAAATTCAGGTCGGCAGAAATGGTTATTTCCCAAACTCAACTTTAAACGCAATTTAAAAAAAATAAATCCCCCGCCATAGAGCATTGCGTTGGAAAACACGATGCGGCCTACCGGAGCAAAACCCCGCCTCTGGCCTACAAACACGCATTTCACCGACGCACGTCAAACTCTCTCCGGTGAGTATAGATTAAATAACCACCCTTCAAACATCTCGAGGACAAATATTAAACATTTTATAGTTGATCTGCGTAAATTGTTTAATGGTGGATAGAGACGCACTGACCTGCACCCAGGAGTTTCATCGCGTGCGTAAACGATGAGTCCAGGCTGTCCTTCTCCGCCAGTAACTCCGGCAGATATTTACTGTCCCCGCTGCTGCTCTTCCTCTTGTTATTAGCATCCATGTTGATCACGGTTTTCGCGGAGAAATCAGGCGAAGTCAGAACTGATGGAGAAAGCGCGTGCTGAAGCTTATCTACGCTCTGAACAAAGGAAGCAGCGGCAGCAAATGGCGCGGGTGGAAGTGACATCAGGAGGCGAAATCTGGCGAAATCTGCTTCCGTTTTACAGCCAGGGGGAGGGGCAACTACCGATAGCAAACGACTGTGATTGGACGGTCCCGATCAGCGCTGAGAAAAGTATAAGGTTTCACGGATAGAGATTAGTTTTTAGGCCCATCGTGAGCCTAACTTTATTATAAATTAAAACGTGATTATGCTTTATAAGATTAATAAGGATGTGAATTTTTGCGTTTTCTGTAATTATAACATTAACACATCTCTTCTTCTCTTGTAGTGTAACCCAGACCTTCTGGGATGCTTTCCAGTAACGTTACTGGTTCATGTACGTTAACAAATGAATACGTGCAGTTTGGACTTCAAACAGAACAACTGAGTTTGCAGTGAATAATCTGATTTTAATGTCAAAATAATTCATACACGAATGTCGATTCCTTAAAACATCCCCTGTCTTTAATGCTTTTCTGTATAAACAATCCCTAAAATGTTGCACACACAAACCCACCCCCAATTTCTCATATATTTCATACACAAATGTCGATTTCTTAAAACACCCCATCTTTAATGCCTTTCTAAATGATATAATTATGTCTAAACAATCCCTGAAATGTAGCAAAACAAAAAAAACCTATTTTTTCATGAATACTTATGCAAACTCATTCCCAAGCATCTACTGCTGAGTTTCTTGTCTCTTTTCCCTTTATTTAACGTTGTACATTGTTTTTGTTGTTGTTGTTTTACAATGTTGTACTTTATGTTCAATTCATGTTGTAAGATTGACTGAATATGATCGCAATGTGCCTTGTTGTATGTTTGATATATGAATCTATAATAAAACAAATATGCCTTGTAAGAGGTGTAAAACATCATATCATGCCCATTGCTTTCGACTTTGTTTTTAAAATGTTTAATTTGGCTTTTTCACTTATGACATAAGGAACATTATTTGATTAATTTGTTACTTCTGTTAACAAAATTTAGTATATAATAAACCACTATTTCATAATAACCACATTAAGTCCTAAATATTTTATAATCAGTTCAATTCTATAAAGACAATTCAGAAAAGACTATGTTTTATACTCTTGGTGATGTTTATAGATGGACATTAGAAGTGCAAAGATCGAGTAGATGTAGAATGGAGGTTGATGCTGATGGGGCAGATTGTTTTTAGCATGTAAATGTGAAGACTGGAGACAAAAGAATATTGATTAGGTCATATTGTTGTGTTTCACACAGGGTAAGAATGTGAATGCGAGCAGGGCGAAGAGAAAGAAACAAATGGTGCCGTTTGCAGCATGTCTGCCATATAGGACAATGGATGAATTGGGTGCTTGGGAATGGGAGGAGTCTGCTTTATCTCCTGAATTTAGTCTTAGGAAATGATCTAGATTCATACTAGATCATGCTGAATTTAATCTCATTGTGCTTCAAAGCCTATATGTTTTACTGACTTTGTTTCCCAAAGGTTACATTAGTAAAAAAGTTGCAATTACGGTATATATTCAGAGTTTATTAAAATGAAAATATAATATACAATTAGAAAATGTAAAAAAAAAAAAAAAAAAAAAAAAAACATTTGTAAAAAGACTTTACATTTACATCTCAAGTAATGTGTCTTAAAGATGTTTGGAAATCTGTATTGAAAAACATGACAAAAATACTAGAGAATGATCTATCTATCTATCTATCTATCTATCTATCTATCTATCTATCTATCTATCTATCTATCTATCTATCTATCTATCATTATTTAATGCCATGACTTTATGAATTTAAGACTTTCTGCCTCTTTTAAACCAGTTTAATTGTTTTACGCACACAAAAATGTTAAGCCTTTAAGATTTGCAAATTTCAATTGTATAGTAAAATTCCATCAAATTGATTTAAATAATCCTTACATATTATACATTCTACGAATTAAGTAAAAAAAGGCACAGCAAAATTCAGTTTACTAATTATATTATATGAACCCACACTAATTAAAAAGACAAAAATATTTGTATTGTACATTGTCCTTAATTTAAATTCATGTGATATTTTAATGATACTCTGAATGTCAGTTTTCTAATAAATAGCTATAATATCCCATTTTATACATATGAATCTATTAAATTAACTTATTTGTTTGATTTATGTTATATTGACAGTATTGATGGTCCTTAGAACTGGTTTAAAAAAAGGGGTGTTGTCACCCATTACATGTTCAAGAGTTTTGAAGAGTATGTAATGTAAGCATGCAAATTGGCCTCATACATAAGAGTTTCAGTGGAAATCCATTCACGTCATTTGAAAGATGTCATCATTGAATGCATTTTGTGCCAAAGCAATGATAATCATAGTTAAACCCACATATGTAAAGTCCATGTGTCAGTAAGTAAAAGTCCTGCCATTTATTTATTCCACCCATGAACTCAGAGAGTTGATTTCAGGAATTAGTTCTCTCTCCTGGCTGAAAAACTGTGCCAATTAGCAAATCCAGGCGAGTTTTACTTTCTGAACCAGAACATCACACCTCTGCATATACTGATGTTGTGCTCACTGTGTGAAGAGTTTTGAAAAAGTAACCCAAGTATTGTGAAATGTGTCATAGCAAAAAATGTCTGAAGCACTCCAGACCGAACCACACCAGTTACATCACTAAACACCAGGGAATCATGGCACTTTTTTTTTTATTTATATTTAGAGTCCACGTCTTAAATGTACATCATAATTATTACACCACATTGAATGATTTCATTTCATTTTTGTTCTCTTGAAAAGCTCTGGAAAACCTTTCCAAGTCCAACTCCAGCTTATTTAAGAATCTTTACACAAAGCAAGAAACTGCGAGAAGCACAGCAGAACTTCAAGCACCTGTGAGCGATATACTATACATGGATTTAATCGTAGCATTGATAATTAAATAATCAGTGTTTGATTTTGTTCATACATTAAGCAAAGACAAAGACCGATGTTCCCACCCTGATCAATGCAAGCGTTCGACCAGCGGTTTAAAAGATTGGTAGTTAACAGCACAGTGATGTAGTTAGGGAGTGACGCTTTGGCTTAGAGTACACTTATAAATAATGATGCATGACAATTCTGAGAACAAATCTCCCACACACACACACACACACACACTTTAGTTTCATGAAATTGACTTGACCAAGCTTGAAGGTGAAGTGAGTAAATTCTGCCCGATTGAACAGTATTGCAAAAAATCCCTAGATTTTGAACACTTTCAGAAGTTTGACTGTGCAAAACTTGATGCTAAGGCATTGCTGGCCGGTGCCAAGTTGTTTCTATAGGGTTGTTAAACAGCTCTAAGTGTCTTTTTACATGTTGCTAAGACGTATAGATGTTTACTGGTCCGTGCACATATAATATAATTGGAGTCCATTCTTCAAAAGCAAATCTAGCTGATTTTTTTTTGTGGGTGTTTTATTATCTGGAAGGTGAAAATTGCAATTTGATCACTTTAAATTGATCTAAAATCTAATTGATCAGTAAGAAAACATACTTTCCTTAACAAGTTGGACAATTTAATATTCCAACACAAACTTTGATGTGCATTACATGCTGTTTAACAGACCTTAGTACGGGTAGCGCCATATTTCATTGTTTGACAGGAATGAAAACGATGTATTGAATTGTTGTTTAACATACGAAAAGTCAGACTAAGAAAAGTTATATTCATAGTCTGATCTGCTCATCACTGTTAGAATGATTGAGATGGCCAATCAAATCAAAGAAGGCGGGGTTTGCCGTCCACTGAAGACGAGTGAGAAATCAAACACAATGCTATTAGCTTTAATGGTGAGAGTGTATGGTAAGATGCAAGTAGTTAATCATATAATATTTGAGAATTGTTTCACGACAGAAATGTTAAAACGCCCCACAGTAATATCCAGTGATGCAAACTTCAAGTTTTGGCGTTTCGAAATAAAACATGGTATCATGTACGTTATTCATGCACAACTGAAAGTGACGAGACCAGAAACATTTCACGTTTTCAACATTAGTGATACGATATTTAAAATAATAATTTGCAAACAGGTTTAATTGATTAGTTCACGCCTACAAATATTTAATTAATCCTTTAAATCTCCTTTAATCATTTAATGAACTGAAATAAAAAGACCACAAGAAAAAAAAAGGTCCCCCGAAAAGTACAAGGCATGGTTACGGCCTTTTTAAATTTCGGTGGCTTACACAAAAAGATTTCGGTTTCGTTTTGTACCGAAGTGAGACAGAAATTACAACCTTTTCCTTTTTAAAAATTAACTTCGAGATCTAACTATGCAGGCTTGGGGATTTAATAAGAACGAGCACAGAATCACTCACTGATATAAATACTCATCTGACCTGATTATTTCCTTGTTAGGTATTTCAACACCAAAAAAGAGGTAATTCACTCCCCATTACGTGCCGACTTGCACGAACATTTTTCCACATCTTTTAATTGTGAGGCATTTCTCACTGCAAAAAATGTCATTTAATGGAAGTGAAGGAAATTCTCACTGCATTAAATGTCATTTAATGGGTGTGAAGGAAAGTTTATTACGCAAAACCTCAAAAACTCATTTCTTTATTTACAGAAGCATCAGATTTGGCCTTTTACGAGGTTGATGAAAAGCATCCATCAATCCCCATCTGGAAAGTTATTTCCAACCGCTGGAATAAATTTCATTTGAATACACGAGAGAAAAGGCGCAGTGACTTGAGAACAGCGAAGGCACCAGGACACGCCAACCCAAGAGTGACAGACGATTGGAACTAAAGTAACGCAATTATGTTTATCAAGCACGAAACGTCCCACAGAAAGAAGAAGAATCGGGGGCATGTCTTATCTATATTGATGTGCATCGTCTCCACTCAAGAGTTCAGAACACGTTTGGTCTTTAGTGAAGGAAACGGATGCTCATCTTTTGTTCGACGTCCACTTTTTCCAACACCTGAGGAACAAAAAGAGGCATTTTAAAAGAAATGATCCTGTATTGCTTACTATCTCCCTTGAAACAAACACACACAAAAAAAACTCTCCCTGTAAGTGGGCCACACATGCTTTGAATTCGAACCCGTTTCCAGGAATTACCTTGGTGAACTCATTAAATGAGATGCACATGTCCCCATTAGTGTCCGCCTCCTGGATGGTTCTGTCTGCAATGCTTCCAAGTTGCTCATCAGAAATATTCACTCCCACCATCATTCTCAGCACCTGGGGGGGAAAAAGTTTGAGTCTTATTTGGTTTTATATTGTTATGCGGTGTCCTCTAGAGGCTGAAATGCAGACTGCAATTCTCTCTGCATTTCTTTTTTTTTTCAAATGGCTAATTTCAAGATGAATATGATTTGATGTGATCTCCTGAGGTTTAAAAAAAAGACCATCTACTGAGACAGTTTGAAAATTTTGGAAGTGAAATATGAAAGGTGAATATGGATTATTGCATTTTTAATAATGAAAATGTGTTTGAAATGTTTTAATTGAAATATTCACAGCTTAAATATTCAACCATGTTGAATTTCAGCCCATAAAAATGCAAGCCTGAAAAAATACAATGGATTAAAATGCAAGCATGGTTAACGCAATGCATTTTTTTTTTTAATTGGTGCAATTCAACATGCTTTTTGTTTCAAAACATTTGACATAATTTTACTTCCATGGTCTTTGTTTCCGCAGTAGTTTCAATTTTGATATTTTTAGGTCAAACCGTTATGTCTGTCAGTCATATAATGGAGGTCTATGGTCACCACCTCAAAGAGCATGCACAGAGAAGTCCAAATTAAACATGATTTAATGACTCGTAAATGTAAGTACACATTGATGGCCTAAGACACGAAACGAGCGGTTTGTGTGAGAAAACGAAGGGTGAGGGCGCTTTTGTCTGCGCAGGCGCCTGCATGCTCTTTGAGATGGACCCCATAGACCTCCATTATATGACAAAATTTGAAAATACTGCGGAAACAAAGACACCTACATCTTGGATGCCCTTGAGGTAAGCTAAAACATCAAAAATTAATTTCAAAGTGAACTATCCCTTTAATCAACTAACTTTCCTGTCTGGTTTGTTTGTCGGACAAAATGGAGGATTCGGCGTTATGATCGTCTGTCAATCAAATGAAACTCCCGGCGGAGTGTGAATTCTAATGGTCTGAGAGTGGATAGTTATGATAAACTATGCAACCAAATAAACTAGCCAAAAAAATTCTAATAAAATATAGTGAAGTTATAAAAATTAAAATGATTTAAATAAATTAATGAATGAATAAATATTCCCTGAAACAGAAAGCACTTGATGCAAAACCGATGCGCTTGTGGAAGATTACACATGCTAATGAAATTAAGAAGCATTTTGTAGCTAAATTAACATTAAAGTGTTCATTGATTGCACTTTTCTATGCAAAATATAACAGAAGATAAAATAACAAACATTTATATCGTTTTTTCTCAAAATCTCCTTTTCATCTTTTGATAGTAAAATAAAATATTTAATATATAATATTTAAAATATTTAATATAAAATATAGTAAAGGAAAATATAAAAGATAATAAAATATTTCCCAGAAGTCCGCTCAATTGCTCCTGAATGAAATCCAGCTGGAATGACTAAGAGTTTTCCCTGTCTAACAGAGCGTCTTTCACGAATACGAATAGCTGGTTTCAGGTGGCAAGGGCGTGTGAGTCAGAGCTTCATTGTTCAGACGGTACAGAACGATCTTTTGTGTCGAGTGCAGAGGCTTTCTGTTTCACGATTCTCTTACCTGCAGCAGCTCGTCTCTAGAAATCTTGTCATCTCTGTCGAGGTCATATAACCGGAAAGCGACTGTGGAGATAGAAGAGAAAATCGATAGAATTAAGCTTTAAACCGCAACACTATGGTCATGAACACACTGCAAGAGCTGGTGGCAGAGAACGTCTTTCCTGAGCTGAAATAAAGAGTAGCTGTGAACTAAAGCAGGTTTCACACAATCATTCAAAACAGTAATTGGGTTTAAGATCAGGATCAGTTCAAGCCCTTCGGTTTCTTTCGGGAAATGGCGTTTTGCCTGCTTATAATAGCTTTGAAGATACTGAAATAAGACTGATTGTACAGGATTGAATTTCTGTTTTCTAACCCTAATTTTAATGCGTCTTATATTCAAGTTGTATATTAAGCATCTAAAAGGGCATTAGATGATCATTCCTTATGTTGTGACTTTTTAAACCTTACAACAAAAATAGCGTTCGAGATTTATTTTTGTGAATCGGTTAAAACTGGCCATTGCAATGAATTTATTCTGCCATCTGATTCTGCTATTTGTGCAGTATTTCACTCAAAGCATTTAATAAAATGTTCACGGAGGCCCTGCAAAATTATAAATATGGAGGCAAATTTATATATACACTAAAGTTCTTCTCATTTTTTTTTATCTCATGCTCCCAAGACTGAATTTATTTGATTAAAAAAATTCAGTAACATTGGTAAATATTGTGAAATATTATTACAATTTCAAATAACGGTTTTCTATTTTAGTATATTTTAAAATGTAATTTTATTCCTGTGATGCAAAGCTGAATTTTCAGCAGCATTACTCTAGTCTTTAGTGTTACAAAAGATTTTAACTTTTCTGATTATTATAAACTTTTTAAATTATTATCACATAGGTGTGCTGCTTAATATTTTTGTGGAAACCCTGATACTTTATTTTCAGGAATATTCGATGAATGAACAGTTCAATACAACAGTATTTATTTAAAATATATATTTTTTGTAACATAAACATAATTTAAAATGATTTAGATTGTGAGCTATAGAAATGCTCCCACGATTAAAGACATTTACAAGAAATGACTTGCCTGCTATGAAACAGACACCACAGTGGGACGGAGAAATACAAGGAATGTTTAAGTGCAGACGTTGCGATCACTGTGAGAATGTAATCCAAATTATTTATAGATGTTTGGATGAAGAAAATGTAAACAATTACATAATTTATTAATTTTAAAAGTACATGTGAGATTTATAGGCTTCAATGTTCTTGTAATTGTTTTTATATGGGTCAGACTAAGCATCCACTCTTAGAGAGAAAAGGTTCTATATAGAACCTTAAAAGGTTCCTCAGTGCTACGTATTTGGAACCCTTAAAGGTTCTATACACTCTAAAAAAAAGGGTTCCTCTGGGTTCTATATAGAACCCTGGGGTTCCATACTTGGCCAATAGAGCCTTTTAAAAAAAAAAAAAAAAAATGGTTCTATATAGAACCATTTTGGAGTTCCATATATGAAGCGGGGGATGGAACCATTTCTGGTTCTAAATAGAACCATTTCTTCTAAGAGTGTAGACTGTAGTCTATATATATATGAAAAGAAGCACCAAAAAGCACCTTGTGGGATTACTTCACAAGGTCCTTCCAGCAAGATGCTTTCTCTGATCGATATGAGAGATGTTTGTGTTGTGAACTTACAGAGGAGTTTGTTGGTCCTGCTGTTGAGCGGCTCTCCAGGTGTCAGGACCTTGTTCTTCTCATTGTCCTCCACAGGACGGAAGTGAGCCAGAGTCCTCATGAAGCCTCTGAAGTTCACCTGATCCTCACTGAGACACATGAGAGGGAGAAGACACAACTTTAAAACAACTGCAACTGATATCTGAAGCCCTATAGGCCCAGACGTCGCTCCAGACAAGATCCCTGAAGCTATAAAAACTGTCGTCCTAATTTAGACACGCGCTTTACAATGTTTTTTACAGACATAACCACAAGAAAGTTTCTTCATGCTTCAAGAAATTTGAGTCCACAGTAAGAATCCAACACTCGAAACCAAATAAACCATGAAGAAACCAACAACCCATGTGACACCACCCACATGCTGTGTGTTTTGAGAGAGTAATGACACAGTTTGAAGTTGTTACTAAACATGTCGTATCATACAGTAACATAATCTCAGCCAAAAACTCACACAAACACTGATAAACGTACAGTATATATGGAAACTATATCCTCTGAGAAATGTAGACGAATGTGATGAAACTGGTCAAGAATTTCCCCCAAAGCCAAATGAGAGAAACAAATTATATATTAACTTTCGTTTCTTTAAAGTATCCTTAAAAACGTTGGTTTCCACAAAAATATTACGTAGAATACTAAAGACTGGAGTGATAATGCTGAAAATTCAGCTTTGTATCACTGTAATAAATAACATGTCAAAATATATTCAAATAGAAAGCAGTTATTTTAAATTGCAATAATATAGTATTACAGTCTTTACTGTATTTTTGATCAAATAAACGCAGCCTTGGTGAACATGAGACTTCTTTAAAAAACATCTTACCCCAAATCTTTGGACAGAAGTTTAATATTACCCATTTTATCTTTCTTTTCCACTTACTTATGCTTTGTTGTTTTCTTTAACTTATATAGATTGTTGTTCTTTGTACAAGCATAAAAAATACTGTACACTAAACTAGTTTAATAATAGATCTAATATTTCAAATGTCTTCTGAGATGTTACTCACCCCTCTGGGAAGAAGGCATTAATTATCCGATCACCGAGAGGATTTATTGCCAACTCGGGAATCCTCTGGAAGTCTTCTCGGCTGAGATGGGGGGAGAGGGGGAGAGGGGGAGAGGGGGAGAGAGAGAGAGAGAGAGAGAGAGAGAGAGAGAGAGAGAGAGAGAGAGAGCGAGAGAGAGAGAGAGAGAGAGAGAGATGTTATTCAGTGCCTGAGCTGTAAAGAGAACCTGAAAACCATACTTGACTAAAACTACAGATACCTTACAAAAATTACAAGTCACCAGTTTCAGTACAACTTGAGTACTGTACTTGAATAAGATCATGTTCTTACTTTTTTTTATAGTTTAAGTAATTTCTTGCTCAAAATGACATCAGAAGTGTAAAACTTTTGGTAAAAAAACAAACAAACAAAAAAAATCTGACCACCAACAGCAAATTTTAGACACCATCTTTATATTTGGGCTAATTTGTCACAGAATGGAACGTACAGGATTGTGGGATATCAAAAGCAGCAAAGGATACATTTATGATGCCTTCAAAAATCAATTTAGATGAAGGTATATCAGGAGACAGGAAGTGAAGCTATAATTGGATCTGGACGTGTCTTGGTGCGCACTTGGAATTCAGTTGTCCCTTCGGAGGACAGGCAGCATTTTTTTCTCTCGGATGTAGCAAAGAAATCGCATTACTCATTGCAAAAAATATTGGAGTAAATTACATGTACTTAAAACGATACTTAAAGGAGAACTCCGGCGCAAAACGAACCTTTGGTCCAATAACACATCGGTACCTAGTCGACCCTTCTCTGAGATTTGTTTTCATGATAATCGAATGTAAAGAGTTTTATCTCTAAAAACTGTTTAGTGTATAATGCTAGTATATGGGGGCATATAATAAGTAAAAAGAAATCGCTAGTTAACACCACTAATGAGGCTCAAAATAACCCCACACTAACACAGTAACATAATGAGGGTCCCTACATGCAAAACGAAGCATTGAGAACGAAGCATTGATCGATTTCTTTTTACTTATTATATGCCCCCATATACTAGCATTATATGCTAAACAGTTTTTAGAGATAAAACTCTTTACATTCGATTATCATGAAAACAAATCTCAGAGAACGGTCGACTAGATACCAATGTGTTATTAGACCAAAGGTTCGCTGGAGATCTCCTTTACATACATTAAAGCGTTAGTTCACCCAAAAATGAAAATTATTTTATTAATGACTCTCCCTCATGTCATCCCAAGCCCGTAAGACCTCCGTTCATCTTCCTCCACGTTCATCTTCAAACAACTTTATTAAATACAATATTTAATAAAGTTGTTGTTTTTCATTTTTGGGTGAACTAACCCTTTTAACCAATCACATTTATTCAAACACTTCACACCACTGTTGTGTGTAAATACGTTTCGGATGAGTTCCAGGTTTTGTAAACGAGTCTGTGTAACGTTACTGTATTAAGAAAACGTTTTCCAGTAATTAAATAACATGAGAAACCATCCTTTTTTTAATCATTAAAATGTTCTTGGGAAAAACGTCCTTACCTGAATACACAAAACCAAACAAATTTGTTATAAAAAAGACTGTTTAAGTATTTCTTTCCAGGTGAAGAGTAAATCTGCTGAAACATTTGATATGGCGTGATCTTTTCAGGCTTGTTTCTTTGAGCCAACGAGTATTATTCGGCATGGACACGTCTCTGTGCTCTTGAGTTGACATTGGACAAAGTAATGTGTATAAAGCTGTGCTTCTCAGGACAGCCCAACCCTGATTCTGTGAAAATGGGACTCGTTAAAAGGATACTTTGACGACTATCCTTTTATTGTTCATCTAGTAAAGGCTTATACGAGTAATTATAACGCGATTACGGTGCAGACAGCGTAATTCGATACGTAATCCCATTACAATACAATGATGAAAAAAGAGTTTAGTAACAGATTATTTCGGGGAGTAACCTTCTCGTGCATAAGGAAAGCAGTGCTGGTGACCTCCACACACACACACAGGACACACACATTGCCGCCCGGATTTCAGAGGCTATTTATTGTTCCAACACAAGAGTCCGTGTCTCTAATCTCAGTCTGAAGGATGTTTGGGGTGACAACAAATACAGCAGGTCATCATCAACACCGTTACGTGCAGCATTCGGGATTTTTTTTACTAACCATATCGCTGAGGATGTTTGTTGAAGTAACCATCATTTTAAACCACAAAGGATGTTGTCATCAAAAACAAACAATTATAACGAGAACACAACCTGTGACTTCAGCATATTTGGCCAACAGAATGAGTTTCGTTTCATAAGTCATGTCTCAAAAATCATTCAAATCTTGTTTTCAAAGTTGAATTTGGCTTATTATACAACACTGTTCAAAAAGGTTGGGGCTCTCTTTCATGCTCAGCATTTATTTGATCACAAATACAGTAATATTGTGAAATATTATTACAATTTAGAATAACTGTTGTCTATTTGAATATATTTTAAAATGTCATTATTACTGTGAAACAAAGCTGAATTTTATTCCAGTTTTCAGAGTCACTTGATCCTTCAGAAATATTTATCATTATCAATAACATTTATCATTATCAATGTTGAAAACAGCTGTGCTGCTTAAAATTTTGTTGAAACGGGAATACAATTTTTCAGGATCCTTTGGTGGATAGAAAGTAAAAAATAGCATTATAAATGCCTTTACTGACACTTCTAAACAATTTATCCTTACTGAATAAAAGTACGCATTTCTTCCAAGAAAAAAAAATTTTATTTAATCAGATTATTATTGTGTACAAGTTACACTTTAACCCTCTGGTGGCAGTCAGACTGATTATTTATTTTAAATAAATGAATGTACTATATTTTAGTTTGATTTTAGGGGATTTTATGGTACTAAATTCAATTTATGGAATAGTCAAAAAAAGTTTATTATTATGAAAAATGCATAAAAAATACTATTTTTAAATTTTATACAAAATATATATTTTCCAAAGCATGTTTTACTTAAAAAATGTGAGAAATTTAAAGCCATAAATCTAAACAAGCTGTGTTCCAAAGTTGAGGTTGATCTCACAAAAAAAATGTGCTTTTCAGTAAGATTTTGTTTGTGCGCAGTACCAAACATTTCCACTAGGTAAAATTCCCACTTCCCATTCGTTTCCAATGCGCCCCTTTCTGACCGTGACATTTTTCAGGACCATTTAACTTTTTTAAAATCATATCCATGATTTATTTATTTATTGGTTTATATAGCAGGTTCTCGAACCTTTACCAAGTTTTGTAAAATTCCGATGAAGTAAAAAATAAATATTTCCAGTCAAAAATGACCGAACCAGAGGGTTAATTAGAAACGGTTCGTTTTTAAGTAATGCACAACAATAAAACACGCTGCAATACTTGTGGACAATTTATGCTATAAATGTCCTTATCACTGCTATATTTACCAGAACACAACCAGCACCCCTATTCACAGCATGCCTTATATATTCTTCATACTTTCATTGATAATAATCATGGTGTGTACAGAGGTCACTCCAGTTGTAAGGACACACATAGGACATTATGGAAACGACAACGGCAATGTCACACAAGGAAATGCGTGCTTCATTCCTGTCCTTGAGCTCCCTCTTTTACAAGGAAAATATACAGTAAAAGCCATATTTTTAACAACGTAATAGGAAAAACTCTTTCCTAATAGTCAAAACTCAAACACTGAGCTAGACATTCCTTAACATATTAACTTACAGAGCCTGAGGTTGGAGTGAATGTTAAATTTAAAGCGAGTGTGCAGATATACTGTAACAGAGCTGCTTGTGTAACAGCTGCATCCTCACGGGACAAAGGTGTTGTAACATCACAGGGTTAAAGTTCATCATTACTCAACTCATGTCACTCATGTGTCTCGTACCTGAGCGCTCCGTTCTCTCCTTTATCGAGACTGTGAAAGCGGCTGTAGAGGCGAGTGATCTGACTGTGGGAGACTGTAACACACACACACACACAGATGAAGTCTGGTTAAGGACAGGGAACATTCAGGTCACAGATGTGATCATCAGATTGACAGTGCTGGTTTAAGGCTTATCTGAATGACTTAACATACTACGGATTTAGCAAACTAGACAACTTGAGATCAATCTAAACAGGGTTACAAGGTTTCTGTAGGATTTATGAATTAAATCTCTGATTTAAGACCTTTATTTGTATAAAAATAAAGAATTTTAAGACCCACAGAAACCCTGATATACATGAAAATGGCAAAGTATAGAGATTTTAACAGAGATTTTGTAATTTGCATATGTTTTGATTATATACACTGAAGTGAACTTTGGTTGTAGATTTGTTCAGCTACAAATGCTCGAAGGTTTTTATCTAACGAAACGATCGGTCATTTCAAAAATAAATACAAAAGTTTAAGTTTTATAAGCTCAAATGCTCGCCTTGCTCTGTTCTTTCATGCGCGTTCGTGACTCTCTTGTTTGAACTCGTTTTTCGAATCTTTTTTCGAATCACCTAGTTCATTCAACGAATGAAATGACTCGGAAAAAAAGATTTGTTCATTTTGATGAACGAGTTCGAACAGGAGAGTCACGAACGCGCACGAAAGAACAGAGCAAGGCGAGCATTTGTGCTTATAAAACTTAAACTTTTGTATTTATTTTTGAAATGACGGATCGTTTCGCTTGATAAGACCCTTATTCATCGTCTGGTGTCGTTTAAAGCCCTTGATTTGAACCTTGAACCGTTTGGTTCCCATTGAAGTCCATTATATGGAGAAAAATCCTGGGATGTTTTCATCAAAAACCTTAATTTCTTTTCGACTGAAGAAAGAAAGAACATGGACATCTTGGATGACATGGGGGTGAGTAAATCATCAGCATGTGTATTTTTTAAAAAGTGAACTAATGGTTTTGATTCCAGCTCTACACACTGATCATTATCTAAACCAACTTCATGAGGTTTAATGTATCCTGGACTCTTATTGGCTATGTTTCCTTCACTTCAAAATGAATACATTTAGCAAAAAAATAAATAAAGCAGCTTTGGAATGGTATATTCCTGGAAATCCCTACACAAAGAAACTGTTGCTCATCATTATTTTAACACAGTAAAGCCAATTTCCGACCACATCAGTGGAACATCTGCCACAACAATTCAGTCTTTGATCAACACACTAGAGTAAATAAAGTAAATGAACAAAGAACAATCCTACAATAAATTAAATCACACAGGATACAGCAGCACATGTTAAAACTCAGAACCAGTGTGAAATCCTGGATTCTTCCCAGTAGGCTTTGACACTAGAGCGGAAAATCCAACAAAAACAAGTAGGACACCACTGCATGTGGCTTTACAGGAATGTAGTGAAATCTGGGCTTACAAACACATAAAATAGGCCACATTCACACAAATATGGGCGATAGAAACAATAAAATATTAACAGCCATTTAAAACATTTAAAAAGCCTGCAGCCCCTTTGAGTTAGGTTTGTGCGCTCTGCAAAATAAAGACTAACATATAACCCATATAGCTCCGGTAAGGTATAAACCGTATCCTCAGACTATTTCTAGATCTTGTGGGGGTGTACGTCTCTCCCTGCGGTTCATCCGTGCCGAAGGCCAAAGCACTGAGACGGAAAAGGCTGCTTTTCCTGGTCGATCACACAGCATTTGGTAAACCTCTAATTACAGCTGTACAGGTGTAAACAGTGTCATTAAAATATAAATATTTGCATCAGTGTAATGCAGCAGATTACCAAAGCCTGATCCAGATATAACTTCATACGAATGTGGGAAAAATAGGACTGGCTGTTTAATCCAGAAGTGGTCTCAACGATCAACTTAGGCTTAAATTGCTTTCGGAAGACGCAGCCCTGATCTGCTCATTCCAGACTGTTGATGGACCCCATTGACTTTCATTGTAGGAAAAAAAAAATACTATGGAAGTCAATGGGGTCCAACTGTCTGGTTACTGACATTCTTCAAAATATCTTCCTTTTGTGTTCAGCAGAAGAAAAACTCATTCAGGTTTGTAACAACTTGAGGGTGGGTGAATTAATGATTTTGAATATGATCCCTTAAAGCATTTGCCTATTTAAAACCAAACAGAGACTTTTTTTTGTTTTTTACCAGCTACTGTGTACTGATATAAACACACCAGCAGTTTCAGAAAATGAGAGATAATTATCTGTTGCCCCTCAAGACACACACACCCCACTCATATCATGAAACACACACACAAACACACACACAGTCATCTGCCCCATTGAGGAGCAGGGGTCCCCTAGAGAGTTTATTTCAGTGCTTCTCAAACCTGCTCGTGAGACCTCAACTAAGAGGCTGAGTTGAATTAGGTTTGTCATACAGGTAGTTGAAGTATTACATGTTGTGAGCTTCTATTTAGATAAAATTACAATATTAGATAGGCTACTCCTATAGACGTTCTAGTTGTATCATAGTATAGTTAGTTAGTATAGCATAGTTCTATCATATCATAGTTATATCTAATTTAGCAAAGGTATAGCTAAAATGTTACACCACAGGAAAGGCACACTTCCTAAAAGTATGTTTACCCATTGACATATGGCACTGTATTACATCAATGCATGTGTCATCATCATAACCAACATCTTAAGCCAAGTCTATATAAGCAAAACACACTATTAACCCACACAAAACTAATACTCACATCCAGTTTCTTTCTTGATTTCTTCAATGTCCTCTTCTCTGAGTAGAGATGAAGCTCTGGAGCCCATGACTGCTGTTTCTCCTGAAGATCAGCTCGAGCTAACACGTGAAATTCACTCGTTATCTCTAAACACAGGGCTCTAGAAGGCTGTCAGATGAGCAGTCAGCCTCCGCAACTGTCTAACCGGAGAAATGACCCGCTTGCCTCGGATTTACAACGGGACTAGGCGCGATACAAACCAAATCCAGATGAAAAAATGAGGAGTTTTAAGAGGCTAAGCTAAAGGCAGGTCGGAGTGGATCTTCGTGACGTCAGCAAATGCCGTGCGCTGTAGCCACGCCTGTAGAATAACGCGTTTTGATTGGTCTGTGCGGTTGTCTGTCAAGTGGGCGGGATTTAAAGGGACAGGCGTGTGCAAAATAATTCCTAGAAATATAATAAAGCGGGTAGAGTGACAATGAAACGGGTATACCATGTCAGAAAATACAACATGCACAGCATGAGAACAGCACAAAAGAACCTTTAGAGTTATAAATAAACCCATCCAACCGACAAAACCATATACTTTAAAGACTAAAACATTCTAAACCGATTGTTTATTTCTTTATAATATAGTATTCCTTGTTGTGGTTTCAAATAAATTAGCTTTGGTTGTAAAAAATAAATCAAATAAAGTATTATTATTATATATAAATCAAAATCTAGCCTATTAAGTGGCATCAGAAATGCCCTAGACAAGCTCAGACAACAAAAAAGTATAGCTTGAGAGAAGAGAAAGAAAGAACATGCTGGAAACCAAGAGTTAAAATGTATTGCTCTGGAAAAGGCTTGGCCGTTGCCTTACAAGATGGATTGTTCATTATGCTGTTTTTATGCTTTATTGTTACAAAAAATACACATTTAAATACACTTTATTTTAATTTGTCCCTCTTGTATACCTTCTGAGTTATAGGAATAAACTGGCCTTATTATAGGGTTAGGGTTTGGTTTAGGGTTAGTTGCATGTAATTAGGCCTAATTTATAGTTATTACTATAGTAAATAAATGTAGTGTGTAACAAAAACACATTAAATAAAGTGTTACCGCAAATGGCATACCCGCTGACACATACAAAATATAAATATAACTCACATACAGAGTTTTATAAAGCTCTCATATTATGTTTGCAATTATATTATGTTCCCATAATTGTTTGTAATAAGGTAATAAGGTTTGTAATAAATTGTTTGTAATAATTAAAAACATAATTGTATACAAATCTCTTGGCAAAATAGCGCCTCCTGGAGGAATGACAGCGTTATGTGTTTGCGTGACAATGCTGCCATCTACTGCATGAGGACAGTAAGGAGTAGTTCACTTTTGAAAAAACTTTTGCTGATAATTTACTCACCCCCATGTCATCCAAGATGTCCATGTATTTCTTTCTTCAGTCGAAAAGAAATTAAGGTTTTTGATGAAAATTTGATGAGGATTTTTTCGCCATAAAAAGGCACTTTACTGGTAACCAAACGGTAAGGTCCAAAAGACATTTTCAGTGCAAACAGCAAACTGTTGAAAGGGCTTTAAACGATTCCAGACAACGAATAACGGTCTTATCAAGCGAAACGATCGCTCATTATAAAAAAAATAATAACAAAGTTTAAAAGTTTTATAAGCTCAAATGGTCGCCTTGCTCTGTTCTGTGATCCGCGTTCGTGACTCTCCTGTTCGAACTCGTTCATCAAAATGAACAAATCTTTTTTTCGTGTCATTTGGTTCGTTCAACAAACGAAATGAACGAGTTGACTCGGGAAAAGATTCATTCATTTTGATGACTTCAAAGATTACCAAAAATTAATAAATGTAATTAAAAATGCTTAAAAATCGAATAGCCTAATAAATCAAAGTCTCAAAACAACGGCTCAAATGATGAATCAAATGGTCAAATTATAAAATAATATTCAAACTTTCAAAATGGCTGAAAAATCGCTCAAATGCAATTTAATTTCCTCATTCGTGGAAGCATGAACTGTTGCAAACACACAAAAGGAGATATTTTGAAGAATGTTGATAACCAAACAGTTGATGGACCCCGCCATTGACTTCCATGGGCCCATCAACTGTTTGGTTACCCACAAAAACTATATTTTTTGTGTTCAGCAGAAGGAAAAATATCAGACAGGTTTGGAACAACTTGAGAGTGAGTAAATGATGACAACATTTTAATTTTTGGGTGAACTATCACTTTAACAAAGGCTAATGTAAAAAAAAAAAAAAAAATAGCTGATAGGCTGATGGCTCATTAGTTCACGTTAACTGATGAACTAGCCTAACTAAATGACCTTATTGTAAAGTGTTACCGTGCAGGAATACAAAAAGCTCAGAGAGGGTTTAGTTTGGATGATTCCAAATAGGCCTAATGAACTCGTACTGGGACAGGTGGCTTTCCATTCCTTAAAATAAACATATTTTAGGCTCAATAAAAGAGCAAATGTCTGCTCCTGCCAAGAAATATTCTGAGTTGAGAGGTTGCATGACTTGTAATACAAAGCTTACCGTATTCAACCCTCGGCTGGAGCCTGAGTTCCCCCCGGCAGACACACTCGCTCGCACGCAGCTCACGCGGGACAGCCCGCCAGGACACGCGGGTGTTGTTCTTGGACGTCTGGAGGGCAAGAGCGTTTCTCCAGCCCTGTAAATCCACAGATGCTCTAATGGGTTCCAGCAACTTTATCTGTGCGAGATCTTCCGTTCCGACCGAGAGCCCGTGACTGACGTGAAGCCTACAGTGGGTTCGGGAAAGCGGATATCTTCTGTGTGTGAGTGTATTATGGCACTTTTACAGAACGGGAGTTGTGTGTGAATAGAGATATTTGCGACATGATACTTTCTCCTCACAAACAGTCAGTCAATATGGATGGAAACTCTTCTGGAGTTCTGAAGAGCTCTGTTGAAGCAGGTGAAGCAAGAGAGACGCTGTCGTTTCCAGTTAAGTCAAATGCTTCAATATATTGACATTCATTTCAGAATTTAAAGATACAGGCTATTCTTGTCCTGTGTTGCACGTCATTTCTAACCACACCGTGGTGTTTTATTCAGTGAAATAGAAGAGAAACGTTTAATGTGGCCCTTAAAACACCACAAAATATAATAAAAGTCCATATTAGCCTACTCTAGCTCATTCCAAGTAAAAGTTGATGTTCACATAAGATTTCCCCTCTCATAGCTTTCGAATCCTGGTTATGGATACATGTTCACAGACATTTCATATCAGTGATGTCAAATTAGGCACAAATAAAGTCTACATTTATAATTAAACACAAGCATGAATGACGTTTAAGAGTTTTTATTGTACTTTTTTGCTCTTTTTCGAGCAACAACTTTGCACTTTGTGGAAAAGGACCGCAAAAGATGTACATACTGAAGTACTTCACATAGTAGGCCTATTTTTCATTTGAAATGTGTGTGTGTGTGTGTGTGTGTGTGTGTGTGTGTGTCACATATAGGCCTAATTCACTTGGATTTTAAAGTGTGAGCCTGTCCATTTACCTTTTTGTCGGCTGACTCTCTGTTATAATAAGCATTAAATGTAATTGTTTTATTGCAGTGGCTCATGAAAATAAAACTGAGTAGCCTATTTAAAGAAAAGACATAGGCCTATCCAAATGTTAAATGGCAATTAAGAGCCCAAACAGTCATCAAATATTTAATATTCAATATTACAGCTTTCGAATCTTAAGCCAAATCTAAGTCAATAATTAATCAACAGTAGGCTAAAACACTATTGTAACTCTGCACTTCTATGGTCACTAGAGGACGCCAATGTCACAGAGATCAATCACATAAACGCTTCAGAGTTTAAGTTGTGTGTATGTGTGGGCTAAAGACAGCTGATACAGGCACATTTAGCTATGTATTCAATAACGGCAGCTGATGTGTTGTTAAGAGATTTAATGTAATTTGTGTTTAATGTAATGCCATAGTAATCAATTATTGCAGGAAAAGTGTGTGTGCTCACCAGCAGGTTCTCTGATGGCATCGGCTGAAGGAAATAGTTCTTTAAAGTGGAAAAGCTGTTTTCTATCCTTCTCTCTGTCTTTAGTTTATATCTTTTATGCCCTTCCAAACACAAAAACTCAATTTAATGAGAATCCCAACTGAGAAATGAGAATGCTCAATGTGATTCAAACAATAAAAGATATCAAAATAAACAAGGAAATGCAATGCATTTGTTCATCTGGTTTTTTTTTGAGATGCCAAACATTATGAACATGAAACGTGTGTAGCCTAACCCTTTTAGCCAGGGGCAGAAATCAACAGTGGCTTGCCTTGCAGCATAAATGCCACCAAAATGAGCAAAAATGTTGCCAAAAACAAAGATATGGATATGGTGCAAAAATGTCTACACACGTTATTGTTTTTAATAAGGAATATACCACACAAGCAATGCTGATTTTCCCAAATATGAGCATGTTGTGATACTGAATTTATACAACAGTTCAATAAACAACAAGTTTTAGTATAATAACATATTTTAGACACAAAATTGTGAATATGATCTAACCCTGATGTTTTAATGGGTAAATGACCCTTTTCACTGGCGTTAGCGTTTTACAGCATCGTAAATCCTGCAAAGTTAAAAAAAAATAAAATAAATGTATGTACATATAAGGCTAAGCATTACCTTTGCATCAAATGACAAAAAAGCCAATGCTGCTGTGAAGGTCATTGAGTGATATATTCAGATCTGAGTTCAAGAAACATCAGCCATAAGTAAAGCACACTAGACCCCTGATCTTGCATCTCTGTCTGTGTTTCTCTGTGGGGTTTAAGGGCTTTAGTCTTATAGCTCCATTAGCTCAAGCCAGTGGCATTAACAGAGCTGACTGCTTTAACCATCAATAAGACACACACACACACACACACACACAACGCTTTCTTTCTTTCTTGTCAGAAAACAAAAAATGGAAATGGAGGGTGAAAATTGGGATATAAAGCAAAATTATGACAGTTTTAGTGAACAAAAGTCTGTAAAATTAAGAGTAGACCAGAGACATAATTCAAATAAATAATAATAAAAAAATCACCTTCAAAGCTAGATTTAACACTCACTGGTACACACATGCTGTAAAATATCCATCTGTGGTGAATAAGTTGTCATGCCATTTAACAACTGTGTCTGTGACTTTTGTGTCTGTCTGGAGCGCTAGAGATTCACTCAAATGTGATTTTAAGAGTCTGTGATGCTGCCTTAAAGTCAGCATGAAATCAATTTTTTTAAATGGAATATTGCCATATTTCTTATGTATTGTAATCATTTCTTCAATTATTTATCTGTTCACATCATTATTTATTTTAAGTGTGTCCTCAAAATCTTTAATCATAATAACAGCTCTTCTCTAATGATGTGTCTACTGGCGTTAGGTGCCAACCTGTCACTCACATGAGATCGACCAATAGCAAACCACGACCATCCAACCATCCAATCAAACCATCCAAGTCCCACTAAATCGAAGTAGGAAGAAAAGACTACATCACAACCTTTCATACCGACTTTAAAATCTGCCAGCTAAAGGCATGCACAAAAAATATTCCTTAAAATCCATAACAGTGAAAACGATTTTTTTTTTTGAAAACGATTTGTTATATACTAATGCACATTATCACTAAAACATAAGCAAGCAGTGCCGAGAGGTTTCAAAATTGTGGTGCGGCTTTAATCGTGTTTTTATTCGTGACCAACGTCTGTTTTTAGAGTGTTTTATTCATGTCCAGAATTTCACTCCGTTTTCAAAAGCAGTTTGGCTAATGAGGCCTGATATGAAACAACAGGCTACGCTATGGCCCATTACAGCACACACACGCACACTGCAATGAGACGGGATGCCAGGAAGGCTGAAACTATCCTTGGGTTTTCCTAGGAGAGTCTCGGATGAAAGCAAAGTACTGTGGAGGATCTGCAGCAGAGACGATCAAAGAATAGACACACACGCGCGCGCGCGCGGTCAGTTTGGTGAGGTAATCTGGAGCATTAACACATTTGAAACGTTCCCTGTGATCCACCTCCGCTCTGTCATCTCTGAGGAAAACCCCCTCATCAACATGACTCTTTCTTTCCAGGCCTAAAAAAAGAGTGTGAGCTTTGTTTCTCCTCTCAGTCCTTGTGTTTTATCTCAGTAATTATGTCTAAATGTGAATTCCTCCAGACGGATGGAGCTATTGAGAAGAGTAGGCTCTGTTTCAGCCTCAGGGGAGCAGATGTGAAGGTGTTCGATTTCTGAAAACGTTAAACGTATTTTTTATTTATTTTTTTTGGTTTTTGGTAATGAAGTTTGATAAAATCACAATCTTTAATATAGGCAATTATTTTCCAATATGATTAAATGGAGATTTAAGGGGCAAAGACCCCATTAACGTCACATGCATCTCCTCTAGTCTAGAGCTTTAGAAGATAGCAGCAATGCCAAGTCTTTTGGCATTTACTCTTTGGCACAACTTTTATGATATTAAAAGTCTTAATAAAATCACCAGAAGTATGAAGCTAAATGTTGGCTATAAACGAACTACATCATCAAGGTCACATGACTTCAATGTCATCATCATTACACTTCCGACAGCTCTTTCAGCCTTTATTTTAAAAGAAAAGAGTGTGATTATGAACACAACGAGGCTGTGAAAGCAATCAGTGAGTAAATTATTTTTCCTGTTTGGTGTGATACAATTTAATGTCCCTGACAACCTTGGTAGTCCAATTTAGACATTTATTAGTAGGCCTGACCGCTGTTTTCATGACAAATAAAGAATCACAATGGGGTTTATACTGTAAGGCGGTTGGCAGTACAACAGTATATAGACTTTATTTCAAAAACCCATGGAAAAATATGCTCTGGTTGCAGTCTCTGAATCACGAGTCCCAGAACCGAAGTGTGATCGGACCCCCAGCGAGACCAGTGAGATTGTCTTGATCATCACCAGACTCAGACTGTATGTCATTGCTGACCTATTTTAGTGTTGTAATTACCATAATTGCTCTCCCTCTCTGACACACTCACACACAGTCTGCTGTTGTGCTCACCAACTCTACACCATTTCAAAGACAGCCCGAGGAACATAATTAAAGATGCTGCTTTATTAGACACAGATTAAAGCTCAATCACAATCGGCCCGGTTTACTAGATCTATCTATCTATCTATCTATCTATCTATCTATCTATCTATCTATCTAT